>WOXC01003398.1:0-347750 GCA_011680675.1 Gymnobelideus leadbeateri
AGGTTAAAGCAAGAGCGATTACCCCCCAAGACTGATCGCTGGATCTCCCCACGATTTGTAGGCTGGGAGCCGGAGCTGCCTCTGAAAACTACAAAATGGCGTGTCTCCTCAGCGGCTTCTAGCCCCCAGGGGAGGGAGCTGACGCATTCCCCAAATACAGGTCCCAAAGTCCATAGGACACTAACCTCTTACTTTGTCCTAGGCAAGTCTATGTTGATAATTCTGGAATCTCCACAGTTCCTGGTGTTCTGGGGTTCCTCCAGCGGGCTGCTGGCCCTGCCGCCCTGGGGCTAAAACCTCGGCTCACGTGGACCTGGGCTCGGCTCGGTTCCTGCGCTCTGCGCGCTGCTGGCTCCCAGACCACTGCGCTGGTCCTTCCTGCAGGGTGCTGGGCTGTCCTCAGCGGGAGGTTAGCTTCTCTGTGTCGTTCTGTGGGTGCTGGGGCTCCAGAAGTTTTTCAGAGTCCTTTTTTACATAGTTTGTGGAGAATCTGGGGGCAGAGAGGGTTGGATGAGCTGTTTCTACTCCGCCATCTTGGCTCCGCCCTGGTCTTGATAATCTTGATAATAAAGTCAAATCTTATTTTAGACTTTTTTGCCTGATCAGTCATATAAAGTGTCTACTTGAAAATGGATCCATATTGGCTATCAGTAATTTCTATTATTAGATATACATGAAACATGCACATAATATATATTGTTTATATTTTATTAAAGTGACATATAGAAGACTCTTAATTTCAAGTTGTATTTTGGCACAGTGAAATAAAGGCAATATTGTTGGTCAAACAAATATGTTAAAAACCTATGTTACTAGTCATTACTTCAAAGGCAAGTACCTGAATCTCTCTGGCACTTATTTTTCTCATTTATTACATAGAAGTGTTATACCAGATGACCTCTATGCTCAAAGAGTGCATTAAAATTAAGATTTGATGATCCTGTTTTCTGGGATGCTGGTTGGTTGATGCACGTTTGATTTTGGGTCATAGTATTTGAACTGTCAAATAATGGAATTCCTATCATGTAAGAACACTGGATATAAAATAACAGTAGACTTAGCTTCAGATAATTATAGAATTGAGCACTGGAAATGACTTTAAAGTCCATGTGGTACTAAATCCGTACATGAAAGAAATCCCCATTAAAACATACCATAAAAATGATTTCTCACCTTCTGTTGGAAGAATGATTGAAATAGGGGAAAACTTCCACCTCTTGAGGTAGATTACTGTATTTTATTGCTGTTTATTTCATCTAACACTGGGCTTATATTTGCCTCTTTGCAACTTTCATCTAGTTCTATTTTCTTGAGTAAAAGGAAACAAATATAGTTCTTCTTTCATATGACAGTGCTTCCTATATTTGAAGATCCCTACCATGCCTCCCTAAATTATCTATTTTTCCCTTCTCAAGACTAAATGAAGGGAGTTATGTGAACAGATTTCTCTATTGTCTGTCTTTGAAACCCCTTACCACCCTGGATACTCTGCTTTGGACCTTTCAGCTTAACAATACTCTTTTTCAACCATGGCATCCAGGTTGATGCTGTAGAGGAAGCCTGCCAATTTCTGAATTCTGTCATAGCCCTTTTTCCTGGAAGTGATGACATTTTTAATGTAGCCCAAGATTGTATTAGCTGCTTTATAAACACTATTGACTCATCTTGAGTTTATATTCTTTTAACATTTCCAGAAAAAAGGAAGGGAAGGAGATAGAGAAGTGGGCAAAAGATGGAAAGAGGAAAAAGAAAGAAAGGAAGGAAGAAAAAAAGGAAGAAATTTATAAGCATTCACTTAAGAAATAAATAAGATTACTATGTGCTAGGCATTGTCCTTAGGAAGCTTATATTCTAATGGGTGAAGACAACACACAAAAGGGACCTAAAAATATGAGGAGAGGGAAAATAAACAGGGCTAGAGGAAAGCATGAAAATTCCAGTCTCAGAAATAGTTTTAAATCTGGAAGGCAGGAAAAATACTAGGAGAAGAAAAAGAAATAAAAAAGCTAATTTAATCCCCTTCACAAAACAGAGGCTCCAGGAGCAACTTGCAAATGGGAAAAGTTGCTGAGTTTTCCAGAGGGATATTAATGATGAAAAGGTTGGAGTGCTAGTTGGATGTTCCAAGAAAATCCAAGACTCTCAAACCTTTTTAGTTGCTACAGAGGCAAGAAGGTCCAAGGTGCTGAGGGAAGTGTAAGGATGGGACATAATAGTTTAGAAATCTAGAGGCCAGGTATTGTAATGAGAATGATAGCAAGTGAGACAATTAATCATGTTAAGTGAAATTTTAATAGAGGAGCGTAATGAAGCTGGCAACTGCAAGGGGCACGTACCCAAATCATGCAGCTCCAAGCATATACATCTCAGGGTTTATATAGACAAAAGCCACAAAATAACTGTTGTCAAAGGGAGCAAGCAGGGAAAATACAGAAGCTGAAGGGTAGCATTGCTTAATGACAAGTTAGTTACCCAAACAGTAAAAATTCCCCGATTGGTTCCTAGGTAAGGTAAGGGGCTGTGGTGTTCTGCTTGGCAGCTTTTGTGGAGGGCTTGGACAGACCTGACTTGGTGGTCCTTTCTGGTGAACTAGGTCTTTTTTGTTGGTGAGCTTCTTAGGTGACTGTGAGTACAGGTGTTAAGCTGGCTCCTTAGGTGAGGTTGATAGGGAAGGGCATTCGGGGAGAGTTCCCAAATATGGTGGTTACAACAATCCCACTTCTTTTTGTATAGAGTCAAACCCTTGACTCACACTCAAACCCTTTACACACAATTGGTGCCTGGTAGCAGAGTAATGGAGACATTGTCATAGTAGGCAGAGAGTGACTCATGCAGGGGCTGAAACCTAGGTTCCTATACAAAAAGAAGCTTGACTAAGATAATATGGAGTTGAGAGGTGAGAAAACAAACAAGGGCCTATAGTGTGGTCAACCATGGTGATGTCTTAAATAGACTCTGGTACCAAATTTTTAGCATCAGCACAGAGGCCTCCTTGAAGCAGACAAGTACCAGACCCCTGGATATCCCCCAGAGTTAATCTAGGTTGATCCTAGTCACAAACCTTGGAACTGGATGCCTGGGAGACTTCCTCAGGAAGGGCTAGAACAACATAATAGGGGAGCTGGGCATCCATGCAAATCCAAAAGTTAAGGTCAAGGTCAGGTTGGGAAGTATTTTGACCTCTCAACCTTTGGGGAAGAAAGTCTTATATAAGATTATTTATCTCTCCTCTGATAGAGATTCCCCCCAGACCTTCCCTTAGACCACTGATACAGAATGGAAAGTGAAAGGTGTAAGGGGCACATAGGGGCAATAGAAGTGAACCAGTAAAGGAACCAGGGCAGAGGGAAAACTCATCCATGAGCCCTCTTCTGCCTGGAATGTCCAGAGTACTCCTGTGTGGGGTTTTACTTCTATGGAGTCCACCTCCTACATTTCCCTTGGTTGTTGTCCCCTGAGTCTGCATGTTTTGTGGGGAACGCTTTTACCCATCTAGACCTATCTCTCAGGAGTAAGCTTATTTTTCTATTTGGTGGAGATGCTTGACCCACTCCCTCCCCAGCACTTCTGGATATTATTACATCTGGATAGGTCCACCAGCCCAACTGGTTCTTACACCTTTTTTTTTCTTTTGTTTACTAAAGGAATCATCTGAGTGTGAATATGTTAGAATGGGCTGGGTGGAAGGAGGTGCTGGGGAAAGGGTCAGACAGGGGAGGGAGGTTTGAATATTGGGGCTGAGGGCAGCTTCATTAGGATTGCATCATGCCCCACTCAAAGAGTTTGGCCCCAAATTTATTTGAGAGAAGGGATGAAGTTCTCTACTTCCTTAGTTTCTTCAGGCTAAAAAGAGCTGCCTTATCTCAGTGGATCCAAGAAGGAAGTTGACTATAACTGAGCATAAATCACATCCAGGAGATGATGGGTGAGTATAGACTGTTATCTACTGTTTGCTGCCAACTTAGGTGAATTGTTCTGTAATCTGAGAGACACAAATCTGACAGGCAAGTTCAATATTCAGGGCCCAAGATATGAGGAGAAAGACAGATATATCTAGTAATAGGCAGTTGACTAGCCCAAATACCTTTTTTACGAAACTATTTAGGCTGTAGAAAGGAATATAATTTTAGGCTGAATAGCTCAGATCTAACACAAACTTTAGTAGCTCAGTTATATCCTAGCCTTAGTATATGGGATAATGCTGAACTTGTGTTTGTACTTCATTTCACAAGCTTCTTTTCTCTTTGTCTAATTGTTGCCATGTCATTCAGAAAAAAAAAAAAAGTTCTATTCCGGTGATTTAACTTTTAACTTGACTATGCAGGTAGGCAAATGACAAGACTGTGTCACACACCTGCATTGTGAAATTTGTCATAAAAGGAAAAAGCAGGGACATGCTATATATGACAGGATAAAACATCCTTAACTTTGTTTGAATTCAGATAAGAGTCACTTTAATTCCATAGCCAGACTCAGGAATAGCCAAGTGGAAAACATTCCTTTTCAAAGGAAGACAATTGGGAAACTGATCCAGGAGGGTCTCATTTTAGATGGAGGATAAAATTGTCCTCTTGTCTTTTCCCAAAAGCAAACCTTCACCTGCAGCAGAATTCCCTTTGAGCAGATTGTGGAATTTTTCTCAGATTCTGATTTCATGTAGACAGCTATATCTAATTCAAACTCAAAATAAAACTAGTTACAGTCCCAACATCTTTTACCTCAAATGGCAAGTCCCACCAATCACAGGTTAGAGCTTGATATAATTGCTTTTATTTGTGTAGAGTTTCAATAAGCAATAAAAGTTTACCCTGTCTTACATACATAAAAGATTTCATTTTTCAGTAAGCAAAGTTCATTGCTTAGGAACTCCATAATCCAAACAAGTTTTTTTGTTTTCTCATGGGGCTGATGAACTTCCCCACCAGATGGTGTCTAGGAGATCTGGTAAGTTTACAAATAAGGAGACAAGTCCCCTATTTTCAATACTAATTTTTCTTTTTCCTTGCCAGGATGTCTTTCAGGGTTGCCATATTTAATTTTATTTATTTAACTATATCCAACTGCCACTCAATCCCTACCTACATGAGTACTCCCAGGAACAGACATTCACCTCTAGAGGTCAGGACACATAGCTCCACATGGCTGAATGCAGGAATGGATCAAAGTTGAAGAGGGACTTAGCTTACTCTACCCAAGCTTGGGGGCTCTGGAACATACTCAGAGGCTGGCAGGGTTAGGGCAGGGCCAGTTCTTTCCCTATTTGAGTCCAAGCTTCTGAGGTCTCTGCAGCAACACAGAATGCTGCCATCTTGCTGGGGCCTCCAAATGTTGCAACAAGAATGACAGCAAGTGAGACCATTAATCAATTTAAGTGCACTTTTAATAGTGGGGCATAATGAACCCAGCAACTGCAATGGGCATGTACTCAAATCATGCAGCCCCAAGCATATAATTCTTGGGGTTTATATAGACAAAAGCCATAATATAAGTGTTGCCAGTTAAATCCCGCATGCTGGCTTCTCTCTGATGTCTCAGAGGGAGATTCTGAGGTAAGCTGTCTTGTATGTTTTGTGTCATCTAGGTGCTTTGAGCATTCCGTGTCCACCTTTCTTTCTGTGTGTCTGTGTAAAGAAAAATCTCTGAGTATACCACTCTGTAAGATTCAGAATGTAGACAGTCACTGTACCTGGGCTAGAAAGATTGATGGCCTTTTAAAGAAAGGTTGTTGGGAGCAAGCAGGCAAAATACAGAAGCCTGAAGGACACTGTTGCTTAATGACCAGTTAGTTACCCAAACAGTAAAAATCCCTGATTGGTTCCTAGGTGAGGGTAAGGGGCTGTGATGTTCTGCTTGGTGAGTTTTTGTGGTAGACTTGGTGGGCCTTTGTGGCAGACTAGGTCTGTTTTGTTGGTGAGTTTGCTAGGGTACCAGGAGTACAGGTGTTAGGCTGTTTTCTTAGGTGAGCTTAATAGAGAAGGGGGTTGGGGAGAGTTCCCAAAAATGGTGGTTACAACATAGGAATAGTACCTGGAGTTTCTGTTCATGCCTCCTGTATATTTTATTTGTAATTGTTCTCTCTCTGTCTCTGTCTCTCTCTGTCTCTGTCTCTCTGTCTCTGTCTCTGTCTCTCTCTGTCTCTGTCTCTCTCTGTCTCTGTCTCTCTTTCTCTGTCTCTGTGTCTCTGTCTCTGTCTCTGTCTCTGTCTCTGTCTCTCTCTCTCTCTCTCTCTCTCTCTCTCCCTCTCTGTCTTTATCTCTCAATCTGTTTGTTTGTCTATGTTATACATTTGTTTATTTATATGAAGTCCAAGATTTTACTTTTTATTTTTTACTTTCTTTTTATTAGGTTTATGCTATGCTCTAGCATACATAAATGCTTTTGAATCCTGACTTTCTTATACAATACATTAGTTATTCCTCCCAGATTTGAACACACCATCCAAACCTTAATCCAAATTATCGATGAAGATGGTATGAATTATAACTTTATCACTGACTCCTAATGTCGTTTTGGGTTTCAGTTTCCTAATCTAAAAATATTGAGATGATACCAGATGATTCTTAGTATCTTCAAGGTTTTTGAGAATTCTCTGGGCCACTTGTTTTGGTATTTATGTTGCCTAGCTCAGAATTTCTTACCCATGGAGAAAAGTTAAAGAGTTTTAATTCAGTGAATAGTTATTTTGTGGATATGTACTATGAGAAAGGAACTATAAATTTTAAATATGTGACAAAATTTGAATTTTGCTTTGAGGAATTTTATTTAATATGTTGTCCTACCCTCATTTCCAATAATGGTGTCAGAGGTGATAGAAATATTTCCACATTACTTTAAATCAAAACTTTTATTTATCGAATGCAATGTAAACTCAAACTTTCTTTTTACTCTATATGGCAATGATGTACTCTCTTCTCATTCTAAATATTAAAAAAAGAGTTCAGAAAATTTGAAAAGTTGATTTAAATATTTTACTTAAGTGTATTGTTTTCAATTCAATATTTATTTAGTATTCCTAATTTCCTCCCCAAAAAGAGATTAAAATTCAAGTTGCAAATTAGACATCAGAGATTTATTGAGTTTAGTAATAGATGTTATGCTAATTTGATACCCTAGATTAAACAAAAAAAAGTAGGTTTATGAAACTGCAAGTTTCTAGCTTCATATGCACCAAAGAGTTTATAGTGGCACTTTTTGTGATATAGAAGGTCTAGAAATAAGCATATGCCTATTAACTGGGAAGTGGCCAAACAGATTGTTATAGACAATGACCACAATGAAAATAGAAACACGAGAAAAGACTTAAATTGCCTGATAAAATGAAGTAAGCAGAGTGAAGAAAACAATATGTACAGTTATTGGCTTTCATCGAATGATCAATAATAGGCCCAACTCAGTAGCTCACTTTTTATTTTTTTTTCACTTAAACAAAACCAAACCAATTTTTATTGCCTTCTGTGCCAATGTTGCATATGAAAGTTGGATCCCACCCCCTATTTCCTAAGATTTTCCTTCCTAGTCCACAAGGTGTCCTCTTTCTGCCAGTCCTGTGCCATAATAAAGTGTCTATACTCCTATTCCTTCTATCCCTTTCCTTTTTCAAATTTAGGTTCTTTCTTGTGATACCATAGCAACATTCTCTCCACAAAGGTTGGTACCCTGGTCACTGGAGAAACTCCCACAAGAAATGGGGGCCATGTATACCTCAATGACTCCATGAATCTCGAAAGGCTGTGGGTTTTACAAGGTGGTGATGAGCTGCCTGGCCTCAGGAGCCAATGTTTGATGCAATGTCACTGTTTCATTGCCCCCAGTATTCCCAACATTGAAAACCTTGGGCCTATAGACTCCTGAATCCTCAAGTCAGAAGACCACTTTGGCTTAGAATAAGTGTAAATAGTAGTTGTTTTTTGTTCTGACTAGAAACTCTTAGGGCCTTCCCCTCTCATGCTATCTTTGGGACAGTAATTTGGACCATCTTTTGTCTCAGTTCTAACCTAACCCTTAGCCATTGAATGGGCATGGCCTCAGACTAACTTAAGACCTGGGAAAGACCTTAATTTAGAAAGACAAAGATAATGTACTACATCCTGGGCCATCACCAGTTATCTTGACTTCTATCTTTCCACTGGCTCTGATGACACTGGAGGAGAGAGAAAGGCTCAATGCTGCCTCACTCAAACCTAAATCATGTGAAAATAAAGATATCACACTCATGATGCCATTGGTCTTCTTTGAGAATAAAGACCAAACAACAATAACAAGAAGGCAATGAAAATTACACCATAACAACCAAAAGGTTGAAAATGAATATTGAAATATTACAAACAGCAAACTTGGTCCCCAGTGAAGATATATGAGAAGATATCTCTCCTACCTCTTTGCAGAAGAATATTTACATGTGGGGTGGGGAGAAGAGTTCCACGAATGTGGAAATATTGTTAGAAATTAACAAGGTTGATTAGTTTTACTGATTTTATTCTCTTCCTCTTTTTCTTTAAAAAAATGTTATAAATAGTGACTCTCTGATAGAGATACAGGGAGAAGTTTAGGTAAAATTAAACATCAATAAAACTATTAATAATGAAATGCAGGTTTTAGCTCTGAGTTCTCCCTATTTGTGTGTGTGTGTGTGTGTGTGTGTGTGTGTGTGTGTTGGATGTGTCCCAAATATACTGTAAAAGTCTCTGGATCCTGAAGTCAAGGTCTAAAATAGTAATTGAAGTTCTTTACCCAGATTTTCTTGAAGAGGTCCTTAAAAAAGTTGCCAGAAGAACAATGATTCCTTCCTATTCCTATTATAGGTTTGTCCTGTTTTACCAGTGAATTATTTTTATGACTTCTCTTAATGGATATACATTTATTCTATATGTGTTCCCCAAGGGAAAAAAAACACAAAAGCACCCTCATTCTATATTCATTAAGTTCATTTAACACCACTTATATGCCTTATATTATGAACACTTCATAGCATTTTACAACATATTCTATCAACTATATTGAGTGCAAAGTGACAGAAATAACAATCTGGTGCTACTACCTATTTTAGAATATTAAATTTTGTAGTATAAGGAACACTTGGTATACTCATTTTTTTCTTATATTTTTTTATCAACTCAAAATTAGAACTTTTGAATACCCTCTTTACCTAAATGTATCATTCTGTCTGGTTTACTTAAAGCTAAAATCTGTGTTTTAAAATGTTCAAGACAACTATTTGAATACATTTCCTCCCCCTTCCTCTTTTTTTTTTTAAACAAATGCTTTATTAACTTCTGTTTTACATCATTCATTTCCGCCAGATTTTGAGTTACAATCATTTTCCCTCCATTATTCCCCTACCCAACCTCCCAGAATAGTAGTCCCACAAGATATCGCTTCCTCCAATCTGCTCTCTCCCATACCTTCTCCCATACCCCCATCGATTTTCCATTAGAGGAAGGTGAATCTTTGTGTCCCAATGCCTGCACATCTTATCTCCCTATTACAAGCAAAAGAGTATTAATAATAGTATTTATATATATTTGAAACATTTAATGTTATGACCTCACATTTCAGATCCATTTCCTTCCTCCCTTGTCACCCATTCCTTCTTGGGAGATAAGTAATTCAGTATATGTTGTACATGTCTAGCTATGCAAAACATTATCATAGTAGATATATTGTACAAGGCTGCTTATAATTCCCTCCCACTCATCCCACCCCCCACCTGGTCCATTCCCTACATGATCCTGTCCCTCTTCTATAGTGGGTACTTCCAACCTCTCCTCACCCCAAGGATGCCCTCCCATCCATCATCCCTCCTCTCATCCCCCTTCCCCCTATCCTGCTGCAGGTTGAGATATCCCATTTAGTATGTATGTCATTTTCTCCCTGAACCAAATTCAATGTGAATGTGGTTTTGCCTTTTTAGCCTTCCTTATTCTCCCCCTCCTTTGCAACCACTTCCCCTTGCTTCTTCTACATGGGATAGTTTACCCTACCCTGTCTCTCCCCATCTCCTCTTGCCACTTTCCTCTCTCACCTCATAATTTCATCCCTTGAGTATTCTCCCTTCCCAACAAATTCAACCTATGCCCTCTATCCATATATACTGTAACCATATACACACACATTCACATATGTATCCATATGACCACACCCCCTTCTTCCATTATTTTCATAGTGAGAAAGATATCATCAGTCACTGTTATTGCTTTTCCATATAGGAATGTAAGTAGTTCAACTTTGATAAGTTCCTTTTGATTTCTTTTCCCTGGTTACCTTCTCAGGCATCTCTTGCTTCTTGCGTCTGGATGTCAAATTTTCTATTCAACTCTGGTTTTTTCCTCAAGAATGCTTGAAAGTCCTCTATTCCACTGAATGACCATATTTTCCCCTGAAACAAAATACTCAGTTTTGCTGGGTAGGTGACCCTTGGGTTCATTCCCAGTTCTTTTGCCCTCTGGAATATCATATTCCATGCCCTTCGATCCCTCAGTGTAGAAGCTGCCAGGTCCTGGGCTATTCTGATTGTGTATCACAATATTGAAATTGTTTCTTCCTGGCTGCTTGTAGTATTTTCTCCTTGATCTGAGGATTCTGGAACCTGGCTATAATATTTCTGGGAGTTTTCTTTTTGGGATCTTTTTTTTAGGAGGTGATCGGTGGATTCTTTCAACCTCTATTTTGCCCTCTGGATCTAAAACATCAGGGCAGTTTTCCTTGAGAATTTCTTGAAGGGTGATTTCTAGGTTCTTTCCTTGATCATGGCTTTCAGGTAGTCCAATAATTTTTAAATTGTCTCTCCTGGATCTATTCTCCAGGTCAGTGGTTTTTCCCATGAGATATTTCACATTGCCTTCTAATCTTTCATTTGTTTGGATATGCTTAACAGCATCTTGATTTCTCATAAAGTCATTAGCTTCCATTTGCTCCAGTCTAACTCTGAAGGAATGAATCTCCTCAGTGAACTTGAGATTCTTTTTCCATCTGGCAAATTCGACTTTTTAAGGCATTCTTCTCCTCAATGCCCTTTTGGGCCTCCTTAGCCATTTGAGTTAGTCTATTTTTTAAGGTGTTATTTTCTTCAGTCAGGCTGTTGAACCTCATTTCATACTTTTCCTGCATCCTTCTCATTTCTCTTTCTAATTTTTCCTCCACTTCTCTTATTTGATTTTTAAGTCCTTCTTAAGGTCCTCTATGGCCTGCAACCCGCTCATGTTTTCCCCTGGGGCTTTTGGAGCAGGACTTCTGACCTCACAGTCCTTTTCCTGCTCTATGCCCCCAAAATAGGAGTCTAGGGTTGCATTTTCTGTTTCCTTTGCCTTGGCATGTTGCCACTTAATTGCTTGACTTTTGGGCTTGTTGCCACACTATGGCTTTAAGGCCAGATAGAGGAATTTTCGTCCCGAACGTGTGGGGGGCAACTTCCGTTTCTGGCAAGCTATAAACCCACCCACAACTTCCACCTAGATCACAATCCAGATCCAGGGAGGTTAAAGCAAGAGCGATTACCCCCCAAGACTGATCACTGGATCTCCCCACGATTTGTAGGCTGGGAGCCGGAAATGCCTCTGAAAACTACACAGTGGCGTGTCTCCTCAGCAGCTTCTAGCCCCCAGGGGAGGGAGCTGACGCATTCCCCAAATACAGGTCCCAAAGTCCATAGGACACTAACCTCTTACTTTGTCCTAGGCATGTCTATATTGATAATTCTGGAGTCGCCAGGGTTCCTGGTGTTCTGGGGTTCCTCCAGCTGGCTGCTGGCCCTGTTGCCCTGGGGCTAAAACCTCGGCTCACGCGGACCTGGGCTCGGCTCCTCTGCTCTGCGCTCTGCAAGCTGCCAGGTCCCAGACCACTGCGCTGGTCCTTCCTGCAGGACTGCTGGGCTGTCCTCAGCGGGAGGTTAGCTTCTCTGTGTCGTTCTGTGGGTGCTGGGGCTCCAGAAGTTGTTCAGAGTCCCCTTTTACATAGTTTGAGGGGAATCTGGGGGCAGAGAGGCTTGGAAGAGCTGTTTCTACTCCGCCATCTTGGCTCCGCCCCTCCCCCTTCCTCTTTAAAGAGAGATACCATATTTCCCTCAAGATCAATCCATGAATGAATCATCAGGTCTATGTTAAGCACATACTACACACTGTGTATTGTGTATATTGTGGATATTGCTATTATCATTATTATGTTTAATTAAGCCATTCTTCTGTAGCTTATACTAGATTATAGATTAATGACAAGAACACATATACATAAATAGAAAATGTGTGTGTGTTTGTGTGTGTGTGTGTGTGTGTGTGTGTGTGTGTACACACAGTGTGAAGGGGGGGAACTAAGAAAAGGTCAATTAAGGAGAGTCTCACATAGGAAGTATCCCATCAATCTTCATAGAAAGTTAGTCTTTCTTCGAGACAGAAGTAAGGAGGAAGTGTATTTCAGGAATAGGGGACAGCCTGGGCAAAAAGCATGAAAGATTGGAGATGTAGTGCAGTGTATGAGACATAATGAATATATTAACGTACCTAGAACCTCTAGAATGCATGAAAAAGAGGATTGTTTAATAAGTCTGGAAAAACAGATTGGATCCATAATGTGAAAGACAATAAATGCCAACTAGAAGGGCATATATTTTATCTTAGAGGCAAATTAAAGCCACTGGAGGTTTTTGGGCAGAGAACTTACATGATCAGATTTGTGTTTTAGACATTTGGCAGTTATGTAGAGGATGGATTTTAGAGATCTTTAGAGGGAATAGAGATTGGGTGCTGGGAAACCAATTAGGAAGATGAATACAAAAGTACATGCAAAAAAGATGAACAGAAAGCCATCTGTTCAGAAGTAGTGAAACATCTCCTCATTTGAAAAGTTGCCCATAAAAAGCTAACTCTATAAATTTAGGATTAAAAACCATGTTTTATTGATGTTTCACACACATATAACATTACTTGGATGTGTGATCACTGGAAGAGATAATTCTTTTAGCACAGTGTTGGATAGAAAAGCAAAGATTGAGCCATTCACTAAAAGAATCAGTTTTGTGACTTCCCCAGGAAAAGGGAGAGAATATTCAATTTAAAAAAATGGTTGATAAATATACTTTATAATTACATACTTACATACATATATGCTATGCGTATCCATAATAATCCTTAATAAATCCATAATAAAATAAAATAGTAAGCATACATTGTGTTAAATACTGCTGGTCATACAGTGGATGTATTCAGTCCCATCTACACAGGTAAACAATAACTTCAGTGAGCAACAAGATCTTTGGATTTTAACAAGAAAAGAAATACAAAGAATCTAGTGTATTTTAAGTAATCGGGAAATATTTTTGCAATTATATCCAGTCATGCTTTTCAAAATCTATTTAAAAAAAATAAAAAAAGAGCTTTTTAGTTTTGGTAATCTTTTCTATCTGTACTCATATATAAATGTATATGTATGTATACATGAATGCACAAACATTCATACATAATACACATGGGGGTATATGTATATATGCACATATATACTTGAAGAATACTATATCTGACCATCTTGGTCCACTTATTCTCATTCATTTTTTCTTATCATAATATCATATGTATATCATAGTATATGTGCCATTCTTCTGACTGTGCTTTTCACCCTGTATTAATTCTTTTTTTTTTTCAGATTTCAAATGCTTTATTAACTTCTCGTTTACATCATTCATTTCTGTCATATTTTGAGTTACAATTTTTTCCCCATTTTTTCCCTACCCACCACCCCAGAATAGCAGTCCCACAGTATATCACCTCATAGAATCTGCTCTCTCTCATCTCTTCTCCCATACCCCTTTGACTTTTCCAGTAGGGCCAGGTGAATCCTCATGCCCCAATGCCTGCATGTCTTATCTCCCAATTATATGTAAAATGGTATTATCATAGTATTTATATATTTTTAATTTTGGTTTTAAAAGGAAGATACGCAACTCAGTATATACTGTACATGTGTAGCTATGCAAAACATTACCATAGTATGTTTATTGTAAAAGAGTGACTATATTTCCCTCCCTCCTATCCCACCTCCCACCTGGTCCACTCCTCACTTTGGTCCTGTCCTTTATCAAAAGTGGGTGCTTCCAACTCCCCCCCCAACCTACCCTCCCTTCCATTGACCCCCCTCTCATCCCCTTTTCCCCTACTCTCCTATAGTGAGAAACCCTATTTAGTATGTATGTCATTATTTCCCTGATCCATATTCAATGAGGATAAAATTTTGCCTTTTTGCCTTCCTGTTCTTCCCCTCCCTTGTAACCATTTTCCCTTGCTTCTTCTATATGAGATAGTTCACCCAATTCTGTCTCTCCCCTTCTCCCCTCATTATATTCCTCTCTCACCTCTTAATTTCACCTTTTAAGTATCATCCCTTCCTACTAAATTCAACCTGTGCCCTCTATGTATACCTGAAAACATATATACACACAATCACATATGTATTCATATGCCCATATACACTTCTTCAACTATTTTCATACTGAGAAAAATTTTATCAGTTACAATTATTGTTTTTACCTGTAGGCATCTAAATAGTTCAACTTTGATGAGTTCATAATGATTTCTTTTCCCTGTTTACCTTCTGAAGCATATCTTCCTTCTTGTATCTAAATGTAAAATTTTCTATTCAACTCTGTTTTTTTTCCTCAAGAATGCTTGAAAGTCCTCTATTCCACTGAATGACCATGTTTTCCCCTGAAAGATGATACTCGATTTTCCTGGGTAGGTAATTCTTGGTTTTAATCCCAGCTCCTTTGACCTGCAGAATATGATATTCCAGGCCCTTCAATCCCTCAGTGTAGAAGCTACCAGATCCTGCGCTATCCTGATCGTGTTTCTACAATATTGAAATTGTTTCTTCCTGGATGCTTGTAATATTGTCTCCTTTATCGGGGAATTCTGGAACTTGGCTATAATATTCCTAGGAGTTTACTTTTTGGGGTCTTTTTCAGAAGGTGACTGGTAGATTCTTAAAACCACTATTTTGCCCTCTAGTTCTAAAACATCAGAGCAATTTTCCTTGAGAATTTCTTGAAGGATTATTTCTAGATTCTTTCTTTGATCATGGTTTTCAGGTAGTCCAATAATTTTTAGATTATCTATCCTGGATCTATTTTCCAGGTCAGTGGTTTTTCCCATGAGATATTTCACATTGCCTTCTATTCTTTCATTTGTTTGGATCTGCTTAATAGCATCTTGATTTCTCATAAAGTCAATAGCTTCCATTTGCTCCAGTCTAATTCTGAAGGAATGATTCTCCTCAGTGAGCTTTTGAGATTCTTTTTCCACCTGACAAATTCTGCATTTTAAAGGCATTCTTCTCCCCATTGCCTTTTTGAGCCTCTTTTGCCATTTGAGTTAGTCTATTTTTTAAGGTGTTATTTTCCTCAGTCAGGCTGTTGACTCTCCTTTCATATTTTTCTTACATCTTTCTCATTTCTCTACCCAATTTATCCCCCGCTTCTCTTATCTGCTTCTTAAGGTCTTCTATGGCCTGTAACCCCCTCATATTTTCATTTGTGGCTTTTGCTGCAGGATTTCTGACCTCACAGACCTCCTTCTGTTCCATGCTTTGATCCTCTTTGCCACCAAAATAGGAGTTTAATGTTGCATTTTCTGTTCATTTTGTTTCCTTTGCCTAGGCATGTTGCCACTCAGTTACTTCACTTTTGGGCTTATTGCCACAGTAGTACTCTGCCACCAGCAAGGGGAGCTTCTATCCCAAAAGCTGGGATTTTCCCAACTGCTAGAGTTATTAGTTGGGTGACCTCTCTGAAGCCTCTGCACTCACTGGCAAGCTGGTCACAGATCCCAAGACCTCCACCCCAGAGTGGAATCCAGATCCAAGAAGGGTAAAGCAAGAGGGATTACCCCCCAGACTGATCGCTGGATCCTCCTACATTTCAAAGCCCAGGAGTTACAGCTGCAATATGGCAATATAGCACAAGCTGCACTGGCTCCTCAGTGGCTTCTTGCCCCCAGGGTAAAGAAGACACTCGCTCTCCCAACCAGTCCAAAAGTCCATAGGGCTCTGACCTCTAACTTTGCTGTAGCCATCTATGTGTTGACAATTATGGAAATGCCACAGCTGCTGGTGTTCTGGGGTCTCTTGAGCCAGCTGCTGCCCCCAGCAGCTCTGGGGCTAAAACCCCTGACTCAGCAGGACCTGGGTTCGGCTCCAGAGTCTTATGCTTTCCGCTCCCTGCTGGGCTGTTGGACTGTCCTCAGTGGGAGGTTAGCTTCTCTGTGTCATTTTGTGGGTTCTGGAGCTCCAGAGGTCATTCAGAGTCCCCCTTTTACATAATTTTGAAGTGGTTTGGGTGAGAGCTCTGCAGAAGTGCTGTTTCAACTCTGCCATCTTGACTCCTCACTCTGTATTATTTCCAAATAGGCTTTTAATATTCCATCTTATTTCCCATAATTGTCTGTCTTAATCTCATCCTAATATTACTATACATACACACACAGATATATATATATATATATATATATATATATATATATATATATGATTATGCATGTGTACTTGTATGTGTATTTGTATATGAATGTGTATGTGTATACCAGACTTATGATTTCATAGACATAGGGAATTTCTTGAAAGAAAACTAGCTCAATAAATGCAAAATAGCAACTATTCTGTAATTTATAGTCTTAAAATATTACTTGAAGCTCTGAATATACTCATCATTTCCCAAGGTCTCAAGGACATTATAAATCTCTGGTGAAACTTGAACCCAGTTCTCCCCTATGCCAAAGTGAAATTTGTATCCAATAGAACATGCTCTTTTCTACATTGATGTATCTTTGTAACTTTGTAACTTTCACACATAAACAAAGATACCTGCATGTATGCATATATATATATTTATATGTATATACATATATTTATATGTATATATATGTATATACATCTATACATATGTATGTATGTGTATATGTCTGTATTCATCTCTTTTCTAAAACTGAAGGGAAATTTCCTACTATTTTTTCAATATTTTCTAGTGTTTTCTTTACTTTCCATGTTCAAGTATCATATCTAATTGCAAGATAACACTGGTATTTGTGGTGTAAGATCTGAATCCAAACCCCTTTTCCATAACAATGTTAATCAACTATTTTAAATACTTTTTTAAAAGGATAAATCTATTCTCTTGTTTTTTTCTTTCAAACTGCATCAAACACTTATTTTTGTATCCATTTCGTTGCATGCCTGGAATATCCACTCTATTCTTTCCGTGTTTTCTTTAGCAGATGGCATTATTTTTCTAAAATATGAAAAAGACTAGAAAAGCTAGGAGGTGGAGATGGAGAAGGAGAGCATTCCAGGAATGTGGACAGCCAATGAAAATGCCTGGAGATGGAAGATCGAGTGTTTTGTTAGAGTAATAGCAAGGACGACAGTGTCACTGGATCATAAAGTATGGAAGTGGGTTAAGAGACCAGAAAAGAGGCAAAGAGAAGTTATGAAGGGATTCAAATGTCAGAGGATTTTATACTTAATTTGGGAGGTAATAAGGAGAATGAACTGGAGTGAAGGGAGACTTGTTCCAGAGAGACCAATCAAAAGTTTTTTGCACTAACTCAGGTGTGAGATGTGGGTTTGCACCAGTGAAGTAGCAGTATCAGAGGAGAGAAGGGGGTGAGAGATACTATGAAGGCATAATTTAGAGGCCCTGGAAATAGACTGTATAAGAGGGAGGAAGGAGAGAAAGGAGTTGAGGATGGCACCTAGATTGTGAGACTTGTTAACTGAATATGAGAGAAGCTTATCCCACCACCATTTCTATCTGAGTTCCATCAAACATATGGAAAGAAAGAAATAGTAACAATTATAGGAATGAACTCTATAATAGTGTGATGGGAAGAATATATTTATAGCAGTTAACAACTCAATATTATCAGTCTTAAATTGACATTTGATAGAGTAAAATGGATGTCAATAGGTTGAGACAACCACCAAGCAAAAATAGGCATAAAGTTAATGAAACAAATAGCACATCATGCCAAATCAGTTTTTTTAATGATGTAAGGAGGGAATGGATCCATATTTTTAAAACCATGCATGAGCAGCTTTCCATAGGGTTACTGCCGTGAACCGCTTTTCAAGGTTCTGATTACCCAATGTAGTGAATTCTATATGTATTCAATGATAAATCAGAGCAAAACATTCACATAAAATCAAGGTAGAGCATTCACAATGTTACCACATATCAGAGAAAATCAAAATATGGTATTCACTACATCACAACTCAACAACTTATCAATAAAACGGCAACATAGTCTTCACAAAAGTGGTCACATAGTTTTAAACAAAGTGCATTCATTTAGGCAATCACAAAATCCTGAATTTAATGACAAAGTATAAATGTCAAAGCTCTCCACCCCTGGGTCACAGTAAATCATAATCTTCTCAGTCAGTACACAACATCCAAGTAAAATCTTCTTTCAGCTTGATTCAAGGCTGGCTTTGAGGTTCCATGGTTCCTCTTCCATGGTCCCAGGTCCAACTGTCACCTGTGTTCAAAGGCAGGCAGCTCCCAGTTCCTTGTCCAGCTCCTTGTCCAGTTCTTCGTCCAGTTCCCATTCCATATTGAAGTTCACCTTGTCTAGACCACCTTAAGTCCTTCGAATTTTCTGTTTCTGGGAAGACAAACTTGAGAGAGCCACATGCACATTGCTGGCACCATCATTGATTCACTATCTGCCTGTGAAATTGACTCAGACCTACCAACAAGGTCTGAGATCCCAACACAAATCATCAACATAGAAATGAACACAAATTCACAAACAAGAGGTCAGCACAAATGATCAGTAAAGTCCCCGTACCTCCAAAACACTCCTCCAGGACTTTTGTAAACTTACAACCAGAAAACCCTCTTTCAGCGTCTCTAGTAAGATCTTAGGGCTTCTGTATAAAGTATCACAAATAAAGATTAACACAGACAGAGCAGACAAACAGAGTGCTGGGATACCACAAGTTTTCTCCTAGACTCTACCACCATAGGAGTCCTCTTTTCAATTCTGCTCTCTCTAGCCTGGAAATTTTCCTTGTATATGGTCATTAGCTCCTTCCCTTCCCGTTGCAGTAGTTCATAAGTTCTAGAGTACACAAGTTGTGGGGTTCACACATTCTGTTGCTTAAGAGACTTGATACCAGGCTCAAAAGAAACTTAAACTGAAACAAGGTGTTAATTCAATAGCTGAAACAAGGTATGAACTACTTCTGTGCTTGCCGTTACAATATTCTAAGATTCCATAAATATTTAAAGAATACTTTTTGGGAGCAGAAGGGGAAATCATATACTTTCCCAGGTCCTTGTAAAAGGTTGATAGTTAATTTACTGATTAAAATTGGTATTAATTTATCCTCTGGATATAATCTTTGAAACTAACCCCCAAAATAGTCAATATCCACATGAAGTCAAACAACCATATGATCCCAAGGAGGCAATGGATAATGCAAACTTGCTTATAGGTAAGGGGCACTGCCATTTCCCATTCAGGCTCATAGGTGAAACCCTCAACTCCTTACTTTTTTTCAACCCCCATATCCAATTGTTCACCAGGTCCTATTAATTCTCATATTTCCCATGGAAGCCTTCTATCTTCTGGTAATACCACCACCTTGTTGCAGACCTCATCTCCTGGAACATGGCAATAATCTTCAGGATACTTTCCCCATTGCAATCCATCTTCCAATCAGGTGCCAAATTCATCTTCCTAAAGCGCGAGATTGATTATGTCACTCCCTACTCAATTAACTCCTGTAACACCCTGCTACCTCCAGGATCAGAGATAAAGTCATGTGTGGCTTTTAATGCTCTTCATAGCTGGGCCCCTTTCTCCCTTTGCAGTCTTCTTATACCTGGCTCCTCTCTGGTCCTCTACCATCTAGTAATTCTTCATTGTTGTTCTTCACAGCAAACATTCCATTTCGCATTTCTGGTAATTTTCATTATCTATTTCTCATCCTGGGAATTTGTTTTTCTCTCTTCATTTCTACCTCTGGTTTCCTTGGTTTCTTTCAAGTCTCAACTAAAACCACACCTTGAGTAAAGTGTCACCACATTACCCTTATGCTAACTCCTTCATTTTGAGTTATCTCCAATTCATCTGTATGTCTCTCTTTTGTACTTAATTGTTTAAATGTTTTCTCCCAGATAAGATTGTGGGTTCCTTGCCTTTTTTTTTTAATCCTTAGACCTCAGTACAATGTGCGACATATAGTAAGTGCTTAACAAATTTTTACTTATTATTGATCTCAGAAATGGAGGATCTGATAAGAATGATATGAAGGCAATTCATCAAAAATTACAAAAATGTAATATATAAAGTCTTAAATTATTGAACAGCACAATATTACAAAATCATTCAGTTCCTTTTATGCCAATGCACATGATCAGGTGGCAAGAATAACATACAAGAACTTATCTTTTCAAACTATTGACTACATATATAATCCCAATATACCTATGACAATTCAGGAAATAAGCTGTCATATACTAGAGCTTCCTCACAAATAAAACAGTTGTCCCTGGTTTCCTAGACATAAGATAGATCTAAAAAAGTTTAAGAACCACTCTTTATTTGGCACAATTATTTTTGAATAATCATAACCTCTAAACTATTGAGTGGAAAGTTTTCAAAAGACAGAGATTTAGTGGAAGAAATAAAATTCATATGGGACCTACATAAATTATATATCATCCCTTTTAACTTATATTCTAATGGAATTGTTTCAAAGATAGCTTTACTGAGATTACAAAAGATGAATTTACATCCTAATATTTTTATTCATGTACAAAAAGTAAAATTTAATTCTCCTGAGCAGTATTTCATTGAACATTAAACTTAGTAGGAGAGGACAAGAACAATAGCAGAAAAGCAACTTGCCATAGGACCATTTCTGTCTGAATTCAAAAAAAGACAAGATGAGAAAAAGGAGACTAATGATAATAATAATTTTTAAAACTATATGGAAATATATTGTAAAATGATTCATACGTGTTAATTCTGCCTTTAAATGGGTTTCATTTTGGTAGAAATCGCCTAACATGAGAAACAGCTCATCCAAGCCACTCTGCCCCCAGATTCCCCCCCAAACTATGTAAAAGGGGACTCTGAACAACTTCTGGAGCCCCAGCATCCACAGAACAACACAGAGAAGATAAACTCCCGCTGAGGACAGCCCTGCAGCCCTGCAGGAAGGACCAGCACAGCAGTCTGGGACCTGGCAGCACGCAGTGCGCAGAGCGCAGGGAGCCGAGCTGAGCCCAGGTCCACGTGAGCCGAGGTTTTAGCCCCAGGGTGGCAAGGCCAGCAGCTGGCTGGAGGAACCCTAGAACACCAGGAGCTGTGGCGACTCCAGAATTATCAACATAGACATTCCTAGGACAAAGCAAGAGGTTAGTGTCCTATGGACTTTGGGACTGATATTTAGGGAATGTGTCAGCTCCCTCCCCTGGGGGCTAGAAGCCACTGAGGAGACACACCATTTGGTAGTTTTCAGAGGCATTTCCAGCTCCCAGCCTGCAAATCGTAGGGAGATCCAGTGATCAGTCTTGGGGGGTAATCGCTCTTGCTTTAACCTCCCTGGATCTGGATTGTGATCTAGGGTGGAAGTCGTGGGTGGGTTTACAGCTTGCCAGAAACGGAAGTTGCCCCCCACACGTTCGGGACGAAAATTCCTCTATCTGGCCTTAAAGCCATAGTGTGCCAACAAGCCCAAAAGTCAAGTAATTAAGTGGCAACATGCCGAGGCAAAGGAAACAGAAAAATGCAACACTAGGCTCCTATTTTGGGGGCATAGAGCGGGAAAAGGA
This sequence comes from Gymnobelideus leadbeateri, assembly GCA_011680675.1. Lineage (NCBI taxonomy): Eukaryota > Metazoa > Chordata > Mammalia > Diprotodontia > Petauridae > Gymnobelideus > Gymnobelideus leadbeateri. The sequence continues at coordinate 21,818 of WOXC01003398.1, forward strand.
CTGTGAGGTCAGAAGTCCTGCTCCAAAAGCCCCAGGGGAAAACATGAGCGGGTTGCATGCCATAGAGGACCTTAAGAAGGACGTTAAAAATCAAATAAGAGAAGTGGAGGAAAAATTGGAAAGAGAAATGAGAAGGATGCAGGAAAAGTATGAAATGAGGGTCAACAGCCTGACTGAGGAAAACAGCACCTTAAAAATCAGACTAGCTCAAATGGCAAAGGAGGCCCAAAAGGGCAATGAGGAGAAGAATGCCTTAAAAAGTCGAATTTGCCAGATGGAAAAAGAATCTCAAAAGTTCACTGAGGAGATTCATTCCTTCAGAGTTAGACTGGAGCAAATGGAAGCTAATGACTTTATGAGAAATCAAGAGGCTGTTAAGCAGATCCAAATAAATGAAAGATTAGAAGGCAATGTGAAATATTTCATGGGAAAAACCACTGACCTGGAAAATAGATCCAGGAGAGAAAATTTAAAAATTATTGGACTACCTGAAAGCCATGATCAAAGAAAGAACCTAGAAATCACCCTTCAAGAAATCCTCAAGGAAAACTGCTCTGATGTTTTAGATCCAGAGGGCAAAATAGAGGTTGAAAGAATCCACCAATCACCTCCTGAAAAAGATCCCAAAAAGAAAACTCCCAGGAATATTATAGCCAGGTTCCAGAATCCCCAGATCAAGGAGAAAATACTACAAGCAGCCAGGAAGAAACAATTTCAATATTGTGGAAACATAATCAGAATAGCCCAGGACCTGGCAGATTCTACACTGAGGGATTGAAGGGCATGGAATATGATATTCCAGAGGGCAAAAGAACTGGGAATGAACCCAAGGATCCCCTACCAAGCAAAACTTAGTATTTTGTCTCAGGGGAAAATATGATCATTCAGTGGAATAGAGGACTTTCAAGCATTCTTGAGGAAAAAACCAGAATTGAATAGAAAATTTGACATCCAGACACAAGAAGGAAGAGATGCTTGAGAAGGTAATCAGGGAAAAGAAATCAAAAGGAACTTATCAAAGTTGAACTATTTACATTCCTCTATGGAAAAGCAATAACTGTGACTGATGATATCTTTCTCACTATGAAAATAATGGAAGAAGGGGGTGCGGTCATATGAATACATATGTGAATGTGTGTGTATAAGCTTACAGTTATATATGGATAGAGGGCATAGGTTGAATTTGTTGGGAAAGGAGAATACTCAAGGGAAGAAATTATGAGGTGAGAGAGGAAAGTGGCAAGAGGAGATGGGGAGAGACAGGGTAGTGTAAACTATCCCATGTAGAAGAAGCAAGGGGAAGTGGTTGCAAAGGAGGGAGAGAATAAGGAAGGCTAAAAAGGCAAAACCACATTCACATTGAATTTGGTTCAGGGAGAAAATGACATACATACTAAATGGGCTATCTCAACCTACAGCAGAATAGGGGGAAGGAGGAATGATGGATGGGAGGGCATCCTTGGGGTGAGGAGAGGTTGGAAGTACCCACTATAGAAGAGGGACAGGATCATGTAGGGAATGGACCAGGTGGGGGGTGGGATGAGTGGGAGGGAATTATAAGCAGCCTTGTACAATATATCTACTATGATAAGATTTTGCATAGCTAGACATGTACAACATATACTGAATTACTTATCTACCAAGAGGGAATGGGTGACAAGGGAGGAAGGTAATGGATCTGAAATTCAAGGTCGTAACATTAAATGTTTCAAATATATATAAATACTATTATTAAAAAATTTATAAAAAAATAATTAAAAAAAAGAAATCGCGTAACATGTAGATAATTTCAATAAAATAATATTTATTTTCTGAAAATGGGGAAAAGTGGTGTGATACATAGAGTACTAGAATAGGTTTCAGGAAGGCCCAATCAAATCTCACCTCTGACACTTCACATATATGTAACCTAGAGCAAGTAATATATCTGGTTCTACCTTAGTTTCTTCATCAGTAAAATGAGAATAACTGTACCTAACTCACAGTTTTATAGTAAGGGTTAAATGAAATGAGAATTCTAAAGTGATTGGCACACCTTATGGTTTTATAAAAATATTAGCTGCTATATTTTTGTTATTGTTTTAATTCAGGAAAGGCACATGATCTTTTTTTCCCTCATAATGAACTATATTTTCCCTATTTTGTCATGAACTGAAATATGAATAATTTCTTAGCTTCTATCAGATTCTTCCTCTCACTCAGTCTCATCATTTGTATTTGCTTTTTTGATACATGTTTATAGAACTGGTCAGGATTTAGGAATAAAATAAGTTAATCTTTTCTAATCCCAAGATCCTGATGTTAATCATCTTTTAGTACAAAAATGAATACTGCAGGTATTTTAATTCCTTTGCAAAATTTAGGAGAATATTGTAAATTAGTTTTATTAGTTTTATTTTATTTGATTCATATATTAAATAAAAATAATATAGTTTATCAGCACTTTTCCCTTTTTGTTTTTTATACAGCAAGCCAATACTATATCTTGATAATTAAATTTCATAAAATCAGTCATGTCCTGGGATAAATATAAGATAGTAAGAAAGCAATTTATAATTAAAAAATAACAAAATCTAAGATTCATAGTTTTTCTGTAAGTCAATAACCATTTATTAGGAAAATATTCCTGTATTCTAGGAAATCTGCTAAGCCCTGTGGATACAAAGTTTGGTAAAAACAGAGTACTTGCTCCAAAGGAGCTCACATTTTAATAGGGAAGACTATGTAAATTACCTATACATATTAACAAGGTATATACACAATAGATGGAAGGAAAAACATTAGCAATGGGAAAGGTTTCTGGGGTTAGACCAGGCTTCCAATGCAAGATGAGGCTTGTGTTGAATATTTAAGAAAGCCAAGTAAGGCAGGATGTACTAGTGATGAGACTTAGTATTATAGGTATGGGTAACAGTCAATGAAAAGGCAGGGAACTGAACAATGTAGTAGGCTGTGTGAGATACAGTAAGTGAATGATCCTAGATCCTAGACTGCATAGATTCGTGTAAAGTGAAAGAAAGCTGGAAAGGTAATTTAATAACATGTTAAAAAAATCTCATTTTCAGCCTGGAGGCAATATAGTAGTTCTATGTTCCTTTAGGGGAGTTTGCATTAAATTGAAAAAAAAAAAGTTAGAAATACTCAAATACTGTTTATACATACATCAAATACTTGAGTATGGGGGCGGCTAGGTGGCACAGTGAGTAGAGTGCCCTCCCTGGAGTCAGAAGGACCTGAATTCTGATCCGGCCTCAGACACTTAACACACACAAACAAAAACCTAGCCATGTGACCTTGGCCAAGTTACTTAACCCCAATTGCCTTCCAAAAAGCAAAAAAAATATGTGTGTATATACATATAAACATACATGTACACATACATATATACATACATATATTTCATTTAGGGGTTTAGGGAAAATTAGCATCTCTGGTGTGAGGGTTTGCCAAAACTTTTTCAAACTATTCATTCACCTTTGTTTTCCAAATTCATTGAATTCTCACCTGTGGATCCAAGAAGCTGTAGCATGCACAGTGAGCATGCTTTGGGAAACTCCCAGCAAATGTATTAAACTAGATTGAGGGAATTAGCAGGACTCAAACCTATTAGTGAATTAGGGGATGTCTACACCAAGCATGTCAAGATTTCCCCTGGCAGATCCAATTTCTTCCAATGGACATGAAGGCAAATGAAGCAGGCACTGCATAGTTAGAGCCTGGTCAGGCATCTGAGATGCAAAGATAATCCACTGAATCCTGGGCCATAGCCAGTTATCTTGACTTTTGTCTTGCTACTAGACTTCAATAACTCAGAGAGAGTACAGGTGATGACTTCACACAATTCTGCCTAATTAAATTCATTTTATACACAAATCAAGATATCACTCATTCTAATATTGATCCTCTTTGAAAATAGAGGATGAACAGTAGCAACATAGCATTTAACACAGTGCCTCGCACGCACACATATGTATGTTTATATATGTATATCACTTTAAGATTTGCAAAGCACTTTATAAATTATCTCATTTGATCCTTACAACAATCCAAAGATGCAGGTGCTATTATTATCATCACCCTCATTTCACATATGAGGAAACTGAAGCAGAGTTACTGACGTGCCCAGTGTCACAGCTAGAAAGTGTGAGCAACAGATTTAGGAAAGTCTTCTTGACTCCAAAACCAGTGATCTACCAAATGTGTCATACAACTGTTGCTCTGAGTGCCTCAGCAAAATTCCTAAAATTTACACAGATGTTTGGATCTCCTAATTTACATTTATATCAATCTCCATTTTGCCTGGTCTCATTTTACATTGAGAAAAATAATTGGTTTGTTAGAAATGTTTGGGTCAAGAAGCAGCAGAATATATCACAGTGACTTTTGATATAAAAGCTCTGGGAGGGTAATCTGGGAAAGGTCAGGACTCTGTTGAAATATCCTTCTATTTCTGAAGAAGTTGAGATAATTGTTGGAATTAACCCAAGTCTATGGTTTGCAATATCTTTAAGATGGATGGTAAATTTCAAAATCTATCTTCTCTTCCATAAGCCTACTTTGGCTTGTCATTTTTCCTTTTCCTGTATCTGCTGTCCTGCTAGAAGTTCCCAGCTCTACTCTGGCCCTACTCCTTATTCTCTTCTGACAGACCTTAGAAATGTTTATCTGATTGTGCACTTGATCTTGATTTCATAAAGGTCTTCAGGGAACAACCAAATTTCCTTAACCATTACAAATAAACCTCCTATCTTTCATTAGTGAATAGGTTTTATGTTTTGTTTACAATTTAGTCTAAAGTCTATTATTAATTATTTCATTTTTTAACAAATGCTTTATTAATTTCTGGTTTACATCATTCATTTCCACCAGATTTTGAGTTAGAATTTTTTCCCCATTTTTCCCCTACCCACCACCCCAGAATAGCAGTCCCACAAGATATACCCACATCCAATCTGCTCTCTCCCATATCTTCTTCCAAACCCCCTTTGGTTTTACTGTAAGGGCGAGGTAAGTCTCTGTGCCCCAATGCCTGAACATCTTATCTCCCAATTACATGCAAAATAGTATTAATAATAGTATTTATATATATATTTGAAACATTTAATTTTAAAACCTCGAATTTTAGATCGGTTCGTTCCTCCTTTGTCAGCCATTCCCTCTGGGAGGATGAGCAATTCAGTATGTGTTGTACAGGTCTAGCTATGCAAAACATTATCATAGTAGATATATTGTACAAGGCTGCTTATAATTCCCCCCCACCCATCCCAGCCCCAACCTGGTCCATTCCCTAGTTTGATCCAGTCCGTCTTCGATAGTGGGTACTTCCAACCAACTCTCCCCCCAGAATGTGCTCTGCTCCATTCCCCATACTCTCCAGCAGGGTGAGATATCCCATTTAATATACATGTCATTCTCTCCCTGAGTCAAGATTCAATGAGAATATTGTTTTGCCTTTTTGCCTTCCTGTTCTTCCCCTCCCCTGCAGCCACTTCCCCTAGCTTCTTCTACATCAGATAGTTTACCCTACCCTGTCTCTCCCCATCTCCTCTCGCCACTTTCCTCTCACCTCATAACTTCACCCCTTAAGTATCATCCCTTCCCAACAAATTCAACCTGTGCACTCTAACCATGTATAACTGTAAAGAAATATACACACATTCACATATGTATTCATATGCCCATATACCCTTCTTCAATTATTTCCATACTGAGAAAGGTTTATTCAGTCACAGTTACTGTTTTTTCCATGTAGGAATGTAAATAGTTCAACTTTGATAAGTTCTTTTTGATTTCTTTTCCCTGATTACCTTCTCAGGCATCTCTTGCTTCTTGCGTCTGGATGTCAAATTTTCTATTCAACTCTGTTTTTATCCTCAAGAATGCATGAAAGTCTTCTATTCCACTGAATGACCATATTTTCCCCTGAAACAAGTTACTCAGTTTTGCTGGGTGGGTGACCCTAGGCTTCAATCCCAGCTCTTTTGTCCTCTGGAATATCATATTCCATGCCCTTCTATCTCTCAGTGTAGAAGCTGCCTGGTCTTGTGCTATTCTGATTGTGTTTCCACAATAGTGAAACTGTTTATTCCTGGCTGCTTGTAGTATTTTTCCTTGATCTGGGAATTCTGGAACCTGGCTATAATATTCCTGGGTGTTTTCTTTTTGGGATCTTTCTTAGGAGGTGATCTGTGGATTCTTTCAACCTCTATTTTGCCCTCTGGGTCTAATACATCAGGTCAATTTTCCTTGAGAATTCCCTGAAGGATGATTTCTAGGTTCTTTCTTTGATATGGCTTTCAGGTAGTCCAATAATTTTAAAATTGTCTCTCCTGGATCTATTTTCCAGGTCAGTGGTTTTTCCCTTGAGATATTTCATATTGCCTACTATTCTTTCATTTGTTTGTATCTGTTTAACTGCATCTCGATTTCTCATAAAGACATTAGCTTCCATTTGCTCCATTCTAACTCTGAAGGAATGAATCTCCTCAGAGAGCTTTTGAGATTCTTTTTCCATCTGGCAAATTTGGGTTTTTAAGGCGTTCTTCTCCTCATTGCCCTTTTGGACCTCCTTTGCCATTTGAGTTAGTCTATTTTTAGGGCGTTATTTTCCTCAGTCAGGCTGTTGACTCTCATTTCATACTTTTTCTGTATCCTTCTCATTTCTCTTCCCAATTTTCCCTCGACTTCTCTTATCTAATTCTTTTTTTTTAAAGTCTTATCTAATTCTTAAGGTCCTCTATGCCCTGTAACCCACTCATATTTTCCTTTGGGGCTTTTGGAGCAGGGTTTCTGACCTCACAGTCCTCCTCCTGTTCCATGCTTTGATCTTCTTTGCCCCCAAAATAGGAGTCTAATGTTGCATTTTTCTATTTATTTTTTTCCTTTGCCTAGGCATGTTGTTGCTTAATTACTTGACTTTTGGGCTCGCTGCCACAGTAAGACTCTGCCACCAGACAGGGCAGCTTCTGTCCCGAACATTGGGCTCTTCACAACTTCTGGTTCTGGCAAGTTGGATACCCACCACAGACCTCCCCCCAGATCACAATCCAGATCCAAGCAGGTTAAAACAAGAGTGATTAACCTCCAAGATTGATCGTTAGATCTCCCTACAGTTTGCAGGCCAGGAGCTGGAGCTGCCACTGAAGCTGCAAAATGGTGAGAGTGCCATGAATCCTCACTGGCTTCTAGCCCCCAGAGGAGGAAGCCGACGTGTTCCCCAAATATCGGTCCCCAAGTCCATAGGGCACTTACCTCTTACTTTTTCCTAGGCATGTCTGTGTTGATAATTCTGGAATTGCCACAGCTGCTGGTGTTATGGGGTCCCTCCAGCTGGCTGCTGGCCTGGCCATCCTGGGCCTAAAACTGTGGCTCATGCAGACCTGGGCTCAGTTCTTCGCGCTGGGCTGTTGGCTCCCAGAGCCCAGCACTGGCCCTCCCTGCAGGGCTGCTGGGCTGTCCACCGCAGGAAGTTAGCTTCTCTGTCTTGTTCTGTGGGTGCTGGGGCTCCAGAAGTTGTTCAAAGTCCCCTTTTACATGGTTTGGATGTTGTTTGGTGGGAGAGCACCTTGGAAATGCTGTTTCTACTCCACCATCTTTGCTCCGCCTCTCTAATTGGTTCAGTAGAGTGGAGAAGGCGGCATGGTCACATTTTTAAATTATGAAAATCATTGGAAACTTATTGAAGGACAGATTGGAGTGAGGAGAGATTTGAGGTAGCAAAACCAATTAGAAGATTTTTTAACAGTCCAAGTGGGAGATAATGAGGGCCATAACTAAGATTGTGGTTCTGTGAATAGAGAGAATGTATAGGAGAAAAACTGTGATAGTAGAAAATAGATTTGACAACAAGTTGGATATGGGGAGGTGAATTCAAGTGAGAAGTCAGAGATGACACTGAAGTTGTGATTCTGAGTGACTGGAATGATTGTGATGTCCTCAATAGTAATGGGAACTTTGAAGTATGGGAGAGGCTTTAAGAAAAAAGCAAATGAACTGTTTAGACTAATTGAGTTTGAGGTACCAATAGGATAGTCAATTTGTGATGTCCCAAAGATAGATGTCAATCTGAGAATAGACCTCAGAAGACAGACTAGAGCTGGCTACATCACTCTGAGAATCACTTGTACATAGATCATTTGAATCCCTGGAAAGTCATGAAATCCCTGATCAAGCTAGTATAGAATAAAAAATGAAGCAGTTTAGATCCTTTCTGGACATCAACTCTTTTTTTTAAACAAATGCTTTACTAACTTCTGTTTTACATCATTCATTTCCGCCAGATTTTGAGTTACAATCGTTTCCCCACCTGTTTTTCCCCTACCCACCCTCCCAGAATAGCAGTCCCGCGAGATATCACTTCCTCCAATCTGCTCTCTCCCATACCTTTTCTCATACCCCCTTCGACTTTTCCATTAGAGGAAGGTGAATCTTTGTGTCCCAATGCCTGCACATCTTATCTCCCAATAGGAGATATTAATGATAGTATTTATATCTCCCAATAGGAGTATTAATAATAGTATTTATATATATTTGAAACATTTAATGTTAAGACCTCGAATTTCAGATCCATTTCCTTCCTCGCTTGTCACCCATTCCCTCTGGGAAGATAAGTAATTCAGTATATGTTGTACATGTCTAGCTATGCAAAACATTATCATATTAGATATATTGTACAAGGCTGCTTATAATTCCCTCCCACTCATCCCAGCCCCCACCTGGTCCATTCCCTACACGATCCTGTCCCTCTTCTATAGAGGGTATTTCCAACCTGCCCTCCCCTCAAGGATGCCCTCCCATCCATCATCCTTCCTTTCAACCCTCTTCCCCCTATTCTGCTGTAGTTTGAGATATCCCATTTAGTGTGTATGTCATTGTTTCCCTGAACCAAATTCAATGAGAATGTGGTTTTGCCTTTTTGCCTTCCTATTCTCCCCCTCCTTTGCAACCATTTCCCCTTGCTTCTTCTACATGAGATAGTTTACCCTACCCTGTCTCTCCCCATCTCCTCTTGCCACTTTCCTCTCTCACCTCATAATTTCACCCCTTTAGTATTCTCCCTTCCCAACAAATTCAACCTATGCCCTCTATCCATATATAACTGTAACCATATACACACACATTCACATATGTATTCATATGACCACACATCTTTATTCCATTATTTTCATAGTGAGAAAGATATCATCAGTCACACTTATTGTTTTTCCATATAGGAATGTAAATAGTTCAACTTTGATAAGTTCTTTTTGATTTCTTTTCCCTGATTACCTTCTCAGGCATCTCTTCCTTCTTGTGTCTGGATGTCAAATTTTCTATTCAGTTCTGGTTTTTTCCTCAAGAATGCTTGAAAGTCCTCTATTCCACTGAATGACCATATTTTCCCCTGAGACAAAATACTAAGTTTTGCTTGGTAGGTGACCCTTGGGTTCATTCCCAGTTCTTTTGCCCTCTGGAATATCATATTACATGCCCTTTGATTCCTCAGTGTAGAAGCTGCCAGGTCCTGTGCTATTCTGATTGTGTTTCCACAATAGTGAAATTGTTTTTTCCTGGCTGCTTGTAGTATTTTCTCCTTGATCTGGGGATTCTGGAGCCTGTCTAAAATATTCCTGGGAGTTTTCTTTTTGGGATCTTTTTCATGAGGTGATTGGTGGATTCTTTCAACCTCTATTTTGCCCTCTGGATCTAAAACATAAGGGCAATTTTCCTTGAGAATTTCTTGAAGGGTGATTTCTAGGTTCTTTCTTTGATCATGGCTTTCAGGTAGTCCCATAATTTTTAAATTGTCTCTCCTGGATCTATTTTCAAGGTCTGTGGTTTTTCCCACGAGATATTTCACATTGCCTTCTAATCTTTCATTTGTTTGGATCTGCTTAACAGCATCTTGATTTCTCATAAAGTCATTAGCTTCCATTTGCTCCAGTCTAACTCTGAAGGAATGAATCTCCTCAGTGAACTTTTGAGATTCTTTTTCCATCTGGCAAATTCGACTTTTTAAGGCATTCTTCTCCTCATTGCCCTTTTGGGCCTCCTTTGCCATTTGAGTTAGTCTATTTTTTAAGGTGCTGTTTTCCTCAGTCAGGCTGTTGACCCTCATTTCATACTTTTCCTGCATCCTTCTCATTTCTCTTTCCAATTTTTCCTCCACTTCTCTTATTTGATTTTTAAAGTCCTTCTTAAGGCCCTCTATGGCCTGCAACCCGCTCATGTTTTCCCCTGGGGCTTTTGGAACAGGACTTCTGACCTCACAGTCCTTTTCCCACTCTATGCCCCCAAAATAGGAGTCTAGGGTTCCATTTTTCTGTTTCCTTTGCCTTGGCATGTTGCCAATTAATTATTTGACTTTTGGGCTTGTTGCCACCATATGGCCTGGTGCCAGAAAGGAACTTTCACCCCAAACGTGTGAGGGGGCCAGCTTCCATTTCTGGCAAGCTGTAAACCCACCCACGACTTCCACCCCAGATCACAATCCAGATCCAGGGATGTTAAAGCAAGGGCGATTACCCCCCCAAGACTGATTGCTGGATCTCCCTACAGTTCGCAGCCCAAGAGCTGGAGCTGCCTCTGAAAAGTACAAAATGGTGTGTCTCCTCAGCGGCTTCTAGCCCCCAGGGGAGGTAGCCGACACTTTCCCCAAACACTGGTCCCAAAGTCCATAGGACACTAACCTCTTACTTTGTCCTAGGCATGTCTATGTTCATAATTCTGGAGTTGCCACAGCTGCTGTTGTTCTGGGGTCTCTCCAGCCAGCTGCTGGCCCTGCCACCCTGGGACTAAAACCTCGGCTCATGTGGACCTGGGTTCAGCTCGGCTCCCCACACTCTTCGCACTGCCCGCTGCTGGCTCCCACAGCACTGCGCTGGTCCTTCCTGCAGGGCTGCTGGGCCGTCCTCAGTGGGAGGTTAGCTTCTCTCTATCATTCTGTGTGTGCTGGGGCTCCAGAAGTTGTTCAGAATCCCCTTTTACATAGTTTGGGGGGAATCTGGGGGCAGAGCGGCTTGGATGAGCTGTTTCTACTCCGCCATCTTGGCCGACATCAACTCTTAATGGGCATGATCTAAAATCCAGCAAACCATAGTGAGAAATAGTGGTCAGATGAGTAGATAAAGAACTAGAAGAAAGTAGCATCACAAAATATTTTTAAAAAAGGAAAGCACATCCAGAAGAAGTAGATGATTAAAAGTTTCAAAGCCTAGAGAGAGGTCCAGAATAATGAGGACTGACCAAAAATCCATAGATTTGCCTGTCAAAATATCACTAATAGCATTGGAGAGAGAAGTTTAAATTCAATGGGAAAGAGATTCCAGAGATCAAACCACAAAAGTTTTAGTGGAGGGTGTAGGGGGAGATGAATGAATCCTACACAAATGGTTTTCTTCAGAAGTTTAGCTGAAAAGAGGAATAGATATACAGGATGATATCTAGGAGATAAATTAAATGAATATCTTTTTTAAAAAATATGGAAGAAGTGGTCATAGGTATGTTTGTAGGCAACCAGGAAAGAGCCAATACTTAAAGATTGAAGATTAAAGAGAGTGTGGACAACAACGTACTGGAAAAGACAATTGGGGATGGCTTAAAAGTGAGTCTGGAGATGTTCACCTTGGCATAGAAAGGGGTCACTTCTTCATGTGCAACAAAAAGTGAAGGAAAATATTAGGAAAAGATGCTTGAGAGATGATATTGAAAAGAAAAACAATAATAAAACAAATTAAGAAAGAAAAGGGAACTTGCTTAATGATCTCCTTTTGGGAGGAAGAGGGAATATGATAGAAGTCCTCAGCTAAGAGGGTAAGCAGTGGGAGTGCCTTGAGAAGCTTAAGAATGAATGGCAAGTTTCTAAACAAGTTGGTATGATGAAGAGGAGAGTCAATCAGTTTGAGAGTAAAAATAAAGATTGCCTTGTTGCAATGAAGACCTGGTTAAGTTTATATTGAATTTTAAAGAAAAGAGTCAACATGCTTTCAAGATTTTCTCCAGTTCTGTTTGGCAGCATAGACTTAGGGACAAAAGACTTTAATGGAGGAAGTAATCCAAGATTGGGTTTAGCAAAGTGAGATTGGTTTTAGCAAAAGGGGAGGCGAGAGATTCACATAGAGACAATACTGTGGATTTTAATGGATTCACTGATGTGTCACATATGGAAGGGAAGTAGTTATAGCCAGTGTATAACACTTGACCTAAAAAAAAACCTAATTGGTACAGGGATTCAAGTTTACTGTGAATATGAAGAACAAGGTTATGGTATAGAATAGAGCATACCAATTGTATTTCGTGCTTTCCAGAAGAAATGCACAAAATTCAATAGATATTGGTATCTCTTTTACTCTATTTTATACATAAATATTTCTAGGGAAAACTAATTTCAAATCACCAGCTCTATTCTCTTAGCTGAGACTTTCCAATCCAATCTTCTCATTTGTACTTGCTTGGCCATACTAATGATAACTTCTGTTTTTTTTTTTATTAATTTTTGTTATACATTTTTATCATTCATTTTTAGAAGATTTTAAATTTCATTTTTTCTCCCTCCATCCTTACCCTCTCTTCTGAAAATTGTAGACATTTGATATAGTTCATACATCTGCTATCATGAAAAATGTATTTCCATATTAGTCACAGTTGTGAAAGAAGTAACTAATCAAAAGGGGAAAAAAAAACACAAGAAAGAATAAAATATGTGAAAAACATGCTTCGATTCTGAGTCAATCAGTTCTTTATCTGGATATGGATAGCTTTTTCCTTCATGAGTCACTTGTGCTTATCTTGGATCAATGTGTTCCTGAGAAGAGCTGAGTTATTCACAGTTGATCATCATGTGATGCTGCTGATCTTATGTACAGAGTTTTCATAGTTCTCCTCATTTCACTTTGCATTAATTTGTACAAGTCTATAGGATTTTCTGAAGTTTGCCTGATAATAATTTCTTGTTGCACAATAGTATTTCATTACATTCCTATCTCATAGTTTTTTCAGACATTCCCAAACTGATCGGCATCCCTTAAATTTCAAGTATTTTCCAACCCAAAAAAGTGTGCTATAAATATTTTTTGCATATGTAGGTCCTTTCCCCTTTTTTACGATCTCTTTGGGATACAGATTTAGTAGTGGTATTCCTGGATTAAAGAGTATGTACAATTTGGTTGTCCTTTGGGCATAGTTCCCAATTGCTCTCCAGAATGGTTGTATCAGTTCACAATTCCACCAAGAGTACATTAGTGACACAATTTTCCCACATGCTGTCCAAAATTTATCTCTTTCCTTTTCTGTCACCTTAGCCAATGTGATTGGTGTGAAGTGGTACTTCATAGTTGTTTTAGTAAGCATTTCTCTAATCAGATGTGATTTTGAGCACATCATATGCCTATAGATACCTTTGATTTTCATCTAATAGCTGTCGCTTCTTATTATTTGATCATTTATCAAATGGGATATGGCTTGTATTCTTATAAATATGACTCATTTCTCTATTTGAGAAATGAGACCTTTATCAGAGAAACTTGCTGTATAGATTATTTTCCAGCTTTCTGCTTTCATTCTAATCTTGATTGCACTGGCTTTCTTTGTGAAAAGGCTTTTAAATTTAATACAATCAAAATCATCAATTTTGCATTTTTCAATGCTATCTCTTGTTTGGTCATGGATTCTTCCCCTCCTTGCTTTTCTAAATTGCTTAAGGTATTAATGATTATGTCTAAATCATGTACGCCATTTCACCTTTTCTTGGCATATGGTGTGAATAATTGGTCTATACCTAGTTATTTTTTCCCTATATTTTATATTTTTCCTAGAAGTTTTAGTCAAATAATGAGTTATCTTTAAAAATCACATCTTTGAGTTTATCAAATGCTAAGTCACTATATTCCTTAACTCTGTGTCTTGTGTTCTAATCTATTCCACTGATACAACACTCATTTCTTAGGAAGCACCAGATAATTTTGATGATTACTGCTTTATAATATAGTTTAATATCTAATATTGCTAGACCACCTTTCTCTGTACTTTTAAAATTTATTTGCTTTATATTTTTGATCTTTTGTTCTTCCAGATGAAATTTATTATTTTTCTAATTTTATTATATATATTTAATTTTGATTTATATGACATTGAAGAAGTAAATTACTTTAGGTAGACTTGTCATTTTCATTATATTGGCTGAGCCTAACCATGAATAACTGATATTTTTCCAGTTGCTTGGATCTAATTTCATTTGTGTGAAAATTGTTTTGTAATTTTATTCATATAGTTCTTTGGTTTGTTTTAGAAGTTAGACTCCTAAGTATTTTATACTGTTTATAGATAATTTAAGTGGAATTTCTCTTTCTACCTCTTGCTGCTGGGGTTTGTTGGTCCTATAAGGAAATGCTGATGATTTATGTGGACATATCTTATATACTGCAACTTTGCTAAAGTTATTAATTAGTTCAAGTAATTTTTCAGTTGATTCTCTTGGGTTCTCTAAATATATCATCATACTATTTGAAAAGAGTGTTAATTTTGTTTCCTCATTGCCTGTTCTTATTCCTTCAATTTCTTTTTTCTTCTTTTATTGCTGAAGCTAACATTTCTAATACAGCATTGAATAACAGTGATGATAAAAGACATCCTTGTTTCACCCTTGATATTACTGGGAAAGCTTCTGGCTTATTCCTATTATGTAAAATGTTTTCTGATGGTTTTAGCTAAATACTGCTTCTCATTTCAATGAATGCTCCATTTATTCCTAGGTTTTCTTGTGTTCTTAATAGAAATGACTGCTGTATTTGTCAAAATTTTTTCCAACATCTATTGAGATAATCGTGAATTTTTTTGGTTTTCTTATTAATATGGTCAATTATGCTAATTTTCCTAATATTTAACCAGCCCTCCAATGCTGGCATAACTCTCCCGTGGTCATAGTTTAAAATCCTTGTGATATATTTCTATAACTGCCTTACTAGTATTTTGCTAAAACATTTTGCATTGTTATTCATTAAGGGACTTGTTCTATGATTTTCCTTCTCTGTTTTATCTCTTCCTGGTCTAGGTATTAGCACCATATTTGTGTCACAAAAGGAATTTTCAGGGCTCCTATACCTATTTTTTACAGCACTGGAATTAATTATTCTTTGAATGTTTGGTAGAATTCACTCTTTAACCTGTCAGGCCCTGTTTTTTTTTTCCCCTGGGGGTTTTTGTGTCTCTTTTTCTATTTGGGCAATTCTAATTTGTTTGCTCAATTTTTTTCTAAGATGGTGTTATTTAGGCATTCTATTTTCTGATCAGTTCATTAAGGTAATTTATATTTTTATAAATAATCCATTTTGTTCATTTTTTCAGATTTATTGGCATATAATTGAGCAAAATGTTTCCTAATGATTTCTCTAAGTTCTTATTTCATTGTGATTAGATACTTTTCATTTTTAATATGGAATGTTGCGTTTTCTCCTTTTTAAAAATTAATTTATCAATAGTTCATCTATCATTGTTTTCTTGATAAAATCATTGCTTGGATTTATTTATTAGTTCAATAGTATTTTTTAAACTTTTAATCTTATCAATATCACCCTTGATTTTCAGGTTTTCCAATGTGGTGCTTTAATTGGGGAATTTTAATTTGTTTTCTCTTTAATTTTTAAAGTACCATTCCCAATTGTTTAATCTCTTCTTTTTCCATTCTGTTGATGTAATAATCATGAGAAATAAAATTTCCCCAAGAACTTCTTTCACTGCATACCACACATTTTATACGTTGTGTTATTGTTATTCTGTTTGATGAAATTAATGTTTCTGTGATTTTTCCTTCTTCCACTTATTGTTTTTTTTTTACTTTTTAAAAATGTATTTATTTTTAGTTACCAAATTCATTTCCACAACATTTTGAGTCACAGATTTTCTCCCCATCTTTACCCTACATCCAACACCAAGATAGTGAACCTACTGAATACCCCTTCCCCCAATCTGTTCTCTTTTATATCCTCCCCCATTCCCCCCTAAATTTCTAGTAGGGCAAGATGGATTTCTATACCCCAGTGCCTGCATATCTTATTCCCCAATTGCATGCAAAAAAGAAATTTTTATTAACTTTTGTTTTTAAAACTTTGATTTCCAGATTATTTCACTTCTTCCATCCTCACCCACCCCCACTTGGAAGACAAGCAATTCATATAAATTGTACATGTGTAGTTTAGCCAAAACATTTTCATAGTAGTTATCCTGGGAAAGACTAACTGTATTTCCCTTTGACCCTGTCCCTTTTCAAAAGTATTTGCGTCTAACAACCCTCTCCCCCAATCTGCCCAACCTTCTATCGTCCCCATTCTTATCCCCTTTCCCCCTATTTTCCTGTAGGGTAAGATAGCCAATTGAATGTGTATGTTATTCCCTTCTCAAGCCAAATTCAATGAGAGTAATGTTGATCCATACCCTTTCACCTTCTTGATCTTCCCTTCCATTGTAACAGTGTCTCTTGCCTCTTTCATGTGACATAATTCACCCTTTTCTCTCTCCCTTTTTCCTCCTCCCAATTCATTACTCTCTCACATCTTAATTTTATTTTTAGATAATATTCATTCATATTCAACTGATCCTGTGCCCTCTGTCTATATATAAATGTACACACAGATACACACACACTCAAATATATATTTCTACACACATACACCCTCCTATAAATTCATATGTGTGTGTGTGCATTCCCTTAAACTATCCTCATACTGAGAAAAGTCTCATGAGTTACAAATATCATTTTTCCATGTAGGAATGTAAATAGTTCAATTTTAATAAGTTCCTTATGATTTCTCTTTAACTGTTTACCTTCTCATACTTCTCTTGCTTCTTTTATTTGAAAGTCAGATTTTCTGTTTAGCTCTGGTTTTTTCAACAAAAACGCTTGAAAATTCTCTATTTAATGGAATGACCATATTTTTCTCTGAAGCAATATACTCAGTTTTGTTGGATAGGTGATTCTCGGTTTTCATCCTAGCTCCTTTGGCCTCCACAATATCATATTCCAAGCCCTTTGATCCCTTAAGGTAGTAGCGTCTAGATCTTGTGTTATACTGATTGTGTTTCCATAATACTCAAATCGTTTTTTACTGACTGCTTGTAACATTTTCTCCTTGATATGGGAACTCAGCAATTTGGCTATAGTATTCATAGGAGTTTTCTTTGTGGGACCTTTTTCAAGGGGTAATCAGTCAATTGTTTCAATTTCTATTTTGCCCTCTGCTTTTAGAATATCATGACAATTTTGCTTGATAATTTCTTGAAAAGTGATGTCTAGGCTATGTTTTTTGATTGTGGCTTTCAGGTAGTCCAGTAATTTTTAAATTATCTCTCCTGTATCTGTTTTCCAGCCCAGTGGTTTTTCCAGTGAGATATTTCACATTTCCTTCTGTTTTTTTTTTTCATTCATTTGAATTTGTTTTATATAGCATCTTAATTTCTCACAAAATCATTTGCTTCAATTTCTCCAATCTAATTTTGCAGGGATTATTTTCTTCGGTGAGCTTTTGGAATACCTTTTCCATCTGGCCAATACTGTTGATAAGGCATTCTTCTCCTCTTTTGCCTCTTGGTTTAGTCTGTTTCTTAAGGTGTTATTTTCTTCAGTCAGGTTGTTGAATAGTTTTTCATGATTTTCTTGCATCATTCTCATTTCTCTTCCCAATTTTTCCTCCACTTCTCTTACTTGATTTTCAAAATCCTTCTTGAGCAGCTCCATGTCCTGTAACCAGTTCATATTTGTCTTGGAAGATTTTGATGCAGGAGCTTTGACTTTGTTGTCTTCTTTTGGTTCCATGTTTTGATCCTCTTTGTCTCCAAATAAGGATTCTATGATCTGATTGTGCTTCCTCTGTTTGCTCATCTTGCTAGCCAATTACTTGACTTTTGAATTCTTTGTCATGGTAGAACTCTGCTTCCAGAGTGGAAACTACTGTTTGCTGGGGTTTACACAGTTGTTGACAGAGCTTTTGTCAGAGGTCTGAGGAGGGCACCCACCACAAGCTATGGCACACTAGCATTTCTTACCCTAGGGCCACCACAAAATACTGTAATCCAGATCCAAGCAGGTCAATGTGAGGGTGATTACCCTCTTAATGGTCACTTGTTTCCCTATGATCTGCAGGTCAGGAGCTACAGAGCCAACCATGTGGCAGCAGCTACAGCTGCTGCATCACCACCACTTCTATTACCCCAGGGGCAGGGGCTGGACTGTGCTCTTCTAACACCTAGTTCCAGAAAAGTTCCCTACTGAAGTTTTACTATCTTTTTGGCACATATGGATTGAGAAGTCTGGAAAATGCCACAGCTACTTGTGATTCACTCTCCTGAAATCTACTCCTGCTGGTCTGGGTCTTGAGTCTGGGCTGCTCACATGGGATTGTATTTGCCTTCCATCCCGGTGTGATAGACCCATTCTGTCAGCCTTCCAGGTTGCCTCCAGTGGAAGATTTGTTTCTCTCTGTCAAATTGTGGGTTCTGTATCTTTAAAATTTGTTTAGAGTCATTTTTTACAGGTACTGGAGGTAGGTGGAACAGGACCTTAAACAAGGTTCTGTTTTTACTTTGCCATCTTGGCTTCACCCCCCAATCCACTTATTCTTTAGGATTGCATTATTTATTTGTTATTTTAAAAAAATTCCTTTTTGTTTACAACATTCAATTCCACAAGCTTTTTAATTCCAAAATTTTCCCCCTTTCTCTCCTCCTCCCTTCCCCCCCAGGGTTAGATTATTTAATTTCCAAATAATTTAAAATCTATTTTCCCACTGTCATTTGTTGAATGTAATTTTACTGCATTATGATCCAAAAAGAATACACTAAATATATCTGCCCTTGAAATTTGATTTTGAGGTTTTCATGTACCCTAGTACATGGCTAATTTTTCTGTAGGTGCCATGTACTGCTTTGATATATATATATATATATATATATATATATATATGTGTGTGTGTGTGTGTGTGTGTGTGTGTGTGTGTGTGTTTATATATATATATATATATATATATATATATATATATATATATATATATATATATATATATATATATATATATATATATATATATATATATATATATATATATATATGTATATATGCCTTTCACTTTCCATTCAGTTTTCTCCGAAGGTCTGTTATATCAAATTTTTCTAATATTGTACTTACCTCATTATTTTTTTCCTCATTTAGTTTTCAGGTGGCCTTATCAAATTCTGAGATGGGACAGTTGAGGTTCCCACCAGTGTAATTTTACTATTTTTTCTTTAATTTACTTAACTTTTTAAAAATTTATATGTTAAACTACTTGGTACATATATGTTTAGATCATTTAGCAAATGAAGCATATATTGCTTCATTGTCTTTCGTACCTTTTAGCAAGTTGTAGCTTCATTCATTATGTCTTTCAATTGGGCCTATTTTTGCTTTTACTTTGTCTGATATCAAGATTGCTATTCCTGCTTTTGTTACTTCAGCTGAAGCATAGTTGATTCTGCTCCAACCCTTTACCATTACTCTGTGTGTCTCTCATCTTCAAGTGTGTTTCTTGTAAACAGCATATTGTAGGATTCTATTTTTGATCCACTCTGCTATCTAATTCTGTTTTACAGGATAATTCATCCCATTAATGTTCACAGCTATGATAACTAATTGTATATTTCTCTCCATTTCTTTCTTCCTCCTTTCTGTGCCCTCTCTCTTTTCATCCTTTCCCTCTTCATCAGTATTTTGCTTCTTTCTAGCACCCCGCTGATCTGCCCTCAATTCTCAGCCCCGACCCCACCCCTCACTTTACTTAATCTTCTCCCCTTCCTTGTCAAACAAGACAATTTTCTATATTTAATTAATTGTATATATTGTTACCTGTTTGACCATACGTTTTGGCCATATGTTTTAAGCAATTCCCATTGCCCACCCTTGCATCTTAAACACTACTCTGATGTATCTTTCATACATTTTCTTGTGGAATAATTTACCCTATTCTACCTCTCCCTTCCTTCTATAGCCAGCATACTCCTCTTTCTCATCTCTTCATTTTTTGTCATTCCCTCAAATTCACCTTATTCCCATATCCTCTGTGCATACATATTCCTTCTAGCTGTATTAATAGTGAAATTAAAAAACAAACCTCAAGTATCATCTTCCCACATAGGGATATACATAGTTTAGCTCCATTCGACCCCTTATGTTTTCATTTCCATTTTTACTTGCCTATGCCTCTCTTTGGTCTTGATTTGTGTGTGGGGGGGTCAAATTTTTGTTTTATTTCTGATTTTCTCTTTATTAAAGCTTGAAATCCTTCTATTTCATTGAATGACCATTTCCCCTTGATGTAGTATGCTTAATTTTTCTGGGAAAGTGATTTTTGGTTTAGTCCTATCTCCTTTTCCTTTCAGAATACCATGTTTCATGAACTCTAATGCTTTAATATTGTATCAGCTAGGTCCTTGTGATCCTGATTATGACTCCCTGCTTTGTGTATTGTCCACTTGCACTATTGTTTCCTTGATGTGATAGTTCTGTAATTTGGCTATAATGTTCTCGGGGTTTTTAGTTCAAATTCTCTTTTCTGAGGTGATCTAGGAATTCTTTCAATGCCTATTTTGTATTAGAATTGATATTGCTTCTTTGGTTCCAGGACATCATGGCAATTTTTCTTGGTAATTTCTTGAAAGATGTTGTCCAGACCATCCTTTTGATTATGTTTTTCAGTTAATCCAATGTTTCTGATATTGACTCTCCTGGATCTATTTTCCAGGTTACTTATTTTTTCCATGAGGTATTTTCATTTTTTCCCTTTCCCCCCATTGTTTTAATTTTGTTTGGTTGTTTTTTGTTGTCTCATAGGATCATTAGCTTCATATACTTGTTCAATACTGACTCTTAAGGTGTTGTTTTCCTCATTTAGTTTTTATACTTTCTTTACCATTTGGCCAATTTTACTCTTTAGGGAGTTTTTTTTTTCTTTAGTGGATTTTTGTATCTCCTTTTCAATTTGGCCAGTTCTATCTTTTAAGTAGTTTTCCATACTGTTGACTTAAAAAAAAAATCTCTTTCTCATTCTCATTTCTTTTTACAATTTTACTTCTTCCTCTCTTATATAATTATAAACCTCCTTTTCTGTGCTTTCTTCTGTGCTTGAGACCATTTCCAATTTTAGTTTGGGGATTTAGCTATAGGTGTTTTGACATGGTTTTTCTCTTCTGAGTTTGTGCCTTGGTATTCTCTGTCACTATAATAAATTTCTCTGGTCAGATTTTTCTGTTGGTTTTTGCTCATTATTTTTTTACCTTTTCCCCATCTTTTAAATTTGATCTCTAGGGGAGGTTAGGTGGCACAGTGAGTAAGAGTGCTGGCCTTGGAGTTGGGATGACCCGAGATCAAATCCGGCCTCAGAAAATGAGCACCCCCACACAAATAATGACGGGCCGTGTAACCTCGAGCAAATTACTTAACCCCAATTGCTTTAAAAAATAAATTTGATCTATATTTTCTGGGTGGAAAGAGTGTTCTCAGGCTTCTTGTGCTAAAGGATGCAGGCTATTTACATGGTACTACACTGATGTTGCCTTGAGGACCATGGGGGATTCTCATGTCTGATTCTGTGTTAAAGTGATGACTTACTCTGCTGGAGGTCATATGTGCCTCAAAGCTTACCTGGTTCTATGCTGGACTTGTGGTGATGATGTCTGGTGTGTGCTGAGACCTGCTGTTTTTTTTTTTTTTTTATCCTGTAGCTACACTGGAGTTTTTAAGGTCTCATTGCTGGAAGGCACAGCTTTTTCCGGGGCTCTGCTGAAGCATGTGTTGGTTGGGACACAAGAGGATGTCCTTTTTCTGGGACTGCACTGAAATATGTGTTGGTTCTTGGATCTGGAGTCTTTTCATTCCCTTGGCTATACTAAGGTATGTGAGTTGTCCTGGTCTTGACATTTGTATGCTCCATCATGCTGGGGCTCATGATCTTCCACTGGTTTGCTTGAGGTGGGGCTTGTTGCTTATTTCTTGGGATGCTTCCCATTCTGGAATGTGCTTTCTTTTAATTGAGTGAGATGGACTTTTCTTGATGATCCTCCAAATCCCCTGGGCTAAAATACATTTCTACTACATCTTTCTGCTGGGTCAGCTGTTCCAGGAATTGTTCTAATGTGCTATTTTATGGTTATTTTGAGGTGAATATGTGAAAGCTACAACAATTTACTGCTTATTCTGTCATCTCAGCTCCCAAAATAGAATCTTTTCCCTAGCTCTTTGTAAAATTTATAATATTAATGAACCAGATAATCTGAACTGAAACAAATAGCTGATGAGGAACCACAGAAGAGATATGATTCAAAATGCACAATTGGGAGCACTCATATAGGAGTAAATGTAGCATTGGATGAGGAGAGAAAATAATTGCTGAAGCATAGAAGTAAGCATACCTTGACATTCTATAAATAATGGTGGTAGTTCTATGCCAAAACCTATTATATCTATGTCTATGTTGGTATCATCTATATCTGTATCATTTATCCATATCTTTACCTCTAATTTTATTTCTATCTCAGTCCCCATTCCTCCTCTTGATACCTATAATTATAAATAGTTTTTACATGCATGCATATACACATATGTTTATTCAGATAAATCTAGGCATACATACATGCACATATTAGATAGGTGTGCAGATATACATGTAGGTATATATGTGTGTATAGTGTTTCTGTACATACACATATGTATTTCCTACCATTTGTTTCCATCTTTAGATATGGAGTATGGAAGAATGCAGATTGACCTTGAACTCAGCAGACCTGGGTTGAAACCTTGCCTCAATATCATTTAGGCATGTGATGTAGGTGATTCTTTTACTTCTTTAGCCTTAATTGAATTTAGATAATGGTAAATCACAGGGTAATTCTATTGAAAGTATTTATTTAAAAAATAACCATATGTGCATGTGTCTGTGCATATATGTGTGCATGTATATATGTTTATATGTATATATGTGTAAATATTATGTGTATAATTATCTATGATTCATTAGGGACAAAGGTTACCAGATTCATTATTTCTGACTAAAATTTATTGCTTGTGCAAATAAAAAAGAAGTGATTTGAGTGATATTTTATATTATTAATATGTGTACTAATATATTAACAGTCTCATTTTTTTGCTGGCATAAAACTCACTGATGGTGGATAATTTAGATGAAATCATAAAGCACCCAAGCACAGAATCATTGGGCTTCAGGTACTGTGTAACATCTAGACAATACAGAAGCATGGAAAGAACATAGGGTAAACAGTGTTTTCTTGCATTTTGATTTTTAGAATTGTAAAGCAAAAATAATTCTTACCAGGCACCTAATTCTGCCTCATCATTTTACAGATGGTATGACTGAGTTCGAATATTGTAAAATAATTTGCCAAGGTCATATGGCTATTATTATAGAGTTATACCAAGAAGAGGTCTCTTATTTTCTACCACATCACACTGCTCTTTTAAAAATTGTGTGTGTGTACAATCCAAATGTTATTTAAATATAGATCTGGTTTTAATTGAATTCCTTTCAAAGAAATTTCTATAAGGCATTAGCTGGTGAATTTTATTGCTCCCAGTCATTTTATTTGGGGAAAGGAGTCATGGGACTCATGATTCTTCGTTCCTGTTTGTAGTTTTATCTATTCCTTGGGTTGTTAGTCATGAGTGATTTGTATTTGTAATGATCTGCCTGGCCTCTTTTATATGCCTCATTTTCCCTCCTTTACTGAAGGTACATAATTGTTAGTATTCAATGCTCTGTGTTTCCCTGGATTTTTCAAATTAACAAAATAATTAACCTGCATTTATGAGAACATTAACTACCATGTAAGGTTATAGCTGTGAGACATGGAAAGAAATGTAATAAATTTTTAGAATAAACATGACATTCTATGAGTTTAACAAACATTCTTTATTCCTACATAAATTTCCTTTAAATTCCAAAAATATAGTTGAATAGAGCTTTTTTCTGCTAGGGATTGTAGATAGGATTAAAAGTAACTTTGAAATTGTTATGTATGATTAATATATTGACATGATTACATATGTATAACTGGTAGTAATAATCAGGGTTGAGTTGGTTTGAAGCAAAGGATGAAAAAATTGTCATATACACGTTCATTTTGAAGTTATAACTTGAAATCCAATTAGAGACATACAGCAGGTATTTGTTGATGTGGATGATATCTATTTGGATCTCAAATAAAAGAAAAATGGACATGTGAGTATTAAAAGAAGATTCCTGGGTCATATCTATAAAGGTGCTAGTTAAAGCTTAATGAATGCTGTCTGACTTTGGAGAAAATCTTATCCATTGTTAAAGAGTTAGCTGAGAACAAGGACCTAATGAAGAAAGAAACTAGAGATTGAGTGTCCAGTGAGGTTAGGGGAAAATCTGAACACTACAGTGAGACCCAAGGGACAATAAAGTTCCAAGAAAAAGATTGCTAAATATGTAAGATTTTAAATAGATTTTCCATTAATAAGGTCATTAATGCCTTCTAAAAGAGCATTTTCTAGTAGGGTAAGTGTCCTTAATCTTCTTTTATTTTATTTTAAAAAATTGTTTTTGCTTTTTTTCGGAGGGGGAAGGCAGGGTAATTGGGGTTAAATGACTTTCCCAAGGTCACACAGCTAGTACGTGTTAAGTGTCTGAATCTGGATTTGAACTCAGGTCCTCCTGACTCCAGGGCCAGTCCTCTTTTCACTATGCCACCTAGCCATTCAATCTTCTTTTATATGATAGACCCTATTGGCAAACTTGGGAAACCTATAGATCCCCAGAATAATATTTTAAATGTTAAAATAAAATGCATATAATTAAAAATAATCCAATTAGATTGAACTAGTTATCAAAGCAATAAAAACAAGAACAAAAAATATCCTTCATTCTGCATTCTGAATCCATGAGTTCTTTATTTAGATATGGATAGCATTTGCTGAGAAGAGCTGAATCATTCATAGTAGATCATCACACAATGTTACTTATACTATGTACAATATTTTCTTGGTTCTGCTCATTTTATTTTGCATTAGTTTGTACATCTTTCCAAGCTTCTTTTTGAAATTTTATGTTCATCATTTCTTATTGTGTAATAGGATTCCATTACATTGCTATTCCACAACTTTTTTAGCCATTCTCCAGTTGATGGACATCTTTTAAATTTTGAATATTTTTCCATTACCAAAAGGGCTGCTATAAATATTTTTGCAAACGTGAATCTTTTTCCTTATTTATTTATGTTTGTTTGTTTGTTTATTTAGTGAAACAAATTAAGCAGTAGTACTACTGGATCAAAGGATATGCACAATTTGGTTGCCCTTTGGGCATAGTTCCAAATTGCTCTCCAGAAATGTTGCATAAGTTCACGACTCCATCAATAGTATAACAATTTTTATATTATTATAATATTTATAATATTATAATATTATTATAATATTTATAATATTATTTTATATTATTATTATTTATATTATATTATTTTATAATAGTATATTCCAATTTTTCCACAT
This sequence comes from Gymnobelideus leadbeateri, assembly GCA_011680675.1. NCBI lineage: Eukaryota > Metazoa > Chordata > Mammalia > Diprotodontia > Petauridae > Gymnobelideus > Gymnobelideus leadbeateri. Next base: position 47,340 of record WOXC01003398.1, read on the forward strand.
CCTCTCCAACATTTATCATTTCCCTTTTTGTCTTGTTCACTCATCTGATTGATATGGGATTGTATTTCAGAATTATTTTAATTTGCATTTCTCTAATCAAAGTTGATTTAGAAGGCTTCTTCACTTTCTTATACATGACTTTGATTTTATCATTGGAAAACAGCCTGTTCATATCCTTTGATATCACATCAGTTGATTCGTTGTTTATATTATTATAAATTTGACTCAGTTCTCTATATATTTGAGAAATGAAGATGTTATATTATTTTCTATAAAGATTATTTCTGAGCTTTCTGCTTTCCTTCTAATCTTGGTTGCATTGGTTTTGTTTACTTTTGGATTTAATATCATCAAAATTATTTATTCTACATTTTGAAATGCCGTTTATCTCTTGTTGATCATGAGTTCTACACCTCCCTATAGATCAGAATGGTAAACTATTCACTGTTTTAGTGCCTCTGGGATCCTTTAGTAAGATATATTTTCCTTCTTTATCTCTTTTAGGGGTCTATTTTTGCTTTTATTTTGTTTAAGATCAGTATTGCATTGCTACTTCTATTTTTGTTTTTTTTTGGGGGGAGAGGGGAATTTAGCGTTTTTTTTTTTTTGTTTTACTATTACTGAAATATGATTGATTTTGCTCCATCCCCTAACATTTACACTATTTTTGTTGCTCTGCTTCAGGTGTGTGTATTCTAAGCAATGCATTGTAGGTTTTTGTTTTTTGATCTACTTTACTATCCACTTACATTTTATGTGGAAGTTCATACCATTCATTTTCACAGTTATGATAACTACCTGTATATTTTCCTGCATCCTATTTTTTCTCCTGTTTATCTTTAACTCCTTTCATCCTTGCCCACCTCACCAGAATTTTACTTTTACTTCTATCTACCACTTCTCTTGATCCTCCCTCTCTTATGACAGTGCCCTTCCCAACCCTATTTAGATAATCTCCCTTCCTACTTCCCTGTCAGGTAAGATAGATTTCTATATTCATAAGATTGTGTATATTATGCACACTCTTTGAGCCACTACTGATAAAAATAAGGTTCTGATATTGTCTCTCCTGGATCTATTTTCCAGGTCATTTGTTTTTCCCATGATGTATTGTACATTTTCTCCCATGTTTTCTTTCTTTTGAATTTGTTTGATTCAGGATGTCTCATAGAGCCATTGCCTTCCACTTTCTCAATTCTAACTTTTACAGTACAGTTTTAATCTATTAAGTTTTATACTTTTCCATTTGGCCAAGTGTACTTTTTCAGGAGTGTTTTCTTCAGTGGATTTTTGTATGTCAGTTTTTATTTGTCCATTTCTTCTGTTTAAGCAGTGCTTGAGGCTGTTAACTCTTTTCATTCATTATTCTCTACCATAATTCTCATTTTCCCCATTTTTTCCTGTCTCTTATTTGATTTTTAAGATCCTTTTTGACCTCTTTCATGAGATCTTTCTGGGCTTGAGAATACTTTCCATTGTTCTTTTGGGTTTTATCCATAGGCATTTTGACATTGCTATCCTCTTCTGAATTTCATTATTGGTCTTTCCTGTTACCATAAAGCTTTCTCTGTTCAGATTCTTTTTATCATTGTTTTCTGCTCATCTTTTTTCTTGGCCTTTAAAATTTTCTTTTAAATTTGATTTCTGATCCCAGAATGAAAGGGGCTCTGTCTCTGACTTCTTGTCCTACCTGGTGGTGCACTTTTATTGTTTTGATGTCTGCAGGGAACCCTCATATCTGTTACTGTGCTGCCCAGGGAGGGTGGAAGTTGGCTGACACGAATTTGGGCTGTAAAGGTGTAGTGGTAGTGTCTGGTATGTGCTGAATCCCAATGAGGTGTTTCTGCATTTTTCAGTGTCTGTACTGAAGCACATGGGGTCAGGCCTCTAGAGACTGCTTCTTTGCTTGGGGCTAAGCTGAAGCATGGAAGGGCTGGTGCTGGCTTGAGAGTACCTGTTTGTCTGGGTCTATGCTTCAGCATGTGGTGGTTCTCAGACCTAGAGTATGCCAGTTCTCCTAGTTATGCTAAGGTACAGTTGGGTCCTGGTGTTGGAGTTCACCTACTCCACAAGCTAGAGCTGAGGATTTCCTGCTGGTTCTCTGAGGTGGAACTTGCTCCTGGCTTGCTAAGATACTTCCTGTCCTAAGCTTCAATCCTCTTTCACACAAGTGGGATATCTGTTTCTCCAAGTTACTTGGGCCAAAAGTTGGTTTCTTCCTGTTTTTTTTTCCTGGCTCTTCTGTTCCAGCACTTCTCTTTGGGAATCTAGTTTATGGAAATTTGGAGCTGCCTATGGAACAGTTGTAGCTGTTTATTGCTTTCTCCACCATCTTGGCTCCTGGAAGTCAGTAGTATATTCTTTCAATTACTATTTTACCCTTTTTTTCTAGAATATCAGGGCAGTATGTCTTTTCTTTGTGGATTTCAGGGAGCTCAGTAGTTTAAAAGCAGGGTCGGAGCCAAGATGGCAGAGTAGAAACAGCTCATCCAAGCCACTCTGCCCCCAGATTCCCCCCAAACTATGTAAAAGGGGATTCTGAACAATTTCTGGAGCTCCAGCACCCACAGAACAACGCAGGGAAGCTAACCTCCCACTGAGGACCGCCCAGCAACCCTGCAGGAAGGACCAGCACAGCAGTCTGGGACCAGGCAGCACAGAGTGTGGGGAGCCGAGCCGAGCACCGAGGTTTTAGCCCCAGGGGGGCAGGGCCAGCAGCCGGCTGGAGGAACCCCAGAACACCAGCAGCTGTGTCGACTCCAGAATTATCAACATAGACATGCCTAGGACAAAGTAAGAGGTTAGTGTCCTATGGACGTTGGGACCAGTACTTGGGGAATGCGTCAGCTCCCTCCCGTGGGGGCTAGAAGCCGCTGTGGAGACAAGCCATTTTGTAGTTTTCAGAGGCAGCTCCAGCTCCTGGCCCGCAAATTGTAGGGAGATCCAGTGATCAGTCTTGGGGGGTAATCGCCCTTGCTTTAACCTCCCTGGATCTGGATAGTGATCTAGGGTGGAAGTCGTGGGTGGGTTTACAACTTGCCAGAAACGGAAGTTGCCCCCCACACGTTTGGTACGAAAATTCCTCTATCTGGCCTTAAAGCCATAGTGTGGCAACAAGCCCAAAAGTCAAGTAATTAAGTGGCAACATGCCAAGGCAAAGGAAACAGAAAAATGCAACCCTAGACTCCTATTTTGGGGGCATAGAGTGGGAAAAGGACTGTGAGGTCAGAAGTCCTGCTCCAAAAGCCCCATGGGAAAACATGAGCGGGTTGCAGGCCATAGAGGACATTAAGAAGGACTTTAAAAATCAAATAAGAGAAGTGGAGGAAAAATTAGAAAGAGAAATGAGAAGGATGCAGGAAAAGTATGAAATGAGGGTCAACAGCCCGACTGAGGAAAAGGATACCTTAAAAAATGGACTAATTCAAATGGCAAAGGAGGCCCAAAAGGGCAATGAGGAGACGAATGCCTTAAAAAGTCGAATTTGCCAGATGGAAAAAGAATCTCAAAAGTTCACTGAGGAGATTCATTCCTTCAGAGTTAGACTGGAGCAAATGGAAGCTAATGACTTTATGTGAAATCAACATGCTGTTAAGCAGATCCAAACAAATGAAAGACTAGAAGGCAATGTGAAATATCTCATGGGAAAACCACTGACCTGGAAAATAGATCCAGGAGAGACAATTTAAAATTATTGGACTACCTGAAAGCCATGATCAAAGAAAGAACCTAGAAATCACCCTTCAAGAAATTCTCAAGGAATATTGCCGTAATGTTTTAGATCCAGAGGGCAAAATAGAGGTTGAGAGAATCCACTGATAACCTCCTGAAAAAGATCCCAAAAAGAAAACTCCCAGGAATATTATAGCCAGGTTCCATAATCCCCAGATCAAGAAGAAAATACTACAAGCAGCCAGGAGGAAACAATTTCAATATTGTGGAAACACAATCAGAATAGCCCAGGACCTGGCAGCTTCTACACTGAGGGATTGAAGGGCATGGAATATGATATTCCAGAGGGCAAAAGAACTGGGAATGAACCCAAGGATCACTTACCCAGCAAAACTGAGTATTTTGTTTCAGGGGAAAATATGGTCATTCAGTGGAATAGAGGACTTTCAAGCATTCTTGAGGAAAAAACCAGAATTGAATAGAAAATTTGAGATCCAGCCACAAGAAGGAAGTGATGCCTGAGAAGGTAATCATGGAAAAGAAATCAAAAAGAACTTATAAAAGTTGAACTATTTACATTCCTATATGGAAAAGCAATAACTGTGACTGATGGTATCTTTCTCACTATGAAAATAATGGAAGAAGGGTGTGTGGTCATATGAATACATATGTGAATGTGTGTGTATATGCTTACAGTTATATATGGATAGAGGGCATAGGTTGAATTTTTTGGGAAGGGAGAATACTCAAAGGATGAAATTATGAGGTGAGAGATGAAAGTGGCAAGAGGAGATGGGGAGAGACAGGGTAGGGTAAACTATCTCATGTAGAAGAAGCAAGGGGAAATGGTTGCAAGGGAGGAGGAGAATAGGAAGGCAAAAAAGGCAAAACAACATTCTCATTGAATTCGGTTCAGGGAGAGAATGACATAAATACTAAATGGGATATCTCAACCTGCAGCAGAATAGGGGGAAGGGGGGTGAGAGGAGGGATGAGGATGGGAGGGGATACTTGGATGGAGGGGAGGTTGGAAGTACCCACTATAGAAGAGGGACAGGATCATGTAGGGAATGGACCAGGTGGGGGGTGGGATGAGTGGGAGGGAATTATAAGCATTTTTGTACAATATATCTACTATGATAATGTTTTGCATAGCTAGACACGTACAACATATACTGAATTACTTATCTCCCCAGAGGGAATGGGTGACAAGGGAGGAAGGAAATGGATCTGAAATTCGAGGTCTTAACATTAAATGTTTCAAATATATATAAATACTATTATTAATACTCTTTTGCTTGTAATAGGGAGATAAGATGTGCAGGCATTGGACACAAAGATTCACCTTCCTCTAATGGAAAAGTTGATGGGGGTATGGGAGAAGGTATGGGAGAGAGCAGATTGGAGGAAGTGATATCTTGTGGGACTACTATTCTGGTAGGTTGGGTAGGGGAATAATGGGGGGAAAATGATTGTAACTCAAAATCTGGCGGAAATGAATGATGTAAAACAGAAGTTAATAAAGCATTTGTTTAAAAATTAATTTAAAAGCTTTTTAAAAAAAATTTTCCGGTTATATTTTCCTGGTTGGTTGTTTTTCCAATTAGATTTTTCCCAGTCTTCTATGTTTTCTTTCTTTTGGTTTTATTTTATTGTTACTTAATTTATCATGAAGTCATTAGCTTTCACTTGCTCAACTGTAATTTTTAAGGATTTCTTTTCTTTAGTGTGCTTTTATCCCTCCTTCCCATTTGACCAATTCTACTTTTAAAGTATTTTTCTTCAGTGAATTTTTGTACACCTTTGTCCATTTAGCCAGTTCTGATTTTTGAGGCTTTCTTCTCCTGTTTGTTTTTTGTACCTATTTTACCAGATGGACTATTCTTTTTTTAAGTTGTTATTTTCTTCAGTATTTTTTGTGTCTCTTTTACCAAGATGTTGATGTTTTAGTTATTTTCTTGCATCACTCTCATTTCTCTTCCCAATTTTCTTCTTCTCTTACTTGATTTCCCAAATAATTTTTAAGCTCTTCTGTGACCTGAGATCAATTCATATTTTTCTCACAGTTTTTGCATATTGGAATTTTGACTGTGTTTTCTTTATCTGAGTGTGTTTTAATTGTCACCATAGTAGCTTTTCATGGTCAGAATTTTTTTTTCTGTTGTTTCCTCACTTTTCCAGTCTATTTCTTGACTTTTTATTCTTTTTTTAAAGTCAGACTCCGTTTCCAGGGTGGAAACTTCAGGAGTTTTTTTGTAGCTTTATTTTCAGAGATGCTTCTTGATACTTATACGTTTTTAGTTCTTCCAAGGTGATCTAAGGAAAGGTGTTTTTTCTCTTCTTTTGACATGTGGTCTGGTCTGTGAGTAACCACTAGCACCAATTTCTATCCTGGAACTGTGGCAATGGTACCTGTTCCATTATGACTGCAATCTCTGTTGTGCTAGATAGTGTTCCTTGTTACCCTGGGACTGCCACACAGAACTGTGAATCAGATCTGAATATGGACAAAGCAACAGAGTCCTCTTCCCAGGGACTGAAAGAAGCCCCTGTAATCTCCTTCTGATCAGTTGTTCAACTGCCATACTGTCTGAGACCTGAGACCTCCATAAATAGCTGAAGCTGCTACTGATTCAGTGGCACCCATGGTCTGCTACTGGTTTTATGGAGCCTAGTCTGCACTGACTCAGCCTTTGCTGGATTGTGTTCCACTGTCATCTAGGAGTGACTGACATTTCTTTCTTTTCTTTTCTTTCTTTCTTTTTTTGTTTTGCTTTTTGGAGGGCAATGGGGTTAAGTAATTTGCCCAAGGTGACATGGCTAGGTTTTTTTTTTATTTGTGTTTGTGTTAAATGTCTGAGGCCAGATCCGAACTCAGGTCCTTCTGACTCCAGGGCCTACGCTCTACTCACTGTGCCACCTAGCCACCCCGTGACTTACATTTCTTGATGACCTTTTAAGCTGTCTTTCACTAGAAAATTATTTCATAAGAGAAGATTCTGGAAAGATGGCAGAGTAGGTCAGAAAATTCCAAACTCTCAATATTTTCCCCCACAAAAGAGATAAAATAGCACCTTAAGAGAAACAAAGTGTGGGTAAAAATGAAAAAGAACAGAGGCACAAGAGGAATCTTCCTGGGACAATTCAAGAAGATGAGAAGAAAAATCCCAGGCTAAAGTTTGGTTGCTGTGAAGAGTAAATATATCCAGGCTAGGGTGCCCTTAACAAAAAGTGGTAAGGGCTAACCCCGGGGATAGCTACATTGGGAGCCTTCTCAGCCCCAGCCGCCACAACTTTTACCAGCTGTGATAGTGAGTGGAGTTGGACCTCTGAGCTAGGGAAGATCAAGACAACCTCTGCTGATAATAAATGCCAGATCCAGGTATGCTGGAAAGCAACAAGGGTAAGAAGGAACTAGCACATGTCCAATGATTGCAGAAGCAGAGGGGTAGAACACACTTGGCTGTGGGCACTTATAGGAGGCTGGAGGTTTGACTTTGTTTCTAGGCTTGAGGGGAGAACTGAAGATCTGAGGCAAGAGGCACCATCTCGCTACGTCAGTGCTAGAGGTGATTACAAAAATTAAGATATTACTACAAAAAATGAGCAGGCAAAGGAAAAAAATCCAACCTTAGAAAGTTATTATGGGAATAGAGAAGACTTGAGTTAATCTTCAGAGGAGAATACTGAAGCAAAATAACCCTCTTCTACCCCAAAGGCATCAAATGGTCTCCTGCCAAAAAAGAATCCATAGAAGAACTTTAAAAATGCTTTAAAACACAAATGACAGAGATGGAGAAAAAATTAAAGAAAAATAGAGTAATGCAAGAAAAAAAGCTTATGAAGAAAAAGTCAACCAATTAGAAAAGGAGATTTAGAATCTTAAGGAAGAAAATGACACATTGATAATTAGAATAGGGCAAAGTGAAGCCACTGAAGATATAAAAGATCAAGATATAATTAAACAAAATATGAAGGAAGAAAATATAGAAGACAAAGTGAAATACACTATAAGAAAAAAGCAACTGATATGGAGAACAGATCAAGAAGAGAAAACATAAGAATTATTGGACCACCTGAAAGTGCTGATCAAAAAAAGAAACTTGATATAAGAGTAAAAGAAAAAAAAAAGACATTTGTCCTGAACCATTAGAACAAGAGGGCAGAGTAGAAATAGAAAATAAATTAATTTAAAAACCACCTGAAAGTGATCCTACAAGGGAAAGTCTAGCCATGTGACCTTGGGCAAGTCACTTAACCCCAATTTCCCTGCCCTCCCCCCTCCAAAAAGAAAAAAAAAGAAAAAAAAGAAGAAAAAGTGTAAAACCATTTAGCAAGAGCTAAAAAGAGTAATTATATTATACCAATGTGTACAAGAGGACAAATTGATACAGAGGAATTATATGGGGAGGAGGGCTGGTAGTTCTATTATCCAACTTTCATCAGGAATGGGTTTATTTGAGAATAATATACACACACACCTGTGTGTGTGTGTGTGTGTGTGTGTGTGTGTGTGTGTGTGTGTGTGTGTGTGTGTAGAGAGTATGAAAGTCTTCTAAATTCTGAAAATAAAATGGTAATGGGACAGGGATGGGGGAGAGAACAAAGGAAGGACTTCAAGAGGGAAGGATAAGGGAATAAGTTATGGTGGACCTCAGAAGGGTGTTTATATGTATGGGAGTGGGAGGATCACGAAGGCACCCTTATAAGGGGATAGACTAAGTTACAGGAGAGCAAAGTAGAAGGTAGGAGTAAAGTATATCATAAAGTCAGTATAAAGTCAGGAGGAAATTATGAAAAAAGAGATACATATGAACAGAAAAACAAAGATCAGGAGTAGAATTTATTAGGGAAAGTACATAAGTATATATTTATGTATATAAGCATATATGTATGTAGTTATATGAATGTATTTATATGTGTGTACATTTTTACATGTGTATACATGCATACACATGCATGCATACATTCATGTAAAGTAATATATCTGTATTTATCTGTACTCTTCTGGGGGAATTATTTTACCTTTTCCTTTTGATGTTTCTGCCTCTTCAAGATTTTTTTCCCAAATGCTTTATTAACTTCTTGTTTACATCATTCATTTCCATCAGATTTTGAGTTACAATTTTTCCCCATTTTTTTCCTACCCACCACCCCAGAATAGCAGTCCCACAGGATATACCCTCATCCAATCTGCTCTCTCCCATCACTTCTCCCATATTCCCTTCAACTTTTCCAGTAGGGCAAGGTGAATCCCCATGCCCCAGTGCCTGTGCATTTTATCTCCCAATTATATGCAAAATAGTATTAATTATAGTATTTATATATTATATATATAAATATTAAATATTTTATATATAAATAATAATAAATATAAATAAGTTTTAAAATTAAATGTTTCATATATATATATATATATATATACTATTATTAATACTATTTTGCATGTAATTGGGAGATATGATGTTCATGCATTGGGACACAGAAATACACTCTGTCCTAATGGTAAAGTCAAAGGGCATATGGGTGAAGATATGGGAGAGAGCAGATTGGATGAGGGGATATATTGTGGGACTGCTATTCTGGGGTGGTGGGTAGGGGAAAAATAGGGAAAAATTGTAACTCAAAATCTGGCAGAAATGAATGATGTAAACCAGAAGTATTTAATAAAGCATTTGTTTTCAAAAAATTTTAGGAATGATAAAAACCATCAATAAAAAAAAAAGATGTTGCACTTCTATGTAGAAACAGAAAAAAATGAAGAATGATTTAGAAAATCCAAAGCAATCTGAATAACCATTTGTAAGAGATTGCTCATTTTTTCTATGAAACCTAAACCCTCATCACTTTGTTTTAACATTTAGTGTTCCCACTGGGACTGACAATAAATGGTAAAGTTCATTGAAGTTTTTGAAAGTTCCCTTCTTACTGCTATCACTCAGCTGTATTCTGAGATGAGAAAGATTCCATTAAATAGAAACAAAAGAAAACCAAGGCCAAATCTGCTGTTCATCTCTATTCTGAACTCTCATAATATAATTCTTTCACTCAGTTTGTAATTTGGAAAAGCTTGTGTTTCCTATCAGGCATGACCAAGTACTTTTGTACCAGAAAGGCAAAGGAAATCAAGATGCTAACCATCCCACCCCTTCATTGCTATCAATGCTTTTCTCTACCTCTGGGTTATGCTTTTAAAAAGAAAGGCATAGTATGATGTTTGTATTTTTTACTTCTTACCCACAAGATTCCTATATCAATAGCAGATTATTATAATGAACTTTCCTAATGGGGATCTTATTATTATTGTCTTAGTATTATATTAATTTTAGTAATAAAATTAATGTAAAATTATATATAATCTTCATAAAGGCCCTATGTGCTGGTGCTTAATATGCAGTTCAAATCATCCTATGTTTTTTACTATGGTGTGCTTTTTTTTTCTTAGCAAAGAAGTAAGTGAAGTGGCTTTTGCATTACATGTACTCATTAAATACTTGTTGAATGACAAAATGAAGTATGAATCATATTGAAATTTCCAATAAAAACTAAGGTGTGTTGCAGAGTCCCAAATAAAAAAGTTATAGGATTCCACAAAGGTAACCCAGACAAAAATTGTATTGTAAAAGGGGATTTATATTTTAGAGCCAGATCTGTAAATTTGATTTTTAAAAAGCCAGTTATAATTCATTCTGCAAACTGGTAAATATTCTCTTATTCTGGCATGGTTTTAGGTGTGACTCCAGATGGTGATAGAAGAGATGATTTGATTTTTCTGCCAATGAAGGCCATCCCCATTCTGATGATGCAGTGTTCCTGGAAACCTCATGGTAAGTCGGATCATCCTAAATCGGGCTTAACATTTGCTGTTGCATTCATCTGTTTAAACCTCAACAGAAACATTAAATGAGTGGGTAATGTAGTGAGAAGGGAAGTAAGAGTTCTTAGAGAGGGAGGCATATGAGGAAAGTTGTGAAATGCAAAGAAGCACAAAGCAAAGAACTACAATTAAAGTAAATCCCTAAAGGAAGATGCATTTTTCTAAAAGGAGGTTTCACTTTGTTCCAGCATCAGTGATACATTCCCGGAAAAATCCCCAAATTTTTTACTCTTCATGTTTTCTTCTTCTTCTTGGGCATGACACAGATCCAATACATGTATGCACTCTGTCATGCCCCAATTTATACTATTTTTGCCTGGGATCCTGTGAGAGCACTATATAGAACTAGATGGGCTGTTTGCCTCATAGGTTTTCATGTTTTTTCATACTAAAAAAGATGGTTTCATGGACAAAGGAATAAAATAGACCTCAGGACTTTGAACACTTAGATGTTATATAGTATACAAATCCAATATACATATTCATTTCTTAGCGTGTAAGTATTGGGACTGATCTTCACCCTGCCACTTATTGTGAGTCCATAGGTAAATCTGTGTCATGGTGTATTCCTCCGTAAAGTGAGGGAATTGGACTAGATGATCTCTTGAGTTCCATTCTAGCTCTAAAGTTATGAGTGTGTAATATGATTCATAGATTCTTTGTTCTTTTTTCTCATTCCTGAAAGGAGATATAAAAGATTGTACTAATGAGCATTTTTCAAGAATATCATGATTATGTACTCTTTTTTTGTTTGTTTTTTGAAGGTAGGGCAAATGGGTTTAAGTGACTTGCCCAAGGTCACACCGCTAGTAAGTGTTAAGTGTCTGAGGAGGAATTTGAACTCAGGTCCTCCTGACTCCAGGGCTGGTGCCCTATTCATTGCACCATCTGACCACCCCTATGATTATATACTCTTAAAGGGCTGGGGATAGATCTTTTCTATATTTGTATATAGTGTCAGTGCACTACCATCTGCTAAGAAATACTATGAGGCACCTATAGGACAGAGTGATGGTCCTGGAGTCAGCGATACTTGAGTTTGAACATTCACTCAGATATTAACTATATGAACCAGTGGTAAGCTATCTTTGTCTCAGTTTCTTCAATTGTAATGTAGAGATAATAATAACACTTGTGTCACAGGGTGGTTATGAGAATCAAATGAGATAATATTTGTGAAGTGCTTAGAGCAGTGCTTGACTTGTAATAGGCACTATTTAAATGTTAATTTCTTACCTTTCCCTTCTTTGTTTCAATTCAGATATGTATTTCTCCCCAACTTCTAATACAGTGTTCATCACTTCAATGCTTAATTGAAGTCTAATAAAGTAATATTGAATAAGAATAGCAATGTTTATTATTGTAAAACACTTTTCAATGTGTGTCTAAACATGACAATAATTAACATTATAATAATTCTAGAAAATATTATTTATGTATTGAACATTCAAAAATATACAAATCCATAGCACATTCAATTTTAGCAATTTGACATCCCTAGTAGGGGTTACAAAATAAATCAGACTTTTAAGACACTCCTTACTAAGTAGAAAAAAAAGATGTGATGCTGAGAAGTGAATTCAGAAGCAGCATTTCTAAAGAATCCTTATTTCATTTACTTCTGTTACTAAACAAGATTGCATTCCTCAAAAGCAAAAGCTTTCAAAAAGTAAAATGACCAATGCCTTTTTATAATTTTTCTAATTGTTAGTCTAAATAGGTTTCACCAACCAAGTATTCCACTAAGAAATATGCTATGAAACATTTTGCCTTTTGATCTATTCTCAATCAAGGAATTTTCCAAAGTGTTACCCTAATTTTTGTAAGTATTATTTCTGAATAAGTATGTAAAATTTCCCCTTCATTTATTATTTTCTATCACAATCAAATTATGTAAATTGAGTTACTCTAGGATGAGAGATATGTTGATTGAATATCAAAATATATATTTGCATTTTCTGCTACCTGTTAGACTTTCAGGAAGCTGTCATATATATATATATATATATATATATATATATATATATATATATAACAGTCCTTCAGATTTATCACTTGTGAGCTCGTTAAGAGTAGGAATTGCCTTTTGCCTTTTTCTAGTGCTTAACAAACTGTCTGACACATAGTAGATGCTTAGTAAATGCTTATTGACTTATGATTCAGATTTAATATTCCTTCAAGTATAAAAACCTTTTTGTAATTTAAATGCCCCCAGTATATCATCAGTTTTATATTATGCAAACTGACTGAGGTAAGGTAGTGAAAAGTAATGGATGAAGCCATTGGAGTCAAAGAGACTGGTATTCCAAAATCTGCTCTTGACATCTGCCTTTGACATGTAGTGCTAGCAGTGGTAGTATTAGTAGTAGTAGTAGTAGTAGTAGTAGTAGTAGCAGCTGCAGTAGCAGCAGTAATAGCAGTCTTAGTGGTGGTAAAGAAATAGAAATCATAACTGATTAAATATCAACAAATATATTAATATTTAGCTTCCTATTAGAATGTCAACCATTCTCATTCTCAGCATTATCGTAATAGCTAGAATTTACATAGGCTTTATATTTTTATATTATATATTATGTGTGCAACCAAGTGCAAATTTCATAACCTAATAGTACTCCTGGGGAGCTCCCTAATACTCTAAGTGCAGCAAGAAGTTGCCAATCTGCACCAGTGGAAGAAGTTTTCCCCCTGAGAATTTTCCATAGGGATGAAATTGCAGGTCTACCCTACCCCAAACCCTTATTAAAAGAAAAGCAATTGATAATATGGATAACCCAATATTCTTGCATGTTTGACTCCAGAAGGTGATTGTACTCATGTTTCATAGATTCCAAGATTATTGTAATTGGAAGGGACCTTAGAGATCATCTAATTAACACCCTTCCCTATTTCATGGATAAAGGAACTGAGGTTTAGTGAGGTAGAGTGACTTGCCTGAGGACATAAAACTAATTATTAGCAGAGCTTGATATAGATATTTCTGATATTCAGGGAACTCACTTAAAAAAAAACAAGGAAGCCAAATTGTGAAAACCTGATTTAGGATTTATAAAGCAGTTGTCCTGATCCCTATTTTTTGTCCCAATTGCCTCACCCCATCCAATTTAATTTCTACCTATATTTTATATCACATAGGAAATAACGCATTTTTCTCAGACTGATGCAGTTTTTTCCCTAGTTCAAGCTTTCCTTATAGGGGGGAGTTGGTTTAGTTACAAAGAACTTTTCTATTTATAAATTAAACAATGGGAGTACAATAGGTTAGGAAGTTGTGCCATTAATCAGATTAGATGCTAATTGTCAAAGAAATTAAGACAACTCCAATAACCCTTAGGGAGAATAATCTGTACTGAATATTCCAATATTCTTGAATGCCCTTTAAACAACTGACAATTTACAGATAACTTCAAAGGAAGCAGCAAGAAATTAAATACTAGGCTATGCTACTGAGAAATGACCCCAGAATTTAGAAGAGACAGAAGAGAAGGCAAAACTTAGGTCTGTTGTACTTCACAGTAGGTTTTTCCAAAGGTAGTTTGCTTCAATTACAGAACCAATAGATGTTTTTATAAAGGTCCACCAGTAGGGCTCTCCCTTGCATTGAAATTGTAAAGAACAGTGCTGTTTTTCTTATTTTTTTAAGGCATTAAAAGAATTAACCCTGTAATGTCAAACATTACAAAGTACTTCTGATGCAAACAACTGATGCTTAGTATTTTATGGTTGTTTCTTACTTAATAATTTTTTTAGTTTAGTAATTAATGTTATAGATGGATGATTTATCAAATTTTATATGGGAACTATGTATAGTATAATATACAATAAATTCAAAGCCCAGTTTTGGTTTACTATGTATCATTGAAGAAAAATATGATGCTGATCACAAAAACATTATAGAAAGGTTTCTAATTTATTTTAGACACCAGATATCTGAGCAAGAATTTGTTGTAAGAATTAGACATACATATTTTTCTTTCATTTCATGGCAAATAAATCTCTTTAAATCCCTCTAATTTCCAGGTACATGCTTTTCTACAAGCAATTTTTAACAGATGTAGCCCAGAAATATAACTATTTAGTAAAAATTATTAGAAATGGGAATTTTTCCTTATCAGCCTTAAATATGGTACCACATAATATGCACAAACTATAGCCCACATAATCAGGGCAACAAAGCAGAATTATAAATAAATGTTAAACACACTTGACAAAGATTCAAATTTAGTTCAGAAATTTTGAAAGGGTAAATCATCTTCGTAGGAAGAATGAATAAATAACAATAATTGATTCTGATTTGTTTTAAAGTTTACAAAGTCCTACTCAGAAGGTAATTTAAAAATCATACTAGAATAAGGGGAAGCATTATGTAATGACTAAGAAATAAGATATGATAGGTTTACAGAAAGGAATCAGAAGGTACACTTTGATTGGACACCTCCTTGTGGGGAAAAAAAGCATTAAAAAGTGACCCACAGGTTTTTTTTCCACAATTGAAAAATAGTAAATTATCTGAAAGAAAAATAATACAGTAACATCTTTATTTTTTTAGATAATACAAAATTCATCCAGGAAATGAAATGCCAAGCAGATGGAGATAAAGTAAATTCTGTGAATAGGTAGAAAAGCAGCAGATGCAGTTTAATATAGCCAAACACAAGGTAATGACTTTAGAGAAAAAGAAACCACATAATAGAATTCATTAGAGTTATCATGGTATAATAGAAAATCAGGAAGATGTGGGTTCAAATTTTGCTTGACACATACTAGTTTCTGTGACCAGGGACAAATTACTTAACCACTGCATTGATTTCCTTAAGTTCCTTAGAGCCTTAAATTGTATAGTGGTTAGAGAAGTGGGCCTGGAATCAGAAATATCTAAGTTCAAGTCATGCTTCAGACACTTAGTAGCTATGTGACCCTGAACAAGTCATTTAAACTGTCTGCCTCAGTTTTCTCAATTGCAAAATGAAGATAATAATAGCATCTATCTCCCAGGGTTGTTAGAAGGGTCAAATGAGATATGATATCTGTAAAACATTGAGTTCAATGCCTGGAATATATTAGCTGCTTAATAAAAGGTTGTTTCCTTTCTTCTCAGTTTCCCATATAATACTCAAAATATAAGTTATATATGAACTTCCTGTCCAAATGGGTGTACTTCTCTATGACTTATAATCTTAAAGAATTGTCTGAGTAATGAGATTTTAAGTGACTTATGCAAGGTCATAATGCCAGAGTGTGTCAAAAGTCAGACAAACTGAGGTCTTCATGGCCAAGGGGTTTCAAGGCCGGTTCTTTATCTACTACACCTTTCTGCCTTTCTTGCTATTGTTATTGCTATGTAATTATAATTGTATTGCATTATAGTTTGAAAACAGAGTAGGTATTATTTAAACTTTTTAGCATTTATGTAATGTTTCTCTGTAATCTAGCATGTTATTCATTCTTATGAGTGTCCCACATGTACTTGAAAAGGTGATAGAAGATTAGTTTATGACTTTTCAGAGTTGTAGAGTTTGTTGGGAGGTTGGGAACTTAGGCTTTCTTGGTTCTAGTACTTTGTATAAGGCAACAATAAAATCATTTGAGAGAACAGTTTCCTATAACATGCTTCAATGCACATGATAAGTAAAAGCAGAAAAAGAGTACCATTAATATAATTACAAAATTCACACCATGGCATATTCTACTGTACTCTTTCATATTAAGGCTGCTTTTATGAGGATAATAAATAACTTTCTAAGTGTTTTTTTTGAGGGTAAGAAGGAGGGACATATAAAAATGTTTAATATATTCTATCAACATATTTGGGTTTGGCTTAAAGGAATTGGATACTGCTCATCTTATTTCCTGAAAATCACCAGATTTGCTCTCTTCTATGAACAGTAGTTATATAAACACTGGATGTTATTTTCTTCAGTGCCCTTACTGTAATCATTAACTGCTTTGTTATTTTCTTATTTATAGCTAAATGAAAATATTTTAACCAAACTACCCTTTGCAGGAAAGTATATTTTATCTGCAGAAAGAGAGAGAGAGAAAGAGAGAAAGAGAGAGAGAGAGAGAGAGAGAGAGAGAGAGAGAGAGAGAGAGAGAGAGAGAGAGAAGAGGAAGAAGAGGAAGAAGAGGAAGAAGAAGAAGAAGAAGAAGAAGAAGAAGAAGAAGAAGAAGAAGAAGAAGAAGAAGAAGAAGAAGAAGAAGAAGAAGAAGAAGAAGAAGAAGAAATAAAGTCTACCAGGCATATATTTGTCAAAATCTTCCAAGGCCAACCTCTACTATAACCTCTTTTTTGAAGCATCCCATGGTATCTCTGTTAGAAGTAATGTCCACTTTCTTGACTTACTCACAGACCATTATTTTGTAACATGCCTATTTAGACACAGCTAGGTGGCTCAAGTTATAGACTGCTAGGCCTCTAGTCAGGAACATCTGAGTTCAAATTTGGCTTCAGACACTTACTATCAGTGTGACCTTGGACAAATATCTTGATCTCTGCTTAATCCACTGGAAAAGGAAAGGGCAAACCACAGCAGTATCTTTTTTTGTTTTCTCTTGTTTTTAAACAAATGCTTTATTAACTTCTGGTTTACATCATTCATTTCCACCAGATTTTGAGTTATAATTTTTCCCCATTTTCCCCCTACCCATCACCCCAGAACTGCAGTCCCAGAAGATATCCCCTCATCCAATCTCCTCTCTCCCATATCTTCTCCCATACCCCCTTCAACTTTGCCATTAGGGCAAGGTTAATCTCTCTGTCCCAATGCCTGCAGACCTTATCTCCCAATTACATGCAAAATAGTATTAATGATACTATTTATATATATTTGAAGCATTTAATTTTAAAACTTTGAATTTCAGATCCATTACCTTCCTAGCTTGTCACATATTCCCTCTGGGAAGATAAGCAATCCAGTATGTGTTGTACATGTATAGCTAAGCAAAACAATACCATAGTAGATATATACTAAAAGACTGTTTATATTTCCCTCCCACCCATCCCACCCCCCACCTGGTCCATTCCCTACTTTGATCCTGATCCTCTTCAATAGTAGGTACTTCCAAGCTCCCCTCTGCCCAGAATGCCCTCCCCTGCATCATCCCCCCTCTCATCCCCCTTACCCCTACTCTCCTGTAGGGTGAAATATCCCATTTAGTATGTATGTCATTCTCTCCCTGAGCCAAATTCAATGAGAATATGGTTTTGCCTTTTTGTCTTCCTGTTCTTCCCCTTCCTTGCAACCACTTCCCCTTACTTCTTCTACATGAGATAGTTTACCCTACTCTGTCTCTCCCCATCTCCTCTTGCCACTTTCCTCTCTCACCTCATAATTTTACCCCTTGAGTATCATCCCTTCCCACCAAATTCAACCTGTGCCCTCTATCCATGTGTACGTGTAAACATATATACACACATTCACATATGTATCCATATGCCCATTTACCCTTCTTCAATTATTTCCATACTGAGAAAGGTTTATTCAGTCACAGTTATTGTTTTTCTTTTTTTTTTTTTAAATTTTTTTTTTTTAAAGCAATTGGGGTTAAGTAACTTGCTCAAGGTTACACGGCTAGTCATTATTATTTATGCGTGGGTGCTCATTTTCTGAGGCCGGATCTGATCTCGGGTCATCCCAACTCCGAGGCCGACGCTCTTACTCACTGCGCCACCTAGCCGCCCCTTTAGGGCAATTGGGGTTAAGTAACTTGCCCAAGGTTACACGGCTAGGTTTTTGTTTGTGCGGATTAGGTGTCGGAGGCTGGCTCCGAACTCAGGGCCTTCTGATTCCAGGGCCGGCGCTCTATTCACTGCGCCACCTAGCCGCCCCTACAGTTATTGTTTTTCCAAGTAGGACTGTAAATAGTTCAACTTTAATTCTCTTTTGATTCCTTTTCCCTGATTACCTTCTCAAGCATCTCTTGCTTCTTGTGTTTGAGTGTTAAATTTTCTATTCAGCTCTGGTTTTTTGCTCAAGAATGCTTGAAAGTCCTCTATTCCACTGAATTAACATATGTTCCCCTGAAACAAAATACTCAGTTTTGCTGGGTAGGTGATTCTTGGTTTTAATCCCAGCTCTTTTGCCCTCTGGAATATCATATTCCATGCCCTTCAATCCCTCAGTGTAGAAGCTGCCAGGTCCTGTGCTATTCTGATTGTGTTTCCATAATATTGAAATTTTTCTTCCTGGCTGCTTGTAGTATTTTCTTCTTTATCTGGTAATTCTGGAAACTGGCTATAATATTCCTAGGAGTTTTCTTTTTGGGATCTTTTTCAGGAGCTGACCTTTGGATTCTTTCAACCTCTATTTTGTCCTCTGGGTCTAATACATCAGGGAAATTTTCCTTGAGAATTACTTGAAGGATGATTTCTAGGTTCTTTCTTTGATCATGGCTTTCAGGTAGTCCAATAATTTTTAAATTATCTCTCCTGGATCTATTTTCCACATGAGTGGTTTTTCCCATGTGATATTTCACATTGCCTTCTATTCTTTCATTTGTTTGGATCTGCTTAACAGCATTTTGATTTCTCATAAAGTCATTAGCTTCCATTTGCTCCAGTCTAACTCCTTTTAAGGTGTTATTTTCCTCAGTCCGGCTGTTGACTCTCCTTTCACATTTTTCTTGCATTTTTCTCATTTCTCTACCAATTTATCCCCCACTTCTCTTATCTGCTTCTTAAGGTCCTCTATGGCCTGTAACCCCCTCATATTTTCATTTGGGGCATTTGGTGCAGGATTTCTGACCTAACAGTTCTCCTCCTGTCCATGCTTTTATCCTCTTTGCCCCCCAAATAGGATTCTAATGTTGCATTTTTCTGTTTATTTTGTTTCCTTTGCCTATGCATGTTGCCACTTAATTCCTTGACTTTTGGGTTTATTGCCACAGTAGGACTCTGCCACCAGACAGCGGAGCTTCCATCCCAAAAGTAGGGGTCTTCACAACTTCCGGAGGTATTAGTTGGATGGCTTCTGGGGAGCCTCCACAGCCTCTGGCAAGCTGGATACCCACCCCAGCCCCCTCCCCCCCCGTTCCCAGACCACAATCCAGATCTAGGGAGGTTAAAGCAAGATCGATTACCCCCCAAGACTGATAGCTGGATCTGCCTACAGTTTGCAGGCCAGGAGCTGAAGCTGACACTGAAGCTGCAAAATGGCAACTATGCTGGGTCTCCTCAGCCACTTCTTGCCCTCAGGGGAAGAAGCCAATGTTTTCCCGAAATACTAGTCCCAGAGTCCATAGGGCACTAAACTCTCACTCTGTCCTAGGCATATCTGTGTTGATAATTCTGGAATCAGCATAGCTGCTGGTATTCTGGAGTCCCTCCAGCCAGCTGCTGGCCCGGCCACCCTGAGTCATGCAGGTGTGGGCTCAGCTCCTTGGGTGTTGTGCACAGCACACTCCGCTGCCCGCTCTCAGAGAGCTGTGCTGGCCACTCCCTGCAGGGCTGGCTGGCTGTCCTCAGTGGGAGGTTAGCTTCTCTGAGTTGTTCTGTGTGTGTGCTGGAGCTCCAGAAGTTGTTCAGAGTCCCCTTTTACATGGTTTGGAAGTGGTGTGGAGGAGAGCACCTTGGAAGTGCTGTTTCTACTCAGTCATCTTGGCTCCACCACCCCACTGCAGTATCTTTTTAAAGAAAAGTTCATGGACAAATTGGTTTACAGAGTCACAGAGTTGAACACAGCTGAATAACTCAACAACAAGAAGCAACATGTGTATTTGGATACATGCCATCTCTTCTACTATTATAAACTACATTAGGCAGAGAATATCTAAAAATGTTACTTCCCAATAATTAGCATGATTAGCACCTGTTAGGCACATGTGAGTTTTAGTTGAATTTAGCTGAACATAATGCTAAACTTTTAAAGACTTATATTAAAAATGAACATATGTTATAAAGGGAAATCAAACAATTGTGTTGCCAGATCTGTCAAACTTTCAGATTATTATTCTATTTTTAAAAATCATCTTTTGTGGAACATATTTCCCCTAGTTTAAATATATATAGTTTGATATAACTCATATAACCCATGATAAAAGAGAGATCTTTTTATAAAAGTTCTTTCATACTATTATGAAAAGATATAAAACATTTTATTTCATTTACTTTGTATTTCAAAAGTTAGATGCCACTTGAAATCTTTGAAAAATAAAGATTTTCCTACAGCTTAAAAAAAAAAACCTTCCAAAACAATAGCAATTTGATGTCATTCAACTTAAAAAAAAACCCTCATGTAAGATGTGCTGAATGATCTAAATTATTCAGATTAAAAATTGGAAAACTAGTTCAAATCACCCATTTATGTACTCATACATATTCAATCTGTTGTGAAACATTGGTCATTGTCATAGTGAATAGTTGGTGACATGGCAATAAAATGAGAATC
This sequence comes from Gymnobelideus leadbeateri, assembly GCA_011680675.1. Taxonomy (NCBI): domain Eukaryota; kingdom Metazoa; phylum Chordata; class Mammalia; order Diprotodontia; family Petauridae; genus Gymnobelideus; species Gymnobelideus leadbeateri. The sequence continues at coordinate 68,274 of WOXC01003398.1, forward strand.
ATTTCTTAAAGCTTATTAGATGAAATTTGGAAAAAAAGGAAATTAAAACAACCTTTCTTGTGTTGGGAATTGTAGTTTAATAACTTAGGATGTAAAAATATGACATCTACAAATCAAAATTTAGGATTTCAAAATATAATATATCAACAAATCAACAGAATCTTTTGACAAAATGTCAATCCCCTAGCTTGCTAGCACATTTATTTCTATTTTTAGGAGGAAAGCATATTGTCCAGCCTTTGATTTCATCAATTCCAGGCCTGTCTGTGTGGAAAGTCCTTTCACTGGTTTTATTTGTCAACTTGTCTACTCAACTTAGAGAATTTCCTGCTGCATTAATATGTTATGTCTATTACAGTCAAAGAGCTTGTAATTTTTTAAGGTAGAATTTGAATCCGGATCTTACTAACTTCAGTTCTGGTTCTATATACTACACTATGCTGCCCCGTTAACACACATAAAACTTAAAATTTTACTTTGAAGAAAAATATTTCTTCTACAAAAGTGAAATTAATGCTCTAACTTTAAAGAATTTTTTTCTTTTCTTAATTTGATTTTTATCTATCTTTTTAATTTTTTAGTTTACGTCATTCATTTCCACAAGCTTTTGTGTTATAAATTTTCTCCCCATTTTTCCCTACCCACCACCCAAAAACAGTGATCCCACTGAATATCCCCTCCCCCAATCTGCTCTCTCCCATATTTTCCACCATACCCCTCCGAATGTCCAGTAGGGCACTGTGGATATCTATGCCCCAGTGTCTGTATATCTCACTTCCCAGTTACATGTTATAATGATAATTATAATGATATTAATAATGATAATAATAATAATAATAATATTTATATATGTATTTTAAACATTTGATTTTAAAACTTTGGATTCCAGCTTATTTACCTTCCTCCCTCATCACCCACCCTCATTGGGAAGATAAACAATTCAATATAGGTAGTAAATATGTAGCTGTGCAAAACATTTCCATTATGGATATATTGTTAAAGCCTGACTATATTTCCCTCCATCCTATCATGCCCCCCACTTGTTCTATTCTCTACTTTGATCTTGCCACTTTTCAAATGTGTGTGCTTCCAATTTCCCTCCCCCGAAGGCTATACTCCCTGCATTATACCCCCTCTGTTCCCCTTCCCCTCTACTCTCCTGGAGGGTGAGATACCCTATTTATTATGCATGCCATTCCCTCCCTGAGCCAAATTCAATGAGAGTAAGGTTGACCATTTCCCTTTTGCCTTCCTGTTCTTCCCCTCCATTGTAACAATTTTCCCTTGCCTCTTCTATATGAGATAGTTTACCCTATTCTGTCTCTCCCCATCTCCTCTCATTATATTCCTCTCTCACTTCTTAATTTCACTTTTTAAGTTTCATCCCTTGCTATTCAATTTGTCCTATGACCTCTGTCTATGTATACTTGTAGACATATATACCCACACTCACATATGTATTCATATGCTAATATACCCTCCTATATACATGTATATATATATATATATATATACATATACACATACTCATGTATATATACATATATAAACACACACAAACATATATAAATTTCTATTCCCTTCAACGATTCTCATACTGAGAAAAGTTTTATAAGTTATAATTATTCTTTTTCCATGTAGGTATATAAGTAGTTAAATTTTGATAATTCCTTATGATTTCTTTTCCCTCTTTACCTTCTCATCCTTCTCTTCCTTCTTGTATCTGAATGTCAAATTTTCTATTCAACTGTGGTTTTTTCATCAAGAATGCTTGAAAGTCCTCTATTCCATTGAATACCATATTTTCCCCTGAAAAATAATGCTCAGTCTTGCTGGGTAGGTGATTCTCGGTTTTAATCCCAGCTCCTTTGACCTCTGAAATATCATATTTCAAGCCCTTTGATCCCTCCATGTAGAACGTGCCAGGTCCTGAGTTATTCTGATCATGTTTCCACAATAGTGAAATTGTTTCTTCCTGGCTGCTTGTAATAGTTTCTCCTTCATCTGGGTACTCCAGAACTTGCCTATAATATTTCTAGGAGTTTTCTTTTTGGGACCATTTTTTCCAAATATGATTGGAGGATTCTTTTAACCTCTACTTTGTCCTCTCATTCTAAAACATCAGGGCAATTTTCCTTAAGAATTTCCTTTGTTTTATTTTATTTTTTGGTTTTTGAAGTTCAATTGGGTTTAAGCGACTTGCCCAAGGTCACACAGCTAGTTTTGGTGTAAAGTGTCTGAGGCCAGATTTCAACTCAGGTCTTACTAACTCCAGGGCTGATGCTCTATTCACTGTGCCACCTAGCTACCCTACCTTGAGAATTCTTGAAGGATGATTTCTAGGTTCTCTCTCTTTCTCCCTCTCTCTCCATAGAGAGAGAGAGAACTGGCACACCTGGAGCTGCTGAGAAATGAGGAGGCATGACTGTGGTGCCAATATTTTTTCTCTCTGTTTTGATGTTGTTTGCCAGATTTGTCTGTTCATAAAGGACAGTGCTTTTGTTACAGTGGTCCTGGAACCTTGCTGTTGGTTCAGAAGACCTGAAGGAGGATTTCCTTGTTGTATGTTCAGAGAAATCCTGGAGGAGGGTCTCAGGGATCCTGAGGCTGCTCTGCAGGCAAAGAGTGAATTGATGAGGATGCTGGCAATGTATATTGTGGCTTTGTTAAGTTTTGTCTCCCCAGGAACAGAGATTGCTAGAATTTGCATCAGGCCAAGATGAAGAAAAGACCTCTTCTTGGATATTGAATGCTATGAAGATATCATAACCTTGTTGTGGCTTAGGGGTAGATGGCCTTTGTGCTCCCCACTGTCCCTTTTGAGAATGTGCTTGGTGGTAACTGATCATAATAGCAATTCAGTTGTGATCCAGGGGAGATGACTTTTATTTTTGTGCTTTGTGCCTGACCAAATGAATGTACTTTGTTTATCATTGTTAACTAATCTCCACTTGAGAAGAGAGACTTTGTGATTGACTAAATGAATGTACTAGCCAGAGTGGAGTACTTGGACTTTATACTTTGTGATTAAATTGAGAACTTATGAAATGACTGAGTTATATTGTATTTTGATATTATCTTTTCTGTGAATGTTTTGCTTAATTAGTTACTGAATATATGGAGAGTTACTATGCTTGTAATTCTGAACCTGGAAGTTGTTTTTGCTTGGCATTATAGCATCTCATTTGTAAAGATAATCACTTTTTTAGCTATTCTTGAATGTTTTTTTTTAAGTCATATCATAGGTGGCACAGTGAATAGAGGACCACCCCTGGAGTCAGGAAGACTTGTGTTCAAATCCAGCCTCAAACAACACACACACACACACTCAAAAACTAGCCATGTGACCTTGGGCAAGTCACTTAACCCCAATTGCCCTACCTCCACCCTCCAAAAAGCTAAAAACCAGAAACAAAGTCATATTATTCTCATGTCTACCCCAATCTTGCTTATAAGCTACCTAATTACCAATAACAATCTCAGACATAGATTTTACATTTTCCATACACAAAAGGTAAACATTCTATCCTTATTGAGTCTCTTGTAATTGCTCATTAGTAGGTACCATTCATTTCTCTTTTCTCTTTTATGTCAAAACTTCTGTTGAGTTCAGGTTTTGTTTTTGTTTTAACAGAGTCCTGAAAGTCGGACAGTTGATCATATGTCATTTTTAAAATTCAGAATTACGCTTAGGTTTTTTGGGTATGATATTTTTGGCCACAATCCCAGTTCTTTTGCTCTTCAATATATAGTGTTCCAAGATCTGTGATCTTTTAGCATCACCAAAGTTATATCTTGTGTGATTCTATTTGTCATTCCATCATATGTAAATTATCTTTTTTTTTGTTGCTCATAATATTTTGTCCTTGATTTGAGTGTTTCAGAATTTAAATATAATATCCATATGAGTTTCCCTAGTAGGATCTCTTTCAGGTGGTGATTAGTGGATTTTTTTTTTCTATTTTTACTTTCCCTCTTGTTCTAATGCTTCACAATGATTTCCCTTAATGTTTTTTGCATTATTTTTTCAAGATTTTTTTTGATCAGCACTTTCAGGTAGTCCACTTATTCTTATGTTCTCTCTTCTTGATCTGTTCTCTAGATCCATTGTTTTTTTTTTTTCTTATGAGATGTTTCACATTTTCTTCTATTTTTTTGTTGATCATATATTTTTTTAAGTCTTCATTTCTTATAACTGCTGACTTTGCCTGGCCCAATTCTGATTTTCAGGGAGTCACCTTCCTTAAGATTCTGAAACTTCTTTTCTAATTGGTTGACTATATTCTCATAATCTTCTTATTTTCCTCATATTATTTTTATTTTTTATTTTTCCTCAATCTCTCTCATTTGACTTTAAAAGTCTTTTTTTAAATTCTTCAATGAATTATTTTTCAGCATGTGAGCATTTGATACTACTCTTCGGGCTAGAAGAGGATTTCTTTGTTTCGGAATATGAAACCCCGGCTATTCCCGTAGTAGCTCTCTATGGTTGGATTATTTTTCCTTTCCCTGTGTATTTTTTTTGGTAATAATTTAGTTTTATAATCATCTCTAGTCCTGGGGTATGAAGGATGGTGCCTCTGGTCTCTGATCCTCTTCAGTTCTCCCCTCTGACTCTGAACTCAAGCCAAGACCTTCAGCTTTCTGTAAGTGTCCACAATCAGTGACATCCCTACCGCACTGTTTCTGTACTTACCCGGTATGTTCAGTACTCCTGGCTCTGGTGTTTCTTGTCAACAGACGTTCTTTAGATCTTCACCAGGTCAGATGCCCAAGTCCCTTCACTGTCCTTGAGGTAAAAGTACCTGAGGTGTGGCAGAGGCAATCTCTCAATCCAGCTAATTCCAGGGCCTACTGTTTGCCCTTTAAGCCCTTTGCCGCTTGTTGTTAAAACTGATCCTAAACTGGAATTGTTTATTTTTCACAGGGAGGAAATCTAGTCCTGTGATTATTTTTCAGGTCTTCTCTGATTGCCTCAAGAGGATCCCTGTTCTGCCACTACTTAATTTGTTTTCATGGCTCTGTGTTCATCCAGAGGAGCTATTTTATCTCCTTGGTGAAGTAAAATCTTGAGAGCTTGAAATTTTCTGACCTACTCCACCATCTTCCCAGAATCCTCCTCAAGAATTTTTCAATAATGTATCTAGCCATGTTTGATATTGAAGAGGAAAAATTCTATATACCCTATCAAACATCTTGAGTGGTAATCTATATATTGTATACATCTATTATCTCTATTTATACTGAGTATTGCAACAAAATCATAGTGCCAATTCACCAGCATAGTTTTGCATGGATCTAAAACATTGTAGGAATTTAATAAATGGTTTTCAACTTGGCATTCTTTGGTTGTAAAAATCTGTAAAAATAGATTTTCTACTCTACATGTTATCAGGCATCAAGTTCTTTAATTGAGCCAAGAAGGAAACAATTTTTTGGCTAACCAACAAGCTCACTATGCCTTTAAATAGATAGAGAGCAATTTCACCATTTTTTAAGGTCAAAGCCCCAGTCAGAGAGAACACTTTGAGAAGGCAAATCTTTGCACCTATTCCAGAGGGCAAGAAGGGGAAAGGAGAATGGAACTAGAGGCAGTGTTATATGTTTCCCTCCCTCCAACCAACAAACTGGTTACTAAAGAGACTGGAGCATTGGGAGGTAGACTTAAGCAAGAGTAGAAAGAGATATAGCACAGGTAAACACAACATCTCCTAGGAAAACATGAGGCTGCACCTCTGCTCTCTTTTCTCCTGTCAGGCAAATGAAAAACCTTGAAGTTAATAGCCTAAGGGAGCTGAAGGGAAAAAGGCAGCTGTCTTCTACCTAGTAATGGAGACTGCAATCATATGGACATCTTTGTCTTCATTTTATTTTTTTCCTGACCTTGACAAATGGGTATTGTGCATTGGTTATTACTGGGTAGCTATATAAGTTTGGGAGATCTAAAGTTCCCATCAAAGGTCTCAGCAGAGATTGTCATCAGTTGCTGAGTACGATAAAGCTAGTGTCAGTAGCCAGAGGTATCTAGAGGTAACAAGAGTAGTAGTATCTTAGAAATGGACATGACCAAGCAGAAATCTTGTGAGCATTGCAAAGAATGGAGGGACTGCAAGGTAACGGTTGATTGACTTGTACTATTATCAAAACTATTAAACCTACCAGGAAATCTTTTCATCCAGCAAAAGGACATACCCAGAGGGAAAAACAAACAAACAAACAAAAACAAACATCAAAAAAATGACAACTCATCTAATTATATTCTGCAGTGGCCTTCACATAAAGTGGGAAAAGTATTTTTAGTGCCAGGTTTTAAGAGATTCCCCTTTCCCACAAAAGCTTTCTATATATGTTCCTTATTCTCCTTATATCTTTAATTTTAACTTGTTGTCCTCAAGGACCTTGTGTATGGATGGGGATAGGACACCTCCAATTTAAGAGGAATGTTTTATACCAAATGTTCTTAGTATGCTACCATAGAAAATTCCCATTAAAAACAAAAACAAAAACAAAAAACAAAAACAGCCAATCTGTTTGACTCTCATTAGGAAGCATATCAGTGGGGCCTTACAAGCAGAATTAGAAATCTAATTACTCACAGTTATGACTAGAACCCTAAGAGACATAGCAGCTATGCTCTGAGGACCTGTACAGTCAATGCAATTGAGAGTCAGCAAAGTGCATTCAATCTAGTACAAAGACCAGCATTATTTAGCAGAGAGAAACTGAATACATACAAATTGATCATATAGCAATTAATTCTTTGCTTATGACAACATATGAGAGGAAAAAAAAAACCCACAAAAAACTCTCAACTAAAGTCCACCTAAAAGACTATTTATATATAATGGCTTTAGATACTAGAAATTTTAATTGCCAGAGTAAAGTGTTTGGAATTTATCCAGTAGGTAATAAAGAGCCTTTGGGTTTTGGGAGCAGGTGGATAATATGATTAACATAGGCTGAAGTAAGTTCAGTCTGTCTGTATAACATAGCATGGTATCTGACATATAATCAGTACTTAATAAATGCTTGTTGCTTAATTTATTAATTACTATGCAGTATGAATTGTACAGGAGGAAGACTTGATGTAAGAAGAGTTCAATAACCCAAGTATGAGGTGGTTAAAAACACTGACCTAGGATGATGGCAATGTACATGGAAATCGAGGAGTACATGGATGAAAAAGATAGAACTTGGTAGCTAATTAGAAATAATGGTTATAGATTAGAGGAGATTAGCTATGAAACCAATTTATGTAACTTAAATGACTGAAAGAATTTTGTCCATAGGTAGAGTTCTGGAAGATGGAGCTTGGATAATTGAGGAATACAATGTTAGACTTGGGAATCAATGCAAAATGTAAGAATAGTTAAATTCATCAGAGTAAATTATTTTTTCTCTGGGAAAGTGTAGACTGAGATAATGGACATACATGAAGTCAGAGCAAAAAGGAGGACCACTGAAGGAAATAGAGAAATGATTTTCAGAGCACAATGTAGAGAAGTAGGAGAGTGTGATATTATTAAAGGTAATGGAGAAGAGAGTTCTGAGAAAGATAGTGGTCAACATAGTAGAAAGCAGTAGATTAGACTAGAAGACAAAGACTTTGAAAAAGTCTTTGGATTGGAAAATTAGCTATAAGTTCATTTCTGATAAAGTGGGAGTGATGAACAAAACATTACAGTACAATAAAAAGAGACAGACAATAAGGGAACAAACACTGACAGGTGATCAAAAGAAACTGTATAATACATTTCTCTTAAAAAATAAACATAAGATTTATGAGAATCTGCCTTCAATAATTTTAGAATGCCTGTTGGTATTAAGCATACTCTACTACAAAAACTTGAGTTTATTTCCAAAATCTATGAGTCTTCTATGAAACATTAAAATATTCAAGGGATTTCAAAGTATATATTTTAGTAATTTAACATAAAGATTTATATACATGTTAGTTTGCTCAGTTCAAAAGTTTGTATCATTTCCATCAGGAAGATATATTTTTTTTTATTTTTGTTTCTTAAAGTGGTACAAGCAAAAAATAAAATACCATCATATTTCATAGTATATTATATCATAAATCTTCATGACTTAATTGATCATTGATCAGGAGTGCTCCTGACATTCTAGTCTGAGTTATAAATGAAAGAAATATATTTAAGGCAATTACTCTGAGAGAAACATTTTGTGTCAAATTGAGCATCAATTTATGTAATATATATCTAATTTTAATTGTTGTTATGAATTAATTTTCTTGCTTTTTAAAAAGATTTTTGTTCACTCACTTAAGTATTTGTTATAAAAGTGTAGAGGTAACACTACAAAAAAATATTTTTTACATACCTAAACTGCATTTGGAGTCTAAGGATCTGGAATTAAATCCCAAATACATTACTTCTACACGTGTGACCTTTCATTGTATGACTAAATTTCCATGGCCCCTATAACTACCCCAGTGTGCTCCCCAACATAAAAATCTCTCCTTTTATCACCAGTAATCTCAGTTTTGCCTTATTATTGTGAATAATATATTATCATAAAATCAGAATACAGAAAATTGTGAGTGACCCAAAGAGCAATCAGGAGGACTATGGTGAATAAGTATGCTGCTACATATGAACAAGGATGACATGAAATATGATGAAGAAAACACAAATTTTTCATGGATAGGAATAATGAAGGGTTATGGAATGAAAGACAAGTCCTTTAATTAAAAAAATCCTCTTCACCTCACCTACTTCTCCCACCCTTTCTCTAATTTTTCTTTTCCTTTTCTTTCTCTTCATTTTTTCTTTACTTTTAATTTCTAACTTCTGGTTAGTGCATATTTACGTGACTGAGAAGATTGTTCTGGAGTTTGAGTCTTCAGTAGAGAAAAGGGAAGACAATTTTGGAAAAGAAGTCTGGGTACCCTAAAATCAATCTAATAGTTTATATCATAAATTTCCTACTAGGCATTTTGAGCCAGATATCCTAGCTGACATCTCAAAGTCAGTATGACCCAAAGAGAACTCTATTTTTTCTCCAAGGTCATCACTTTTCTTGAATTTCCTTATTTCCTACAAGGGTACCATCATCTTTCCTATTAACCAGGTTTGCTATCTTTCTCTTATTCTTGACTCCTTGCTCTCATTAATCCCATATAGACAAATAACTGACAAATCTCCTCCACAACATCTATCTGTGAAAATATGGGCCTTTCTTCACTCACAATTTTCACTTCCTTATCCTCATTACCTTTTGTTTGAACAATTGAATTTGCACCCTTATTTGTCTCTCAGTATCCCATTTTTTTTTCCATTCCAATTGATCCTCTATATAAGTTCCAAAGTTATTTTCCTAAAGTTCATTGCACAGCCATATCCTCCATGAATTTCAAATAAAAATCATATGATCAAACATAAACTCTTTTGTGGACCATTTACAGTCATTCATAGTCTAGCCTCATGTTAACTTTCTAGCCTAACTACATATGATTCTCTTCTGTACACTTATGTTCTAGCCAAAATTGATATTCTTGCAGTTCTTTGCAAAGGAAAGAAAGAAAGAAAGGAAGGAAGGAAGGAAGGAAGGAAGGAAGGAAGGAAGGAAGGAAGGAAGGAAGGAAGGAAGAAAGAAAAAAGAAACAAAGTAAGAAAAAAGAAACAAAGAAACAAAGAAATAAATGAGGTGGAAAGCAGTAATTGAATCATTTTAATATAGAGAAGAACAGAAGGTAGCCCATAAAGAAATGTAGATATGTATGGAAATTTTGAGTATTAGATTAAATTTCTTCCATACTTAGATGGAAAATCTAATTGTCAACAAAAACTCATAGTATCATGTAAAATTGTCTAATTTTCTTCATTGTCAAATTTTGCATACTGTCAAATTCTGCTGATATATTGATTTGACATGCTTAACTACTTTTTCTTTTTAATCATAAAAAGGCATAAATATAGATATCTATAGCATACACATATAAGTTCATGCAAGCGTGTGTGTGTGTGTGTGTGAGTGTGTGTGTGTGTATGTGTGTGTGTATTTACAAGGTATATATCTGGGTCTATGAGGGGTATATTTGAACATGCAGGCAAAGTAAAAGTAAAGATAGGAATTTTTTTATAAAGAAAGTAGGGGGGTTGGAGGGTTCACAGAAACAGGAATGGAGCACATGGATAAAAAGCAGTAGAAAGATTTTAAGAAGGAGAATTTCTGAAAGTGACAAATGACAAAGGTGAAAATAACACAGAAATTAAGAAAAAATGACAGTTGAGATACAGGCTTCTGACAATAAAGAGTTCCCACAAAGAATTTGGTAATGAAGAGTTCACTAATACCCATAAAGTGGCCGTTTTTCCATAAAGTGGCAGAAAACAAAAAGTTTAGTGTTCAAGATTTATGGGTTTAAATTAATCCAGGAAAGTGGGTAGATGCAAGATGGTGGAGTAAAAACAGGACCTTGCTTGAGTTTATATACCAACCACCTCCGATATCTGTAAAAAAAATTTGACTCTAAACATATTTTAGAGTTACAGAACCCACAGAATGACAGAGTGAAAAACATCTCTAGCTGAAGACAAGTCTAGCAGACCAAAAAGGAAGGGTCTATTGCACCAGACTGGGAGTGGTGAGCAGTCCCATGTGGGCCCTGCTGGTACAAACTGCCCAGAACAGACCTCAGGGTGCTTAATAGATGGCAGCTCTGGTGGTTTCCAGAATTCTCAACACAGAAACTCCAAAAAGAAAGGAAGAAAAGGTCAATGAGGAAATTCTTTTGGACCTGGGTGAGAGAGGAACATGGTCCAGCCTCTACTCCCTGAGTGGTGGAGATGGTGGTGGTTGTGGAAGCAGGGCAGCCTATTCCTGGAGCTCCAGGCTCACAGATGGTGAGGAGAGCAAGCAGTTGATCAGAGGGAAATTGGAGAAATCTCTTTGCTGGTGCTGAGGAAGGATTCTTTTGTTTTACCCTACTTGGATCTGGGGCACAGTCTTGGGTGGCAGTCCTGGGGTGAAGAGGAGTGCTGGTATTGCAGAGCTTGTGCTGGCTGTGGTGATGGAATCCTCCTCACAGTTCTGGGGCAGGTGCATAGAAGTAGCTCTGACAATTGCTGCTCAAAACTCCAGAAATTTGGGACAAAACATTCTCTACTCTGAAAGCAGAGTTCTACTGTGGCAAAGAACTCAAAAGTCAAGTCTTTGGCTGGCAAGATAAGCAAACAGAGGAAGAGAAATCAGACAATAGAATTGTTCTTTGGTGGCAAAGAAGATAAAAACATATAACCAGAAGGAGACAACAGAGTCAAAACTCCTGCATCAAAAGCCTCCAATAAAAATATGAATTGGTCATAGGCCATGGAGGAGCTCAAGAATGATTTTGAAAATCAAGTAAGAGAAGTAGAAGAAAAATTGCAAGAGAACTGGGAATGATAAAGAAAATCATGAAAAATGAGTCAACAGCTTGTTAAGGAGACCCAAAATAATACTGAAGAAAATAATACCTCAAAAATGGACTAACTGGGGGGCGGAGCCAAGATGGTGGAGTAGAAACAGCTCATCCAAGCCACTCTGCCCCCAAATTCCCTCCAAACTATGTAAAAGGGGACTCTGAACAACTTCTGGAGCCCCAGCACCCACAGAACGACACAGAGAAGCTAACCTCCCACTGAGGACAGCCCAGCAGCCCTGCAGGAAGGACCAGCACAGCGGTCTGGGACCTGGCAGCGCACAGAGCGCAGAGCGCAGGAGCCGAGCCAAGCCCAGGCCCTCATGAGGCGAGGTTTTAGCCCCAGGGCGGCAGGGCCAGCAGCTGGCTGGAGGTACCCCAGAACACCAGGAGCTGTGGCGACTCCAGAATTATCAACATGGACTTGCCTAGGACAAAGTAAGAGGTTAGTGTCCTATGGACTTTGGGACCCGTATTTAGGGAATGCGTCGGCTCCCTCCCCTGGGGGCTAGAAGCCGCTGAGGACAAACGCCATTATGTAGTTTTCAGAGGCAGCTCCAGCTCCTGGCCTGCAAATTTGTAGGGAGATCCAGAGATCAGTATTGGGGGGGTAATCGCTCTTGCTTTATCCTCCCTGGATCTGGATTGTGATCTTGGGTGGAACTCGTGGTTGGGTTTACAGCTTGCCAGAAAGGGAAGTTGCCCCCCACACGTTCGGTACGAAAATTCCTCTATCTGGCCTTAAAGCCATAGTGTGGCAACAAGCCCAAAAGTCAAGTAATTAAGCGGCAACATGCCTAGACAAAGGAAACAGAAAAATGCAACCCTAGACTCCTATTCTGGGGGCATAGAGAGGGAAAAGGACTGTGAGGTCAGAAGTCCTGCTCCAAAAGCCCCAGGGGAAAACATGTTTGGATTGCAGGCCATAGAGGACCTTAAGAAGGACTTTAAAAATCAAATAAGAGAAGTGGAGGAAAAATTGGAAAGAGAAATGAGAAGGATGCAGGAAAAGTATGAAATGAGGGTCAACAAGTGGGGGGTGGGATGGGATGGAGTGAAATATAGTCAGTCTTTCAAAATATATACAGTATGGAAATGTTTTGTATACCTACACATGTATAACCTATATTGCATTGTGTACCTTCCCAGTAAACATGGGTGATGAGGGAGGTAGGGAAAGAATCTGGAATTCAAAGGTTTAAAATCAAATGTTTAAAAGATATATGTTATTATCATTGTCATTTTACATGTGACTGGGAAATAAGATATACGGGCACTGGGGCATACAAATCCACCATGCCCTACTGGAATGTCAGAGCGGGGATATGGGAAGACATAGGAGAGAGCAGATTGGGGTAGGTGATATTCAGTGGAGTTGCTGTTTTGAAGTGGTGGGTAAGGGGAAAATGGGTCGAATATTTGTAATTCTAAATATTGTGGACATGAATGATGTAACGAAAAAATAAAAAAAAATAATCTACAAAGAAAAAGAATGTAGACATTATCTTTCAAGAAATGTTTGAGGAAATCTGTCCTGATATTCTAAAACCAGGTGGTAAAATAGAAATTTAAAGAATTCACCAAATGCCTTTTGAAAAAGATCCTAAAAAGAATACTCCTAGGAATATTATAGGCAAATTCCAGAGTTCTCAGGTCAACGAGAAAATATTACAAGCAGTCGGAAAGAAAAAAATTTCAGTATTGTGGAAACACAATCAGGGTAACACAACATCTAGCAGCTTCTACATTAATGTATTGACATACATGGAATATGATATTCCAGAGGTCAAAGGAACTAGGATTAAAATGAAGGATCAACTAACCAGCAAAACTGAGTCTAATACTTCAGGGGAAAATACAGATATTCAATGAGATAGCGAACTTTCAGTTATTCTTGATGAAAAGACCAGAGCTGAACAGGTAATTTGACTTTCAAATACAAGCAAGAAAAGCATGAAAAGGTAAACAGGAATGAGAAATAATAAAAAACTTATTAAATTTGAACTATTTGCATTTCTATATGGAAATTTGTAACTCATGAGACTTTTCTCAGTATTGCTATAGGAAAGGAATACACACACAAACACATATGTGTGTATGTATATATCTCTATGTATATACATATATGTATGCGTAAATTGGTATGTGTATATATATGTGTGTACATGAATGTAAATGTATACATAGAGAGAGGGCACAGGATGAGTTGAATATTAAGTCAAGATATCTGAAAATAAAGAGGTGAGAATGAAATATATTTGGAGAGGGAGAAAGGGAGAGATAGAAGAGGATAAATTATCTCACAAAAGAAACAAAAGAAAGCTGTTACAAGGGAGGTATAAAGGAATGAGTCAATCTCATTCTCATAGTCCAGTGAGAATTTATGTTGGGTAAGATACCCGACTGAGTTTATATGTTATTCCCTTAAGCCAAGCCCATGGCTTAATGAGGGAATAACATATAAACTCAGTTAGGTATCTTACCATACAGGAAAGTAGGAAATGGGGGATGAAGGGGTGGAATGATAGAAGGGAGGGCAAATTGGGTGAGAGGGTAGTCAGAAGCATGCACTTTTGAAAAGAGACAGGTTCAAAGGAGAAAGAGAATAAATTGGGGGCAAAATAGGATGAAGGGAAATATAGTTAGTCTTTCACAATATGACTATTATGGAAATGTTTTGCATAACTACACATGTATAACTTATTTTGAATTGATTGTTTCCCCAGTGGGAGTGTGTGAGGAGGGAAGAAGGAAGAGAATATAAACTCAAAATTTAAAAACAAGTGTCAAAATTTGTTTTTATATTCAAAGAGGAAATAAGATATACAGACAATGGGGTATAGAAATCCATATTTGCCTACAAGAAAGTAAAGGGAAAGAGGGAAAGGGGAGGATGGGAGGATGTAAAAGAGGGCAGAGTGGGTTAATGGGGGTATTCAGTATACTTGCCATTTTGTGGTGGGGGTTAGCGGGCAGATGGGAAGAAAATTTGTTAACTCAAAATCTTATGGAAATGAATGTTGTAAACTAAAAATAAATAAATAAATTCTGGGGAAAAATAAAATATAAAAAATAATCCAAGAAAGAGCAGAAAGGAAATAGGAATAAGTACAACAGAGAAAACACATTCTGACAATTATTTAACCAATGCAGGTCCTTCTTAAACACTTTAAAACAAAATACCCATGTAATTTAAAGTAGAAGTTTGGTCAAATTTCGACTTGCCTTATTTAAGTAGTCATTTTGATTATCTTTATTATTTCCTCTGTAAATATTATGACACTTGACAAATAAGTGATCTTATGAATATTAAAACTAATCCAATCATGTATATGTTTATACATTTAGACTCTTACCAAAGTTATCATTTTAGCCTCTTTACATAGATTTATTTAACCAGAGAACTGCCTGATCTCAGTTTCACTGTGAGGTTTATAAGCATAACATTGCAAATTAAGCAGATAAAGGATATTGAACACACAAAAAATGTACCTCATCAAAAATAGCAGTTTTGTGTAAGCTATATTTTAATTCAAATGAAGTAAACTTATTGTGGATTATTATTTAAGATCTCAATCATATCAATGAAAGCAGAAACCAAGTCTAAGAATGTTTTTCTAAACCTCAAAATACACTAAACACAATCCCTTTCAAAATAATTTTGATCCTTCCTTGCCATAATTTAAACTTTCAGAAGTATATACAAAATACTTTGTAAAAAACATTGAGGCCATTTTTCTTAATTTCATATTTAAAAATTTATCTTGTCATATATTTCCAATCTTTACTGATAATGAGATACACAACAGAGAAATTAGATATCCTAGGAAATAGCTATCTGATCAACATCTTAAAAACAAATTCAATAAGTCAGCTTGAAAATACTATTTTTACAAATATTTAAATTATTGTCATCAGTATAAAAAATACTAATTACCATATGTGATGTTTTAAATGAATACTCCATACTATCCCATCATTCAGTTCATTCTATCAAAATGAAGTTTGAATGTACTATTTTCTTCACTGCTTGCTCAGCCAAGGAAAGTGACAATTTATCCTGGACAAATAAAAACAAGTATTGATGATATTCATTTACTCTTCCTACAAAATTTAAGTATATTCTCAGTGTGTCACTGTCCTAGGTCTGGGGAGGATAAAAAGAAGAGTAGGATATGATTTCTGCCTTCCAGGAGTTTCCCATCTAGTATAAGCAAGACAATATGTATACAATCACTACAGAACAATGCAGTGTGTGATAAAATGTCCTAAGAGTGATAGAAGGGAAAAGCAATAGAATTTCAAAAGAGATAGAAGTCACTCAACTGAGCATAGAAGACGTTACACTTGATTTTGACCCTAAAGTATATAAATTACTTCAGCAGGTAGAAATGAAAAGGGCATTTCAAAAAGAAGGGGCCTCTTGGAAAACATACTATGGAAAGTTTGTTGTCTTTTTGCTGTACAACATTAACTCCAAACTGCAAGTAAAAAATAAAATGAATTAAAAACAAACAAAACACTCCTCTCAAATCCTTTTTTATTCAAGTAATACAAACATTTCAAGTTCCAAAATTGATATTTTGATACTGATTTTCTCTTCCTTACTTCTTACATCTAATAACTCATTAAATCCTGTTAATTCTACTCTTCTAATATCTCCTTCATCCTCCTTCCTCTTCCTATGCCACCAATGGAGTAGAAGGGTTTGTTACAATTGCCTCGGTTACTATAATAGGCTTTTGACAATTTTTCCATATTCATTTCCACATATTCCAATAAATCCTTCACAGTGAAACCAAATTAATCTCCCTTGTGGACTGATGTCCACTTAAAACAGTTCCAAAGGTCCTTATGTATTTTCCAATAATGTTCCACCATTAACATCCATCTTCTAAGTATAAAAAGATCAGAATATAACTGCAAAACATCCATTTCCTGCCTTTAAGATAGCCAATTTAATTTAGTTTTACTGAATTAGCTGCTTGACTCACCCAACACGTTTTGCTTCTTTTTTCTTAAATAAATTATCCATGATGAACAACCATATCAATGGAATGTGAAAATTTTGAGGGCAGAAATTATTTTTCCAGAATTTGAAACAATTCCCAGCATTGAGTAGGTGTTTTAGTTTCTCCAAGGTATTAGTAGTTATTAGGGTTACAACAAAATCTGACTAAAATAGTAACAGCAAATAAATTAATGTTCATTAATATATGGTTCCTATTACCTTCTTCATCCTTTTTTCATACTTTTCCACAATCACATCACAAGTGTACACACATATTAAAGGTTGTTTTCTCTGAACATCTGATTATCTCATATTTATTTCTGATAAGGTGTTTCTCCACTTTAAGTAAGGCTGATTCTTGGAGAGAGGAGCAATTTTTCTCTGACTATAATGGCTGTCCAGTTTGGGAGGACCCAACAAAACTTGAGCTCGGTGGTAGCCTTATGTTCCTTGAGGAACCATTCTTTGAAGGTTTAACATGCAGTTAATGAAATAACACTAGCTCATATGTTGTGAATTAATCATGGTTAAAACAAATAAACACATTAGTATGAACTGAAAGGATAAAAGAAATTCAAAGGTGATTCCTCAGAAAATCCAGAGAGAAAGATAGATTCACTAAGAAAAAAGCATATTTCAATCTAGGGTAGTTAGGTGTCTAAGTCATTAGATCTGAAGTCAGGAAGGCTTGAATTCAGAACTAACTTAATTAGTTGTGTGACCATGAGCATATGACTTAAGTTTTATCTCAATTTCCTCAACTGTAAAATGGAAAAACAGCATCTATGTTCCTGGGTTATTGTGAGGATCAAATGAAATACTATTTATAAAGGGCTTAGCATAGTGTTTCATATACAGAAGGGTCAAGTTATCTATACTCCATTTACAATCTCCATGAAGATGTCACTTAATTCAAGTCTACCAGCTTCCTCCTGTGCAAAATGGGGGCTAATACCATTATTACCTGTCTCACAAGTTAATGGTGAGGAAAGTATACTGTAAATCATGAACTGCTGATATAAACTCCATCTATCATTAAATATATTTAATTGGCTACATTATATTATTTAATAATTATTTCTTGAGTACCTAGTCTGTGCAAGGTAATGTAATATTTTCAATTTTGTGGAAATCTGTATTTTTGGAGGAAAAAAAAAACCTTGAACACATTTATGTGCAAACCTGTCCTTAGGTTTCCTCATTTATTAGTTTTTTGTATCAAGCTCCACTATCATTTTTTCCCCTTTATTTTCAATGCTAGTTTGTTTGCTATCTTTTCTGAGTTTTGATAGTTAAATTGATGTATATGCCCAACACTAAAGAAGAATTGAAGACTAAGAAGACATTTCAGTTAACCACCTGCTTATAGCAAATTTTGGGTAAATATTCATAATAACTTGAAAGAAGCAGCATATTTCACACTGAGATTTTCTGTGACTATGATTTTCTTTTTTTAAATTAAATTTTGTTTATTTTTAGTTCACATTATTCATTTCCACAAGATTTTGAGGTAAATTTTTCTCCCAGTCTTTCCCCTGCCCACCACCCCAAAACATCAATCACACTGCACGCCCCCTCCCCCAATCTGTTCTCTCCTATGACCTCCCCTATACTCCATCCAACTTTCCAGGAGAGCAAGATGGATCACTATAGCCCAGTGGCCGTATAACTTATTTCCCTGTTGCATGTAAAAAAATTATATGTATACACACATATGTATGCATATATATATGTGTGTGTGTGTGTGTGTGTGTGTGTGTGTATACATATATATGTGTATATATATATATGAAATTTTTTATTTTAAAACTTTGAATTACAGATTCTTTCCCCTCCTCCCTTGTCACCCACCCTTATTGGGAATATATACAATTCAATATAGGTTGTACATGTGTAGCTAAACAAAGTATTTCCATAGTGGATATATTGTGAAAGACTCACTATATTACCCTCTAACCTATCCCACCCCCACTTGTTCTTTTCTCTACTTTAACCCTGACCTTTTCAATAGTGTGTGCTTCTAACTACCCCCCCCTGCCCAGAACTTGCCCTGCCCTCCATCATCCCCCCTTTTATCCCCTTCTGCCCTACTCTCCTATAGGGTAAGATACCCTATTTAGTGTTTATGGCATTCCCTCCCTAAGCCAAATTCAATGAGAGTGAGGTTGTCCCATTCCCTTTTGCCTTCCTGTTCTTCCCCTCCATTGTAACAGTTTCCCTTTACCACTTCTATATGAGATAATTTACTTCATTCTGTCTCTTCTCATTAACTCTCATTATATTTCTCTATCACCTCTTAATTTCAGCTTTTAAGTTTCATCCCTTCCTAATAAATTGGTCCTGAACCCTCTGCCTATGTACACCTGTATACATATATATAGACATCACATATGTATTCATATGCCCATATACCCTCTTATATAGACATATATATATATATTTCCTTCAACTATTTTTATACTGAGAAAAGTCTCACAAGTTATAATTATCATTTTTCCATGGAGGAATGTGAATAGTGTGACTCTGATAAGTTCTTTATGATTTCTTTCCCTGTTTACCTTCTCATCCTTCTCTTGCTCCTTGTATCTGGATGTCAAATTTTCTATTTTACTCTGGTTTTTTCATGAAGAATGACGGAAAGTCCTCTATTCCATTGAATGACCATGCTTTCCCCTGAAACATGATACTCATTTTTGCTGGGTAGGTGATTGTTTGTTTTAATCCCAGCTCCTTTAACCTCCTTAATATCATATTCTAAACCCTTTGATCCCCCAATGTAGAAGCTGTCATGTCTTACATTATCCTTTTGGTTTTTCCATAATATTGAAGTATTTTCTTTTTGGCTGCTTGTAATATTTTCTCCTTCATCTGAGAACTCTGGAACCTGGATATAATATTCCTAGGAGTTTTATTGTTGGCATCTTTTTCAAGAAGTGATCAGTGGATTCTTTCAACTTCTATTTTGCCCGCTGTTTCTAAAACATCATGGAAATTTTCCTTGAGAATTTCTTGAAAGATGATTTCTAGGTTCTTTTATTGATCATGGCTTCCAGGGAATCCATTAATTTTTAAATTATTTCTCCTGGATCTGTTTTCCAGGTCAGTGGTTTTTCCCATGAGATATTTCACATTGCCTTCTGTTCTTCCATTTGTTTGGATCTGCTTAATAGTATCTTAATTTCTCATAAAGTCATTAGCTTCCATTTGCTCCAATCTAATTCTGAAGGAATGATTCTCTTCAGTAAGCTTTTGAGATTCTTTTTTCTTTCAGGAAAATTCAGCTTTTTAAGGCATTATTCTCCTCATTGGCTTTTTGAGCCTCTTTTAATATTTGAGTTAGTCTATTTTTAAGGTGTATTTTTTTTCCTTCAGGTTGTTGACTTACTTTTCATGATTTTCTTGCATCATTCTTATTTCTCTTCCCAATTCTTTCCTCCACTTCTCTTATTTGGTTTTCAATATTCTTCTTAAGCTTTTCTATGACCTCTAACCAGTTTATATTTTTATTGGAAGTTTTTGGTGCAGGATTTCTGGGTTCAATTTCTTCCTGCCATTCCATCTTTTGATTTTTTTTATCCCCAAAGAATGAATCTGAAGTTGTATTGCTGTGCTTGCTTTGCTTCCTTTGCTTTCTCATTTTGCCATTGAATTATTTGACTTTTGAGTTTTGTGCCACAGTAAAACTATGCTTCCATTGAGGAGAGCTTTGTCCTAATTGCTGGGGTTTTCACAGCTGCTGGAGCTATTAGTTGGCTACCACACCGCAGGACCTCGACCCTAGACAGCAATACAATTCCAAGAAGGTTACAGAAGAGAAATTACACCCTCAGGATAGTTGCTTGGTCCCCCTACATTCTGCAGGCTAGGAGATCTGAAGTAGGCACACAGCTGTGGCCATCACACCTCTGATACTTCTCCCTCTAGGGGCAGAGGCCAGACTGCACTCCTGGAAGCTCTGTTCCCACAGAGTCCACACTGACATCCCATTTTTTGTTTTGCATCTATGGGTTGAAAATTCTGGAAACCACCACAGCTGCTGGTGATCTACAGGCCCAATGTCGCTCTAGGCACTGCTGGTGGGGCTGCCCTGAGGCGAAAACTTCAGGCTATTTTGGGGCTGGGCTTGGCTTGAGCTTGTTGAGGTTAACACTTCCTGTCTGCCTGCTGGGTTGTCTTCAGCAGTAGGTTGTTTCTTTATGTCACTTTATGAGTTCTGTAGCCCTAAAATTTGTTTAGAGTCATTTTTTCATAGGTATATGAGGTGGTTATGGAGGGAGCTCAGGGAGTTTTCTTGCTTCTGTGCCAACATTTTGGCTCCACTCCAACTATGACTTTCTTTTTTTTTTTTTTAAACAAATACTTTATTAACTTCTGTTTTACATCATTCATTTCCGCCAGGTTTTGAGTTACAATCATTTTCCCCCCATTATTCCCCTACCCAACCTCCCATAATAGCAGTCCCACAAGATATCGGTTCCTCCAATCTGCTCTCTCCCATACCTTCTCCCATACCCCCATCGACTTTTCCATTAGAGGAAGATGAATCTTTGTGTCCCAATGCCTGCACATCTTATCTCCCAATTATAGGCAAAAGGGTATTAATAATAGTATTTATATATATTTTGAAACATTTAATGTTACGACCTTGAATTTCAGATCCATTTCCTTCCTCCCTTGTCACCCATTCCTTCTTGGGATATAAGTAATTCAGTATATGTTGTACATGTCTAGCTATGCAAAACATTATCATGGTAGATATATTGTACAAGGCTCCCTCCCACTCATCCCACCCCCCACCTGGTCCATTCCCTACATGATCCTGTCCCTCTTCTATAGTAGGTACTTCCAACCTCCCCTCCCCCCAAGGATGCCCTCCCATCCATCATCCCTCCTCTCATCCCCCTTCCCCCTATCCTGCTGCAGGTTGAGATATCCCATTTAGTATGTATGTCATTTTCTCCCTGAACCAAATTCAATGTGAATGTGGTTTTGCCTTTTTAGCCTTCTTATTCTCCCCCTCCTTTGCAACCACTTCCCCTACATGAGATAGTTTACCCTACCATGTCTCTCCCCATCTCCTCTTGCCACTTTCCTCTCTCACCTCATAATTTCATCCCTTGAGTACTCTCCCTTCCCAACAAAATCAACCTATGCCCTCTATCCATATATAACTGTAGCCATATACACATACATTCACATATGTATTCGTATGACCACACCCCCTTCTTCCATTATTTTCATAGTGAGAAAGATATCATCAGTCACAGATATTGCTTTTCCATATAGGAATGTAAATAGTTCAACTTTGATAAGTTCCTTTTGATTTCTTTTCCCTGATTACCTTCTCAGGCATCTCTTACTTCTTGTGTCTGGATGTCAAATTTTCTATTCAACTCTGGTTTTTTCCTCAAGAATGCTTGAAAGTCCTCTATTCCACTGAATGACCATATTTTCCCCTGAAACAAAATACTCAGTTTTGCTGGGTAGGTGACCCTTGGGTTCATTCCCAGTTCTTTTGCCCTCTGGAATATCATATTCCATGCCCTTCGATCCCTCAGTGTAGAAGCTGCCAGGTCCTGGGCTATTCTGATTGTGTTTCCACAATATTGAAATTGTTTCTTCCTGGCTGCTTGTAGTATTTTCTCCTTGATCTGGGGATTCTGGAACCTGGCTATAATATTCCTGGGAGTTTTCTTTTTGGGATCTTTTTCAGGAGGTGATCGGTGGATTCTTTCAACCTCTATTTTGCCCTCTGGATCTAAAACATCAGGGCAGTTTTCCTTGAGAATTTCTTGAAGGGTGATTTCTAGGTTCTTTCCTTGATCATGGCTTTCAGGTAGTCCAATAATTTTTAAATTGTCTCTCCTGGATCTATTCTCCAGGTCAGTGGTTTTTCCCATGAGATATTTCACATTGCCTTCTAATCTTTCATTTGTTTGGATCTGCTTAACAGCATCTTGATTTCTCATAAAGTCATTAGCTTCCATTTGCTCCAGTCTAACTCTGAAGGAATGAATCTCCTCAGTGAACTTTTGAGATTCTTTTTCCATCTGGCAAATTCGACTTTTTAAGGCATTCTTCTCCTCATTGCCCTTTTGGGCCTCCTTTGCCATTTGAGCTAGTCTATTTTTTAAGGTGTTGTTTTCCTCAGTCAGGCTGTTGACCCTCATTTCATACTTTTCCTGCATCCTTCTCATTTCTCTTTCTAGTTTTTCCTCCACTTCTCTTATTTGATTTTTAAAGTCCTTCTTAAGGTCCTCTATGGCCTGCAACCCGCTCATGTTTTCCCCTGGGGCTTTTGGAGCAGGACTTCTGACTTCACAGTCCTTTTCCTGCTCTATGCCCCCAAAATAGGAGTCTAGGGTTGCATTTTTCTGTTTCCTTTGCCTTGGCATGTTGCCACTTAATTGCTTGACTTTTGGGCTTGTTGCCACACTATGGCTTTAAGGCCAGATAGAGGAATTTTCGTCCCGAACGTGTGGGGGGCAACTTCCGTTTCTGGCAAGCTGTAAACCCACCCACAACTTCCACCCTAGATCACAATCCAGATCCAGGGAGGTTAAAGCAAGAGCGATTACCCCCCAAGACTGATCGCTGGATCTCCCCACGATTTGTAGGCTGGGAGCCGGAAATGCCTATGAAAACTACACAATGGCTTGTCTCCTCAGCTGCTTCTAGCCCCCAGGGGAGGGAGCTGACGCATTCCCCAAATACAGGTCCCAAAGTCCATAGGACACTAACCTCTTACTTTGTCCTAGGCATGTCTATGTTGATAATTCTGGGGTCGCCACAGTTCCTGGTGTTCTGGGGTTCCTCCAGCCGGCTGCTGGCCCTGCCGCCCTGGGGCTAAAACCTCGGCTCACGTGGACCTGGGCTTGGCTCGGCTCAGCTCCTGCGCTCTGCGCTCTGCACGCTGCCGGCTCCCAGACCGCTGCGCTGGTCCTTCCTGCAGGGTGATGGGCTGTCCTCAGCGGGAGGTTAGCTTCTCTGTGTCGTTCTGTGGGTGCTGGGGCTCCAGAAGTTTTTCAGAGTCCTTTTTTACATAGTTGGTGGAGAATCTGGGGGCAGAGAGGCTTGGAGGAGCTGTTTCTACTCCGCCATCTTGGCTCCGCCCCCCCAACTATGACTTTCTTACATAAAGTAATTGTCTTTTCTATATCATGATATGATTTTTTTAAACAAATGCTTTATTAACTTCTGTTTTACATCATTCATTTCCACCAGATTTTGAGTTACAATCATTCCCCCCCTGTTTTTCCCCTACCCACCCTTCCAGAATAGCAGTCCCGCAAGGTATCGCTTCCTCCAATCTGCTCTCTCCCACACCTTCTCCCATAACCCCTTCGACTTTTCCATTAGAGGAAGGTGAATCTTTGTGTCCCAATGCCTGCACATCTTATCTCCCAATTACAAGCAAAAGAGTATTAATAATAGTATTTATATATATTTGAAACATTTAATGTTAAGACCTCGAATTTCAGATCCATTTCCTTCCTCCCTTGTCACCCATTCTCTCTGGGGAGATAAGTAATTCAGTATATGTTGTACATGTCTAGCTATGCAAAACATTATCATAGTAGATATATTGTACAAGGCTGCTTATAATTCCCTCCCACTCATCCCACCCCCTACCTGGTCCATTCCCTACTTGATCCTGTCCCTCTTCTATAGTGGGTACTTCCAACCTCCCCTCCCCCCAAGGATGCCCTCCCATCCATCATCCCTCCTCTTATCCCCCTTCCCCCTATTCTGCTGCAGGTTGAGATATCCCATTTAGTATGTATGTCATTCTCTCCCTGAACCAAATTCAATGAGAATGTGGTTTTGCCTTTTTTTTCCTTCCTATTCTCCCCCTCCCTTGCAACCACTTCCCCTTACTTCTTCTACATGAGATAGTTTACCCTACCCTGTCTCTCCCCATCTCCTCTTGCCACTTTCCTCTCTCACCTCATAATTTCTTCCCTTGAGTATTCTCCCTTCCCAACAGATTCAACCTATGCCCTCTATCCATATATAACTGTAACCATATACACACACATTCACATATGTATTCATATGACCACACACCTTTCTTCCATTATTTTCATAGTGAGAAAGATATCATCACTCACAGTTATTGTTTTTCCGTATAGGAATGTAAATAGTTCAACTTTGATAAGTTCCTTTTGATTTCTTTTCCCTGATTACCTTCTCAGGCATCTCTTGCTTCTTGTGTCTGGATGTCAAATTTTCTATTCAATTCTGTTTTTTTCCTCAAGAATGCTTGAGGAGGCAGAGCTAAGATGGGAGAGTAGAAACAGCTCATCCAAGCCACTCTGCCCCCAGATTCCCCCCAAACTATGTAAAAGGGGACTCTGAACAACTTCTGGAGCCCCAGCACACACAGAACTACACAGAGAAGCTAATCTCCTGCTGAGGACAGCCCAGCAGCCCTGCAGGAAGGACCAGTGCAGTAGTCTGGGAGCCAGCAGCTCGAAGTGTGCAGAGCGCAGGGAGCAGAGCTGAGCGGAGCCCAGTTCCGCGTGAGCTGAGGTTTCAGCCCAAGGGTGGCAGGGCCAGCAGCCAGCTGGAGGAACCCCAGAACACCAACAGCTGTGGCGACTCCAGAATTATCAACATAGACATGCCTAGAACAAAGTAAGAGGTTAGTGTTCTATGGACTTTGGTACCTATATTTGGGGAATGTGTCGGCTCCCTCCCCTTGGGGCTAGAAGCCACTGAGGAGAAACGCCATTTTGTAGTTTTCAGAGGCAGCTCCAGCTCCTGGCCTGCAAATTTGTAGGGAGATCCAGCAATCAGTCTTGGGGGGTAATCACTCTTGCTTTAACCTCCCTGGACCTGGATTGTGATCTAGGGTGGAAGTTGTGGGTAGGTTTACAGCTTGCCAGAAACAGAAGTTGCCCCCCACACTTTCGGGATGAAAATTCCTCTATCTGGCCTTAAAGCCATAGTGTGGCAACAAGCCCAAAAGTCAAGTAATTAAGCGGCAACATGCCAAGGCAAAGGAAACAGAAAAATGCAACCCTAGACTCCTATTTTGGGGGCATAGAGCGGGAA
This sequence comes from Gymnobelideus leadbeateri, assembly GCA_011680675.1. Lineage (NCBI taxonomy): Eukaryota > Metazoa > Chordata > Mammalia > Diprotodontia > Petauridae > Gymnobelideus > Gymnobelideus leadbeateri. The sequence goes on from WOXC01003398.1 coordinate 93,767, forward strand.
AGGACTGTGAGGTCAGAAGTCCTGCTCCAAAAGCCCCAGGGGAAAACATGAGTGGGTTGCAGGCCATAGAGGACCTTAAGAAGGACTTTAAAAATCAAATGAGAGAAGTGGAGGAAAAATTAGAAAGAGAAATGAGAAGGATGCAGGAAAAGTATGAAATGAGGGTCAACAGCCTGACTGAGGAAAACAACACCTTAAAAAATAGACTAACTCAAATGGCAAAGGAGACCCAAAAGGGCAATGAGGAGAAGAATGCCTTAAAAAGTAGAATTTGCCAGATGGAAAAAGAATCTCAAAAGCTCACTGAGGAGATCCATTCCTTCAGAGTTAGACTGGAGCAAATGGAAGCTAATGACTTTATGAGAAATCAAGATGCTGTTAAGCAGATCCAAACAAATGAAAGAGTAGAAGGCAATGTGAAATATCTCATGGGAAAAACCACTGACCTGAAAAATAGATCCAGGAGAGACAATTTAAAAATTATTGGACTACCTGAAAGCCATGATCAAAGAAGGAACCTAGAAATCACCCTTCAAGAAATTCTCAAGGAAAACTGCCCTGATGTTTTAGATCCAGAGGGCAAAATAGAGGTTGAAAGAATCCACTGGTCACCTCCTGAAAAAGATCCCAAAAGAAAACTCCCAGAAATATTATAGCCAGGTTCCAGAATCCCCAGATCAAGGAGAAAATACTACAAGCGGCCAGGAAGAAACAATTTCAATATTGTGGAAACACAATCAGAATAGCCCAGGACCTGGCAGCTTCTACACTAAGGGATCAAAGGGCATGGAATATGATATTCCAGAGGGCAAAAGAGCTGGGAATGAACCCAAGGGTCACCTACCCAGCAAAACTGAGTATTTTGTTTCAGGGAAAATATGGTCATTCAGTGGAATAGAGGACTTTCAAGCATTCTTGAGGAAAAACCAGAATTGAATAGAAAATTTGACATCCAGACACAAGAAGGAAGAGATGCCTGAGAAGGTAATCAGGGAAAAGAAATCAAAAGGAACTTATCAAAGTTGAACTATTTACATTCCTATATGGAAAAGCAATAACTGTGACTGATGATATCTTTCTCACTATGAAAATAATGGAAGAAGGGTGTGTGGTCATATAAATACATATGTGAATGTATGTGTATATGGTTACAGTTATATATGGATAGAGGGCATAGGTTGAATCTGTTGGGAAGGGAGAATACTCAAGGGATGAAATTATGAGGTGAGAGAGGAAAGTGGCAAGAGGAGATGGGGAGAGAGAGGGTAGGGTAAACTATCTCATGTACAAGAAGCAAGGGGAAGTGGTTACAAGGGAGAGGGAGAATAGGAAGGAAAAAAAAGGCAAAACCACATTCTCATTGAATTTGGTTCAGGGAGAGAATGACATACATACTAAATGGGATATCTCAAACTGTAGCAGAATAGGGGGAAGGGGGATGAGAGGAGGGGTGATGGATGGGGGGGTGCATCCTTGGGGGAGGGGAGGTTGGAAGTACCCAGTATAGAAGAGGGACAGGATCATGTAGGGAATGGACCAGGTAGGGGGTGGGATGGGTGGGAGGGAATTATAAGCAGCCTTGTACAACATATCTACTATGATAATGTTTTGCATAGCTAGATATGTACAACATATACAGAATTACTTATCTCCCCAGAGGGAATGGGTGACAAGGGAGGAAGGAAATGGATCTGAAATTCGAGGTCTTAACATTAAATGTTTCAAATATATATAAATACTATTATTGATACTCTTTTGCTTATAATTGGGAGATAAGATGTGCAGGCATTGGGAAACAAAGACTCACCTTCCTCTAATGGAAACGTTGAAGGGGGTATGAAAGAAGGTATGGGAGAGAGCAGATTGGAGCAAGCGACATCTTGTGGGAGTGCTATTCTGGGAGGTTGGGTAGGGGAATAACGGGGGGAAAATGATTGTAACTCAAAATCTGGAGGAAATGAATGATGTAAAACAGAAGTTAATAAAGCATTTGTTTAAAAAAAAAAAGAATGCTTGAAAGTCCTTTGTTCCACCGAATGACCCTATTTTCCCCTGAAACAAAATACTCAGTTTTCCTGGGTAGGTGACCCTTGGGTTCATTCCCAGCTCTTTTGCCCTCTGGAATATCATATTCCATGCCCTTCGATCCCTCAGTGTAGAAGCTGCCAGGTCCTGGGCTATTCTGATTGTGTTTCCACAATATTGAAATTGTTTCTTCCTGGCTGCTTGTAGTATTTTCTCTCTGATCTGGGGATTCTGGAACCTGGCTATAATATTCCTGGGAGTTTTCTTTTTGGGATCTTTTTCAGGAGGTGATCTGTGGATTCTTTCAACCTCTATTTTGCCCTCTGGATCTAAAACATTAGGGCAATTTTCCTTGAGAATTTCTTGAAGGGTGATTTCTAGGTTCTTTCTTTGATCATGGCTTTCAGGTAGTCCCATAATTTTTAAATTGTCTCTCCTGGATCTATTTTCCAGGTCAGTGGTTTTTCCCATGAGATATTTCACATTGCCCTCTAATCTTTCATTTGTTTGGATCTGCTTAACAGCATCTTGATTTCTCATAAATTCATTAGCTTCCATTTGCTCCAGTCTAACTCTGAAGGAATGAATCTCCTCAGTGAGCTTTTGAGATTCTTTTTCCATCTGGCAAATTCGACTTTTTAAGGCATTCTTCTCCTCATTGCCCTTTTGGGCCTCCTTTGCTATTTGAGTTAGTCTATTTTTAAGGTGTTGTTTTCCTCAGTCAGGCTGTTGACCCTCATTTCATACTTTTCCTGCATCCTTCTCATTTCTCTTTCCAATTTTCCCTCCACTTCTCTTATTCGATTTTTGAACTCCTTCTTAATGTCCTCTATGGCCTTAAACCCGCTCATGTTTTCCCCTGGGGCTTTTGGAGCAGGACTTCTGACCTCAAAGTCCTTTTCTCACTCTCTGCCCCCAGAACAGGAGTCTAGGGTTGCATTTTTCTGTTTCCTTTGCCTTGGCATGTTTCCACTTAATTACTTGACCTTTGGTCTTTTTGCCACACTATGGCTCTGCTGCCAGACCGGAATTTTCATCTCGAATTTGTGGGGGACAGCTTCCGTCTCTGGAAGCTGGAAATCCACCCACGACCTCCACCCCAGATCACTATCCAGATCCAGGGAGGTTAAAGCAAGAGTGATTACCCCCCAAGACTGATTGCTGGATCTCCCTACAGTTCGCAGGCCAGAAGCTGCAGTTGCCTCTGAAAACTACAAAATGGTGTGTCTTGTCAGTGGCTTCTAGCCCCCAGGGGAGGAAGCTGACGCATTCCCCAACTACTGGTCCTAAAGTCCATAGGGCACTAACCTCTTACTTTGTCCTAGGCATGTCTATGTTGATAATTCTGGAGTCACCACAGCTGCTGGTGTTCTGGGGTCTCTCCAGCTGGCCGCTGGCCCTGCCACCCTGGGGCTAAAACCTCAGCTCACGGGGACCTGGGCTCAGCTCGGCTCGGCTCGGCTCGGTTCCCATCTCTCTGTGCACTGCGGGCTACTGGCTCCCAGAAAGCTGCGCTCGTCCTTCCTGCAGGGCTACTGTGCCGTCCTCTGAGGGTGGTTAGCTTCTCTGTGTCGTTCTGTGTGTCCTGGGGCTCCAGAAGTTGTTCAGAGTCCCCTTTTACATAGTTTGAGGGGAATCTGGGGGCAGAGTGGCTTGGTTGAACTGTTTCTACTCCGCCATCTTGACTCTGCCATCTCATGATATAATTAAACTGTATAATAATAGAAAGAAGATTTATAAACTTTACAATAGAAAATATTTATAAGTTTTATAATAGATCAATTTGTAAATTTTCACATGAAAGCATTATTTTTAACATCTTAAAATCATGTCCATTAATACAGTACATTTCTATCTCTTTTGAGGTTTCTCCTTATTATAAAACAGTATCTAGAAATCCTGGAGTCTGAGAAGTGAGTACTTGGTTGCTTGAAACAGCAAGAAGTTTCAGTTCGAAACTACAACAAAAATTATTTTCCTTTTATCACTTCCTAGACTTACAGGTATTTCTTGTATGCTTGTCACCATATTATTCTTACTAAAAGTGTCCCATTGAGTATGACTCTAGATTTGTAAATAATGCCAACAGAGTAATATAACTTGAGAGAAAAATAGCAACAACCAAAACTGCAATGTAACTTGCAATGCACCAAGAAAAAAGGAGAACTCTCAATAGGCCAAATGACCCACTGGTGTCCCTGTGAGGCTTAGGGAACACAGGGAAAGTTCCTCAGCATACTGTGTGGCCTGTCAGTTCATCTTATGGTGATTTTTGGAAGAATATGAGTGAATGTCATGGTGAAACAGCAGTCCTGGATAAATTACAATCTTCCTTCTTGCAGAGAATATTCACACTGTTCAAGGAACAGATCCATTAGGGCATAAACATATGCTATGATTGTATAGCGAGTTTTGTTCCTCCCCCAAAAGATGATGCAAGCTATCCTATTTTCATAGAAATGAGAGGTAACAAGGTTTCACTGATGTTACTCAAATACCAAATGTTATAGTAAAACCTTTTCCCATTTATAATGCTTGAATGGGCATAGAATATAATTCCTTGAAGGCAGGGAATGTTTCAGTTTTGTCTTTGTATCTCCAGTATTTAAAGTACTGGCTACTTAATGGTAGACACACATTTACATTGTTTGGTTGGCTGATTAATTTAGTTTTGCAAATCTCTTTGCATACATTATCCCATTGGATCCTCAGCATCTTTAAATCGATACTATTATTTGAGGTTCAGAGTGGTTGTGAATTGCTCAGTATCATATGACTTGATTCAGAGGCAGTATTTGAACCTGTCTTCCTGCTTCCACATCCAGCATTATAAAGTCATCTGACTGCACTTCCAGAATTATTTTCATTTTGTTACACATAGTGCTAGGAACATGGTATGTGGGCAGTAAATTCTTATTGATTATTTGATCTTATTTAAAGTTGCTTATCCTGTAACTAATTTAGAGTGAGAAAGAGGGATGGGAGATGAAGTCTGCTACTGAGATTCACTTGGGGTTTCCAGCATACACTTATAGCATAAAAAACAAACAAAAAACCAACAAAAGAAAGTGAATATTATTTCTCTTATTCTAAAATGTTTTGGTGCACATTTGCTGAGTATTAATATAACTGTCTTTTTTTGGGTTAAGTTGGTATGTGTGAGTTTGCAGTATGATGACAGGGAGGTCAAGATAATTCACCACCAGTATTTCATAATTTATTAAAATCCATTGCCCTTCCCACCTTTTCTGTGCCCTCTAAAGATAAAGATTCTTTCCCCTATCTGTTCACCTTCAGGAACCTTCACTATATTAATATTTCTTTTCTGAGACTTTCCTGAGTTATCTCTTTGGCTCCTTGTTGCTTTATTATATTCTGTTAGAAACTGAAATAGCATTGTGTCTTTAGAGATCATTATCTCTAGGTCTTCACTTTTTTTCCTCTCCTCCCTTTGCTATCCTGCTGCAAAGACTTACTATTTCTTTTCCATTGTAACTTAAATCAAGCTATAAAACTCTTATTAAGTAATTTAATATGACTTTTTTTCTGAACTGTCTTAACCCCTGAAAGTAAATACCTAGGTAAAAAGGCCAACTGTATGCTAGCTTAATCGAATATATAATGAATTCACACATGTATACATGAAATCACACTCAGGTAATAATGTGGGTGTCCTCTCTCATATTCACACATCTCTCTCTCTCTCTCTCTCTCTCTCTCTCTCTCTCTGTCTCTCTCTCACAGACACACACAGACACACAGACACTTGTACTTTACACTTTTCAAAGGCCAGAAAAACCCATTTACCTTTTCATTTTTTCAAATTAATACTGGAGAGGAATGATAAAATGGCTTTGTGGGAAGACACCACACAAGATCAAATAGACTCTACCTGGCCCCCTTGGAGTATAAAATCCTATAGTAGCAAACACGCTGAAGTAGATAAAGTAGATAGTAGGTGTATGATAGGTGTTTGGGGAAGTATGAGGAACAATATGATGATGGAAAACTGGATTGAAGGTAAGTGAATAGTGGAGAATTAACAGATGAATTTTATCTAGGTTCTTATTGTGAAAGGGGAAATTAAAGCCCCAAAAGACATGATGAGGTTTGATACTTTAAAAGTGAAGGGAACAGAAACAAAGGTGAAGACAAAGAACTAGTTTAAGAGGAGTGATGCAAAAGGAATGATCAAATTATAATGTTATCATGAGAGATGAGGAGAGAGGGGCAATGAAAGCTTTCAGGTTTCAAGTTCTTGGAAGGAACACAGTTATGGTTCATAAAGAGATTTAATTCATGGCTGTTCACATGTGTATCTAAGATAGAGTAAAGATGTAGATGACATTAGTTGGGGAGGGTAATAAGCTAGAATCCTATCTGAGATAAAACCAACATGTATTATGAGGTCCTTAAATATCAAGGTGATATATGTGGTGAAAAGGAATTTTCTGAACCTGGTATGTGTTGAGTTGAGAGAAATATGAAGAGAGGAATAGGACTCATACATACATATGTATAGCACTACTTTTTGTTGTAGTTAACTGAAAATAATATATGTGTTTAACAATGGAGGACAGATGAACAGATTAATGTACATGAAAGTAATGCAATATTATTACATAGTAAGATATCATGAAATAGATGAATTCAGAGAAACATGAGCAGAACTGCAAAAACTTCTGTACAGAAGGGTGAAAATAATCAGGAGAACTCTTCATAGCACAACTACAGTAAAAAATAGAGAAACAACTTTGAGAGACTTAAGAAATCTGATTAATGCCATGACCATTCAGGAGTCCAGAGATTCTTGAAGTAGCATACTTCCCTCCTCTCAGCAGTGTGAATTTGTTTTGCAGACCTATGTTTGTTACAAGCAGGATATTTTATTTTGGGGGGAGTAGTAGGCAGATACGTAGTTATAGTAAAGAGCAGGAGGAAAATGAAGAGGAAAAGAAAAAAGGAAGAAGGATGAGGAGAGGGAGGTGAAGAACAAGGAGCATGAGGAAAGAAAGGAAAACATGAAAGAAGTAAAAAAAACAAAAAGAAAAAAGAAAAAGGAAGGAAAAGAGAAAGGGGAATCAATAAAACATTAATATACACAGAAAAAGCATAAGGACATTTATAAAGCATGGATAAAAGAGCAAGACAGATTTGGTAATTTTATCTCAAATGAAGCATGAAAAAACAAATAGCATATAGTAGTGTCTTAATTTTAATAAGACAGAAGGGAGGATGACCTGAAGGTAGTAGATGACTACAAGTATTGATTTGGAAGTGATATGGTTAATGGAATAAGTCTTCAGAGAGGAGAGATTGCTGAATGATGATAACAGATGGAGGGTCTGGAAGTAAATGCTTCAGGAAAATAAATGTAGCTGAAATGCATGTTGGCTCATTGAGTGTGCATGTGTGTGTGTGTGTGTGTGTGTGTGTGTGTGTGTGTGTGTGTGTGTGTGAAATAGAGTGGAGAGAAGGCTGATATAAAAGAAAGCATGCTCAGTACTGGAGAAGTGAAGAGTGTGACCAGGAATGCAAGTGTCTTCTGTAGGGAGCCACATTTTCATGAGTGCAAAAAAGAAGGTGGAAAGAGCCTGAGAGAAAGACATAGGTGGTGAAAAAAATGGTTAACAACGGAACATGGCGGGCAGTGGATGAGTTCAGGAATCATATTAGAAGGGAAAGAAAAACACAAGAGGGTTAACACTAGAAAGGAGCAGGACAAAGATAAGAAATCAGGGATTGAAAGTACCAAAATATTTTTGCCTTGGTACAAAGTGACTGAAATGTAGAGAACGGAGGAGAATAAAATGGGATTTTGCTAGCCATAGCATATAATAAGAATTATTTTTTGCTCCCCTCACACGCTAGTGCTGTAATAATGGAGGATGATTGCGTGTTTTATTTCAAACATAAGGAGAAAGAGGTTTGAGCTACTCAGGAAACTGAGCTGGTAAATTGTGAGTGAATAGATCATTGAGGTGCTGCTTTTATACTTGTGTGGCAACATTTCCTTCACGTCATCCAAAATAATGAGGATAATACACATCTTTAAGATACTCTGAATATACAATTTATATGTATCTACTGCTGAGACTAGAATTTTAATTTCTGGGCCCAGAGGAGGTTCTGGTGGTGAGAGACTTACTGTCTATGGCTATTGACTTGAGACTCATCATGCTAAAAGATCATTTGATGACTGTTCACTTAATGGTAATAGAAAACTGAGACATTGCTACTTAACTTATATAGTGTGGTGAAGTACCTATTTACCTGCCTTCACAACTTTGAGAATATCTGTGACAATTCCCTATACTTTATCTACCATATTCATGTATTTACATAAGACTTAAAATATCATTCATTTCTGGAGAAAATAGGCAGATTTTTTCTAGAAGTACCAACAAAAGATACTAAAAAATTATGAAAGTTTTTTTTTTAATTGTGGGACATATTTTTCTCAATGCTGAAATCCATGATAAACTACTATCTTTTTAGAAGAAAATAGGAAATTACCTAGGACATTTTAATGACCATACATGGAATATGATTTTTTAAAAAATAATTTAAATAAGCAACACACCTGAAGCGGCTACTTTTTTCCCCTGGGAATTGCTCCCAAATCAAACCAACTTCTTACTATCATGCTTGTGAGAGAACTAGATGGCTCAGTGGATAGATTTCTGGGCCTGGCATCAGAATACTTGAGTTAAAATCCGTCCTCATATACTCCTAGCTTTGTGACCCAGATCAGGTTAATAAACCTCTATTTGCCTTAGTACACCCGAGAAGGAGATGGAAAAATACTCTGGTATTTTTGCCAGGAAAATTCCATGGAAAGGTTAGTCTATGGGGTCATGAAGAGTCAGACATGACTAATCTACTGAACAACAACAACAACAACAAAACCAACAACAACCACAACAACCCTGGTTGTACAGGATTAGATAATTATTTGGATGATTTTTAAAATAAAAATTAAGGAAATAAGTAGGAAAGGAGTTAGCTTGAATGATTCAAATTGGCTATTGACTTGAATGTTCTTTTCAGTTGAATTTGCCTGTGTTTTGACAATGCATGTTTCCCATTTCTTTACAAGGTATTTTCATTTCTGGTTAATAATTTTTTTTTCAAACCTCCAGAAGAAGAAATAAGTATGTTGGATTGGTGTATTTCACTACATCACAAATATTGAACTATAGTAAGCATTTAGAAATGTATATGTTGCAATATTTATGATGTTGTGAAATCCACTAATTTAATATACTTATAGAAAGAAATATAATTTAGCTTATTCAATGTTATTGTAATTAGTCTAACTGCAATATAGATAGATAGATAGATAGATAGATAGATAGATAGATATAGATATAGATATTGGAACCCTCTAGATTATTGAAAATTATTTTATAAATTTTACATATATAGATACAACCCAATTATTGTTAGTAATTGCTTCCATGAAATCTTGGTATTAACTTAAATAGTATTGATAGTATTGGGGTGGCTAGGGGGGGTGCAGTGAATTGAGCACAAGCCCCGGATTCAGGAGGACCTGAGTTCAAATTCGGGCTCAGACACTTAAGACTTTCTAACCATGGGACCTTGGACGAGTCACTTATCCCCAATTTCCCTGCCTTTCCACCTCCTCCAAAAAAGGAAAATAAATATTGTGGGATTTAGTGTGTTTTCCAGGGGAAAAAAATGCTTTGAAACAGAGACTAGGAGATTGTAAGTTCTTTGAGGAAAGACACTATCTTTTAAAACTTTTTGTATCTCCAGAGCTTAGTATATAATAAGAAATCAATACATATTTATTGATTTTTTTTGATGGAATCAAACAATGCCATGGTTAGTTTTTGTAAAATCCATGGCAGGTTTCAATCTTTAAACACAAAGGCCATATGTTTATGATTAATGTTATTGGAGTTATTCTTGTTCTTGAAATTGTCCTGGCATTTCAAAGATGAGTACAGTCTCTCCCACATAGGAGATACTTAATAAATTCTTCTTGGATTAAAATAAATAAAGCATTCCCTTTTGACATTTAAGTCCTGAAATAAAATGATTTTAGAGGTGTAAAAAAAATCTAAAAGCCTGAATTCAGGAGCTCATTCTGAAAGGGAAAGCACATTTCATTAACATTTTGAGGCTAGCATTGACCTTCGGGAATTCTCATTAATCGTTCTTTTGATGAATGATATCTAATTGACAGAATACCAGTGTATGCGATATATTCACCATATACATTTTAATCAGATTATGTTCCATCTATTCAAGGCTGTTTAAATAATAAAGTTGCCCTTCTCAGCATTTTGCTAATAAGTAGTCAACAGCATTTTAATATTACCAAGGTCCCATCTTTTAATATTTGAAAATAGTAAACGTTCCCATATGACCTTTGTGAAAAATTACTGAAATGATTATAAATGTCTGAATAGCTAGACAGAATAAATTACTCTAGGTATTTCTTCAGTGTGATGGAGAAATCACAGAACATCCATGCTATTAATGTGGAAATTCACATGAAGCAAGCACATAGTGCTATCAAACACACAATGTTAATTATTTTGAAATATATTTAATGTAAGAAATTCTCATGAAAATGTGTTAATGAAAGTTAGTTTTCTCCAAAGTACTGACATATAAATTAGAATTGTGGTAAATAAAATTTTATATATATTTCAATTACTATAGCAATATTTAATTTGAACTTACTCTAATTTTTAAAAACATACATACTCACAAATAATGACTGGCCATGTAACCTTGAGCAAGTTACTTAACCCCAATTGCTTACAAAAAAAAAATTGTTTAGGGGTGGCTAGGTGGCGCAGTGAGTAGAGCATCGGCCCTGGAGTCAGAAGGACCTGAGTTCGGATCCGACCTCAGACATCTAATGTACACACAAATAAAAACCTAGCCGTGTGACCTTGGGCAAGTTACTTAACCCCAATTGCCCTCCAAAAAAAAAAACAACCCCATACATATTTTAGGATTTATGAAAGAAATGACAGTTTTCTCCTCTTCTACATAGTCAATATACTCCTTTGAACACTGTATTTCTTTGTATTTGAGCATTCTCATAAATTAAATATATTTTTTCTTCAAATGGCATATATATGTATTATATCTATAATAGATGTATATGTATATTAGCATATTTTATTCCCTATTAGCTTATTGGTTGCACTTTTTATTCATGTTTAGAATTCATGACCTAAAAGTCATGTATGCATGGATAGACTATATGACCTCTCCATAAAATATGGTTATTTCAGACCAATTCTGATTGTCCATTTTTCTGTCTATTTGCTCTTTGTTAAACTGCATGTGTGTTCATTTTAACATAATTGTCAGCTGGAAACTCTAAAAGTCTGTGCCATTCTTTGTATCTAATTTACTATTTCTAACATCTTCCAGAGTTGGTTCCATAAGTTCCTTGCATCTATATATTTTGTATGTATGTGTATAAATACATATATGTATACACACATATGTGATTGTGCTTGTGTGTGTGTGTGTGTGTATATATATATATATATATATATATATATATATATATATATATATATGTATATGCATGCTACCTCATCCATTAATATATAAGTGACTTGAGAATAAGAACAATTTCACTTTTATGGTTGGATCCTCAGTAGAGTATCTAGAACATAGTAAGTGCTTAATAATTGCTTATTTAGTTCGGGTTGTTTACAAAAGTGGCAAATAATTTCTGAGGTGAAAAAACAAAAATTAACATTTAACAGAAGAAAAACATAAAAATATAAAAGCTGTATCATTTTAAATAAAGGAGTGTGGATAATTGCATTGTCTATTTTCATATATTTTCTTTATTTGCTACATAATGAAGCAGGTGATATTTTTTTAAAAGGTACATATTGTTCCTTCACAAAATGTTGGGTAATTTCAGAAACAAATACATTAAAACTAGGAAGTTGAATTAGCTAATTTTTCAGGTTCTTTTCAGCTCAAAATGTCTCTTAATTGCCAATAAATAAGAAGGATGAGGATGATTTATAGTGTTTTGTAAGCAAATGAAGCATTCGACAATATCTTAATTTGATTATAAATCTGCTTTGCTATGGAGAGGAAGTAGAAGACAGAGAGAGAAAGAGACAGACACACACATGCACACAGAGAGACAGACAGACACAGACAGACAGAGTGACAGAGAGACAGACAGACAGAGACAGAGAAACAGAGAGACAGAGACAGAGAGACAGAGAGAGACAGAGAGACAGAGACAGAGAGAGAGAGATAGAGATACAGAGAGACAGAGGGAGAGCAGAGATAGAGAGATCAAGAGAGCACACAGAATGCAGTTCCTAAATGGGAGCTCTGTAACAATAAATCATCTTTATGTGTTGGTTTGCTTCTGCTGTTCCTCTATTGTTGTGTTTTTGGTGCCATATATGGTGGGTCAAGAGAACAAGAGCCCAATATTAAATCATGCTTACATTTAATTTAGTTATTTGTACATTAAGCATCTAATATTGTTCACTCTTAGCGTCTGATTTCCCCTTTTTCATTTCAACAAACTCTTTTATAGCAAATATTAACCCATGGTTTTCTTTAAAACATGAATCATATTTAAGAGAGTGCCCCCACTATTTCTGGTTGCATTTCTCCCATTCAGATTGACAGAAAAAAGAAGTCATTTTATCACACTATGAACAGTCACACTTACAAATGCCATGCTAATTGTCAAGGTGAAAATGTTTGTTGTGCTTGTGTCCCCCCACCCCTCAGTATAATATATGTACATGATTTAAACATAAAATAGACATAACACTGGAGAGTAACATTGTTTATTTATACATATACAGGGCAGAAATCAAAGTGACTGCCTCTTCAATTAATTTTTTATAACTTCAGTGAAAATTTCAGAAAGTAATTATATAATACAGAATGCTCACCCATTGGTGTCACTTATTCTCCCTCTTTTACTTTGGACATATTATATGGGTAGAATATAGTAACAGAATATAAAATAAAACCTCCTAAATCATTAATCATTTTGTATATTAAAACCAAAAAAGGGGTTTGTGTGAAGCCAAGATGGTAGAGTGAAGTTTGTATTTTTTCTAAGCTCTCTTACTACAAATATTAAAGAAACTTTAAAAAGAATATCAAACCAGGGGGCTCATTTTGAGAAGTGTTGTGAGATTTGACCAGATGAGACTCTGGGAAGCCGTTGTTGAGAGCCCCCCGGCTTTGAAAACCCAGATGTTGATGCTTCCCTCTCTGGTAACTGTGATTTGGTATTGATGTATGCAATGTTGGGACAGTTTGGAAGCCTGTCTGCTTGATCTGTTAAGTTCTGCCTGTATAATCTGAAGTTCAGGGTGCTGACCTTTTCCCCCTGAACTAGGTAATATATGTTTGATTAAAGTAAACTTGTTAACTGATTTTGTTAACTAATCTGCTTTCTTTTACAAAAGCAGATCTAAGAACCTGTATTGGCAGTCACCCTGGGGATATTGGGGTGCTTGCTGCTACAAAATGGGGACGAGGGATGGGATCTGCTGAGTAAAAGGAAAGTATGGGGGCTGGGATAATTGTCTGTTTCCCAGTTGTGATAGCTGTGATTCTGTGGAGCCATGGAGCAGGAGAGAACAGCAGCCTGCATGCTGACTTCATTGAGCTGAGAGCAGGAATGGTGAACTGCCTGCATGGAGACCTGTGGAGAAGCCAGGAGCTGCTGCCTTTTGCTGGAGGAGAAGGAACCCAGGAGTTTGGAGTTCAGCCACAGGACAAGATAAGGACTGTGTGGCAAAGCAGGGGCACTGAATGTGTTTCCCTGCTGCATGCCACGTTTGGGACCCAGGGAGAGGATGGACTTGTGACTGGTGGGTGGAGTGAAGTGCCATGGACCCCACTTTGGTTTTGTTGCCCAGCCCCCTCTCTGGACTTGAAAGCAGGGGCTGGAGCAGTGTTATGGTAAGGACACACCCCTCCTCCAAGGAGAACTTTATGTGATAATGCTTTGTATTTTGTGAATTGATGTGATAATGCTTTGTATTTTGTGTTTAAGGCCCAGTGGCCACTTTGGTAACTTTAGATGTACCTTGAAAATATGACTTAAGAGGTGTTTAGTGCTAATTCAATTGTAAATTGTGTATGCTATGGGCATGAAAGATCTTGGGGCAGAATGTAATGGAAATGCAAATTTAAAGATCTTCCCTGCCCCTAGCTTAAATGCACCTGGAGCCTGTGGTGGGAGGCTTGTTTTTCAGGAAAGCCCATACCTTGATACTTTGTGATTGGGCAGTGGGTCCAGAAGATTGTTACATTCTCCCCGAGGAGAGGCTTTGCTTTGGGACTCACTTTGAGAAGTGTTGTGTGATTTGACCATATGAGACTCTAGGAAGCCTTTGTTGAGAGCGCCACCCACCTTGGAAACCCAGATGTTGATGCTTCCCTCTAGTAACTTTTATTTTGATATTGATAATGGTTGGACAGTTTGGAAGCCTGTCTGTTTGATCTATCTGTATACTCTGAAGTTCGGGGTGCTGACCTTTTCCCCCTGAACTAGGTAATATATGTTTGTTTGATTAAAGTAAGCTTGTTAACCCCCCCAAAAAAAAAGAATATCAAACCAAATTCTGAGTGGGGTGCCAAGCAAAATGTCACAGTGAGTCATTAATCCAGACCAAAGAAGCTTAGCAAGACAGAGAGATCTGTGACTACCACCTTGGGGGGGTAATCATGAGCATGGCCCAATGGATAGGACACTGAATGTTGTCCTTTGAGGCACCAGTGGCAGTATCAGCAGAGACAACACAGCAGTGGAAGTAGCAGCAGTAGTAGTTATTTCAATAGCAACAGTATCAATTACAGCACTGGGAGCACCTACAGCACAGAAATAGTGAAAGAACTGAACACAATGTCATATAGAGATTATAGGGGACTCCTATTATTCTAGGTCTAGTAGAGGACTGGATGACAACTGGCAGCTCCTTTAGCCCAGGGTGGAGAAGAGTGGTTGCTGGTACTACAGAGCTGAGGCCCTACTTGAGTAAGGACCAGAGCACAGACCAGGAAAACAGTGACTAAACCACTCTCCAGATTTTATTACTTTGGAAATGCTTTTGAATAGATAAGTTATTTAGACTATTATGAATGAACAAATTAACTACAAAGGACATATGTAGAAAGACACTATCTAGAAGCCATCTGTAGGGCAGAGGTGGGTGGGAAGCTGAATTTGCCAGATGGACAAAGAATCTCAAAAGCTCTCTGAGGAGATTCATTCCTTCAGGGTTAGACTGGAACAAATGGAAGCTAGTGACTTTATGAGAAATCAAGATACTATTAAACAGATCCAAATAAATTTACATGACAATTTTTTTGGACATTTGAAAGCAATGGCAAGCTGTGAATAGTGCATTTATTTTTCATTTTTTTATTAAACAAATGCTTTATTAACTTTTGATTTACATCATTCATTTCCACCAGATTTTGAGTTATAATTTTTCCCCCATTTTTCCCTATCCACCACCCCAGAATAGCAGTCCCACTAGATATCCCCTCATCCAATCTGCTCTCTCCCATATCTTCTCCCATATCCCCTTTGACTTTGCCATTAGGGCAAGGTGAATCTCTGAGCCCTAATGCCTGCACATCTTATGAAACATTTAATTTTAAAATTTCAATTTTCAGATAACATTCCCTTCCCCCCTTGTCACCCACTCCCTCTGAGAAGATAAGCAATTCAGTATGTGTTGTACATGTATAGCTATGCAGAACATTACCATAGCAGATATATTGTAAAAGACTGCTTATATTTCCCTTCCACCCATCTCACCTCCCAGCTGGTCCATTCCCTACTTTGATCCTGTCCCTCTTTAATAGTGGGTACTTCCAACATCCCCTCCCCCCAGAATGCCGTCCCTTCCATCATCCCTCCTCTTATGCCCCTTTCCCCGACTCTCCTGCAGGGTGAGATATACCATTTAGTATGTATGTGATTCTCTCCTTGAGCCAACTTCAATGAGAATATGGTTTTGCCTTTTTGCCTTCCTGTTCTTCCCCTCCCCTGCAACTACTTCCCCCTGCCTCTTCTACATGAGATAGTTTACCTTACCCTGTCTCTCCCCATCTCCTCTTGCCACTTTCCTCTCTCACCTCTTAACTTCACCCCTTAAGAATCATTCCTTCCCATCAAATTCAACCTGTGCCCTCTATCCATGTATACCTGTAAACATACGCCCATCTACCGTTCTTCAATTATTTTCATAATGAGAAAGGTTACATCAGACACAGTTATTGTTTTTCCATGTAGGAATGTAAATAGTTCAACTTTGATAAGTTCCTTTTGATTTCTTTTACTTGATTTCCTACTCAAGCATCTCTTGCTTCTTGCCTCTGAATGTCAAATTTTCTATTTAACTCTGGTTTTTTCCTCAAGAATGCTTGAAAGTCCTCTATTCCACTGAATGACCATATTTTCCCCTGAAAAAAGATACCCAGTTTTGCTGGGTAGGTGACCCTTGGTTTCAATCCCAGCTCTTTTGCCCTCTGGAATATCATATTCCATGCCCTTCAGTCCCTCAGTGTAGAAGCTGCCAGGTCCTGTGCTATTCTGATTGTGTTTTCACAATATTGAAGTTGTTTCTTCCTGGCTGCTTGTAGTATTTTCTCCTTGATCTGGGAGTTCTGGAACCTGGCTATAATATTCCTGGGAGTTTTCTTTTTGGGATCTTTTTGAGGAGGTGATTGGTGGATTCTTTCAACCTCTATTTCCCCCACTGGATCTAAAATATCAGGGCAATTTTCCTTGGGAATTTAAGGATGATTTCTAGGTTCTTTCTTTGATCATGGCTTTCACATAGTCCAATAATTTTAAAATTGTCTCTCCTGGATCTATTTTCCAGGTCAGTGGTTTTTCCCATGAGATATTTCACATTGCCTTCTATTCTTTCATTTCTTTGGATATGTTTAACAGCATCTTGATTTCTCATAAAGTCACTAGCTTCCATTTGTTCCAGTCTAACCCTGAAGGAATGAATCTCCTCAGAGAGCTTTTGAGATTCTTTTTCCATCTGGCAAATTCAGCTTTTTTAAGGCATTCTTCTCCTCATTGCCTTTCTGATCCTATTTTGCCATTTGAGTTAATCTATTTTTTAAGGTGTTATTTTCCTCAGTCAGACTGTTGACTGTCATTTCATACTTTTCTTGCATCTTTATCATTTCTCTTCCCAATTTTCCCCCACTTCTCTTATCTGCTTCTTAAGGTCCTCTATGGACTGTCACCAGCTTGTATTTTCATTTGGGGCTTTTGTTGCAGGAGTTCTGACCTCACAGTCCTCCTCCATGCTTTGATCCTCTTTGCCCCTAAAATAGGAGTCCAATGTTGAATTTTTCTGTATATTTTGTTTCTTTTGCCTAGGCATGTTGCCACTTAATTACTTGATTTTTGGGCTTGTTGCCACAGTAGGACTCTGCCACCAGACAGGAGAGCTTCTGTCCCAAACATGGGGTCTTCACAACTTCTGCAGGTTGGGTGGCCTCTGTAAAGCCTCCACCTGCTCTGGCAAATTGGTTACCCACCCCAAACTTTACCCCCAGACCACAATCCAGATCCAGGCAGTTTAAAGCAAGAGTGATTAGCCCCCAGACAGATTGTTGGGTCTCCCTACAGTTCTCAGACCAGGAGCTAGAGCTGCCAGTGATGCTGCAAAATGGCTTCTGTGCCTCATTTCTTCAGCAGGTTTTTGCCCCCAGTTGAGGAAGCTAACATGTTCCCCAAATACTGGTCCCCAAATCCATAGGGCACTAACCTCTCACTTTGTCTTAGGCATATCTGTGCTGATAATTCTGGAATCGCCAAGCTGCTGGTGTTCTTAGGTCCCTCCAGCTGCTGGCCCAGCCACCCTGGGGCTAAAACTGCAGCTTACTGTGGGCCTGGGCTCAGCTCCCAGAGCACTGTGCTCTCCTCTCCCTGCAGGGCTGCTGAGTTCTCCTCAGCGGGAGGTTAGCTTCTCTGTGTAGTTCTATGGGTGCTGGGGCCATGAATAGTGCATTTAAAGTATCACATGCAATAATCTTTTTTTAAACTGTATTATGATATGGAAATACTTGTTTTATTCCACACATTAAAAAATACAATTTAATAGTAATAAAAAATCAGACTACCTCAAGGCAACAATGAAAACAGTGACTAGACATCATTTTTCAAGAAATAATAAAGGGAAATTTCTCATATGGAAACTGAGGGCATAGTAGAAACTAAAAAATCTATCAGTTCCTGAAAAAAAAAACTCCAAAATGAAAATTTCCAAGAATATTATGACCAAATTGAAGAAATCCCAGGTAAAGGATGAAATACTTCAAGCAGCTAGAAAGAAAGGGTCACACAATATTTAGCAGTTACCACAATAAATAAACAGAGAACATGGAATATGATAGTTTGTAAGTTAGAGAAACTAGGGTTACTACTACTAATAATCACCACCCCCCTACTCCCTTTAAACTGAATATAATTTAAAGTGAGTATAATTTTACTGGGGCAAAAAAATGTACTTTTAAAGAAATGGGGAACTTTCAAGCATTGCTAAGGAAATGTTAGTGATTACTTAAGTCTAAATTTGATCCAATATATCTCTATATATATTTCCATATTTATACAGATATATGGGTGCAAATATATTCACTTAACTTGGATATATAGATATGGATTCAAAAGAAATTCCTCAATATGTCAGTAATAAAAAGACAACCAAATTATTATCTGAAGAATAAACTTGTAGCTACTATATGAAAAAATATTCCAAATCACCAACAATAAAATAAATGAAAACCTAAACAAGCATGAGATTTCTCCTTACAACTAGCAAACTGGCAAAGATGGCAAAATCTGGAAATAGTAAATATTGAAAGGATTTGGGAAATATAAGAACACTAGAACAATTTTGGTGGAACTGTGCATTAGTACAATCATTTTGGAAAACAGTTTGGACTTGTGCAAATAAAGTGTTTAAAATATCATACATGGTGACTGAGAAATTATTCTACTAGGTATTCCTTGGAAATCACTAAGGTGAAAGTCATTATATACACCAAAATATTTATGACTTCTTTTACTTTTTTGTGGAAACAAAATAAATGCTTGTTTATTGGAAAATGGTAAATGTAATGGAATATTATTATTCTATAAGGACCAATATATATGATTGCCATGAAGCATGGAAAGATTTAGACAGACTGATATACAGAGAAGCAGCAATGCAAACAATATACACAATGAGCACAATGGCACAGATGGAATAAACAAGAAGCTCAAAAAAATCAAATGAAAACATTGCAAAATTACAAAATACAAGAATTATCCCCCTAAAACATTTGAGAATACTACAACTTAAACTCCTTTAAATTATGGCATGTCTATGCATCTGGAATATTACAAATATATTCAGGTTATTTCAGTGATTTGAGTGGTTTCGCCAATTTCTCCCTTTTCTTTACCTTTTATTATTATTTTTTGCTTAAAAATAATCTTTTGTTATGTCAGATGGGGCTCTAGAAAGTATATGGAGAAAATTTAGTCACTGTGTAACGAAAAATAGTATATTTTTAAACAAATAAGAAAGGGGAAGCATTTTTCATAACTGCTTTATTATCTTAAAAGAAAGTAAGGATAATCAGAGTAAATGGTTTATATAGTTAACTCTTAAATAAAATGTGTAATATCAAAAGGTTATGTGAAGTTATAGGGCACGTGAGCAACTAGGTGATGCAGCGGATTGAGTGCTGGACCTGGAGTTAGGAAGACTCATATTTATGAGTTCAAATTCAGCCTCACATACTGACTGTAGGACCCTGGATAAGTCACTTAACCCTGTTTGCCTTAGTTTCCTCATCTGTAAAATGAGCTGGAGAAGGAAATGCAAACCAGTACATTATCTTTGCAAAGAAAATTCCAAATAAAGTCACAAAGAGTTGAACACAACTGAAAAAGGAATCAATTTAAGGTACAATCCATGATATCCCACCTAAATTAAGGAGTATTCAGCTGTGTAGCATCTATATTTGATGTGTTGCTTAATTAAAGGAAAGCAAGGGCATGTAACTGTGCTTTCCCCTTACTTTCATGCTCATAGGAGACTTTACAGGGAATAGCTTTACATCTGGAGTAGCATAAATTTAGAGTGAGAAAAGAACTTAAGAGTTAGAGATCATTTGTTAGTACATACCTTCTAACTAATTATGATGAGAACAATATGCTAAGCCTTCTCCTCACCAAGTTATCATAATTTTTCCTTAAAAATCATTGAAACTATATTTAAGATTTGTTTGGATGGAGGGACTAAGGTTCAATAGGCATCATTTCCTCACCACTAGAGGATAAAACAGTTTAAATAAATGGGTGGAACTCTTCCTGGTTTCTTCAAACTATTGACAAGCATCATGAAAAAGACTGGGGAACCATTCCTTGAATCAGTGCTTTTTCTTCTAACAATATTTTCTTGTTTTGAACATGCTTCCCCTGCTGTAACTAAATAAATATAGTTTTCTTAACTTTCAGGTGCATTATTAGTGTCATATCTTTGCAACTTCAGACCAAAATTACAAGGATCCCAAAATAAATCATGCCCAACCTATTACAGGGCTAATGGGATGGAGTGATCACTTACTTCCTCACTCTGGCAAAAGTTGAACATAGCCCTGGCTTGCTGTAGTATAATATCCTTCCTTGCCAACTCAAAAATGAGCCAAAGAGTCAGTTTAAAGCAGAAAAAAGTGTATGGAGAAAACTTGTAGGAAAAATAAATTGGAAAGAACATAGCAAAGTTAAAACTCAAAGGTAAAAATATAAAGGTTCAACATCAATTTGCCCTGGGAGGTATAAGATTATTTTTTGGAAATCTTTATTTTTAGCAGAAAATTCAGTCTCCAAAATAGCAATTTTGTATTTTGTATGTTTGGATATTAAAGCTGAGCAATAGATTTGCTGATTACTAATTTATTATCTTAAAACTCAGTCATTGAAAATGGAAATACTAATTTTAAAAACTATTATACTAGTAATAATCATTATTAATATGTGTATCTCTAGTAATTCTATAGTTTTAATGGATATATAATGCAAACCATAACAACTTCTCTACTGTGCATTTGATATAAACATAAGCAATATATGTCTCTTCTTCTCAGCAGTGTTCTGTTTGCTCACAGATTTTAGTATCATGAATTAACAATTTTCTGAAAATCTGTACTGTACCTAAAACATGGAACTAGAATAAAATAAATTTTTAGCATAGGACTGAAGAATTTAGGTGTTTGATATTGATTAGTCCCACTTGAAATCATAGAATTTAATCTCTGTCTACCTCCCATAATGAATTCTTCTATATTAGATTTTTAATTTGTCTAAAATGGGTAAAAATACAATTTGAAAGGAAGAGGTAAGAGGTAGGAGCCTCCAATTTTACCTTTCCACCTGCCTTTCAGACATTTTGAAATGGCTGTCTAGTATTCATTTTAAACTAAATATGTCTTATGCAGAGATTTTCCCCTAACTTTCCCCCTAAATACGCCACCCCACCCCTTCCTTACTTACCCCTTCTCTTACTATAGAAAACAACACTATGCTTCTGGTCCCTTGGGTTTGCAAACCGTCCATCATCCTGGAATCCTCACTATCTCTGCCCCACATTCAATATGTTCCTAAGCCCTGTCAATTTCCCTTTGCAACATCTCTCAAATAATCCTTCTTCTCTCCTCTGACACTGCCAACACCTAAGTGAAGGTTTTTATCACCTCATGCCTGAAGTATGGCAATAGTCTTCTGGTGGGTATGCCTGCCTTAAGTCTGTTCCTATCTCTAATCCACTTGCTATTCATTCATTAAAGTGATTTTCCTAAAATACACATCTGCTACTCTATGTAGTCCAATGGCTCTTTATCCCCTCCAGGACTGAACAAAAAAATGGAAAATGCATTTATAACCTAGCCTCTTTCTTCCTTTCTAGTCTTCTTAAATCTTAGTCTCTGGCATGTACTCTTTGTTCCAGTGGCATTGATCTTTTGGCTCTTTCATAAATAAGACACTCCATCTCTTGGCTCTGGGTATTTTCTCTAGCTCTCTTCATGACTAGAATGTTCTGCCTCATCTGCTCTGACTGCTGACCTCTTTGGCTTTCAATTCTCAACTAAAATCACATCTTTTACTGGCAGCCTTCCCTAACTCCCCTTAATACTAATGCCAACTCTCTTTTAGTAATTTCCTATAATTCTTGTATATAGCTTCCTTTCTATATATTTATTTACATGTTCTCTCCCTCATTAAAGTATAAGCTTCTAGAGGAAACTGACTATATTTTACATCTTTTTGTATCTCTAGTGCTCAGCACAGAATCTGGTACATGGTAACATTTAAATGTTTATTGGTTGATTGTTGCAAAGTTATATTTTAAAATACTTGTCTGTATTGTTAGGCATGGAGACCTTAATGGAACCCTAGATCATTTTCATTCTCTTTATCCTTCTTCCTTGCCTGCAAACATATTCAGGACACCCAAATCCTAAACAAATATCCTTCTTTTACCACTTTTACCCAAACTAGCTGTTAAATGAGAACAAACTTCTAGAAAATGTAATCTCCATAAAATGTTTCTACTTTCTCACAAACCACTTTTTCTTCTGTTGTTTATAATTTTGTTGTTATTTTTGCCACTTTGTTCATTATCTCTTAAAGGTCACCAATGGTATTTTACTCTTTAGATCCATTTCTTTTTTCCTTAATCCTAATCCTCACTGACCTCAAAGTAGCTTTTAACACTGCTGAGTGTCTTCTTTTTATGTATACTCTCTTCTCCATTAATTGAGAAGCTTTTTCTATATTTTCAAGTCCTTCAGTGTTTACTTAGCTATCTCTATGTCTTTTTCCTGACCTCTTAAAATGAGTTTCCATCCATCACTCTTTTGCTTTTCTGTATTTTCTATAAAATACCTTGGCAAACTCATTCATTTAAGTGACTGCAACTATTACCTTAATTATTATGACTCTTAAATCTATATCGCCCATCACATTTCCATTTGGCTATAGAATATCTCCACCTAGATTTTACAATTTCAAAATCACCCCTTCCAAACCTGACCAATAAACTTTATGCTAATGTGTTCTTTCAACCAATGCTGCCATTACTCACATAGTTTCCAATGTTGAAGCCCTAATATTATTTTTCATTCCTCCATTTCCCTCACTTATATGCATTATTGGCCAAGTCATATTGATTTTACCTAGGGAATATTTTTAATATAATTTATCCTCTTTTATTTTCACTACAATGAGTCTTCACTTATCCATGCATAGACAATAACAATACTCTACTAAAATATATTTAGGCTTCCACTTTCACCTTCTAATCCATCCTTCTGCCACCTTCTAGACTAGGGAAAGATGGAAAGGTAAGCAATTTATTAATCTGATCATATTACTTCTGCACTCAATACTTTTATCATTCTCCTAATGTGATTGATCATTAATATCATGATCAATATATGTATTTAGTAATTCCATAGTTTTCCTAGATACAGTTCAAATTATAGCAATTCATTACTCATCTCTAGAACAGTGCTCTTTCACTCAGAAATTTATATTTTTAATACATATTGCCTTTCATATTCTTAGAAAAGTGTACTCCTTTGTCTGATATATATAGAGATCTCCAATATCTATTGTCATTCTCAGTTTCCCACCTTAAACTGGAGACTTTGGGTTCTGCCTCTGGGATACCAGACTCTGATAGGTGAGAGCTCTAGTGACAAAGAGTTAAGTGACTTGTCCACTGTTAGGCAATTATGAAATGTCAGATTCTTTACTTGAACTTAGATCTTACTTACTTGCAGACCTAGCATTTTTGTCCACTGTATAACCTACTTACCTTGAGAAAAATGATACAAGAGAAGAAAAGAATGAAAAGTTGAACTGATTAATTGTAGTGTCAAGATTAGAGAAGAAAATGAGTCAAGGGCAGGTGTAAGAGCTGGAGAGAACATTTCAGGTTAGAAAGCTATTGGAGGTCATGATGAGGGTTCAGGGAGATAGTATCCCCAGGCACTAGCTTAAAAATCAAAGTTCCTGCATATAAATCTGGCCTCTAAAATAACCTAATTTGGGGCAAATCAATTATGCTTTCTGCAGTTTAATTTCCTAGGTTTAACTAAATGGCCACTGAGGTTCCTTCTAGTCCCAGACTTACGATGATCCTTTGAATTCTAGGTTAAAGACAAGTGAAGATAAGCATGTGGTGATATGGGGAAGTTTATGGTCTAATGTAGGATTTTCAGAAATTGTTATCACAGAAGTTGAATAATTGTAAGTAATGGAGAAATCAAGGATGTTATGATCCCTACACATGGTTGAAGAAAAGTGAAAATGTAAAGTCAAGAAGGCTGATGAACTAGAAGGCCATATCATTTGAAGAAATATGAAGCTTGAAATCCCCTGGTGTAAAGTCAATATTTGGCATGGAGAAGATGACTGGGTGGAGTAAGCCTCAAAAGAGATTAGGTTGTGGAATGATAGTAATAGAGAGAAATAGAGAAAATAGAGAGAAAGGGATGATGGAGGGCAATAATTATGCCTATATTTTCTTCTAGACTAGGCCATCAAGGGTCATGAGAGAAGGTGAATCCAGTACTGGAAAAGATAGCTAAAGAAACTAATTTCTTAAAAATTAGAATTGAGCAAATGGAAACTAATTATTTTAGGAGAAAACAATAAAAAATAAAACAAAACTAAAAGAATGGAAAAAAATAGAAGATAATGTGAAATATCCTATTGGAAAAAAAACTAACATAGAAAATAGATCCAGGAGAGGTCATTTTAAAATTATTGGGCTGCCTGAAAATCATGATAAAAAAAAAGAACATGTACATCATCTTTCAAGAAATAATCAAGGGAAACAGTCTTGATGTTCTAGAAACAGAGGGCAAAATTTAAATTGAAAGAATCCTGCAATCACCTCCTGAAAGTGATGCCCAAATGAAAACTTCCTGGAATGTTATAGGCAAATTCCAGACTTCCCAGGTCAAGGAGAAACTATTTCATGCAGCTGGAAAAAAAAAAAACACACTTCAAATATTGTGAAGCCACAGTCAGGATAACTCTGAAAGACTATCATGAAAAGTTCTGTGATTCCCAGAGAAAGAACTGATGGATTTTGAATACTTATTGAATTATAATTTTTACATTATTTTTCTTGATTTTTATCTACATTTCATTTTACATCAAGACTATTATGGAAATATTTTACAAGACTACACATGTATAAGCTATATCATTTTTTTGCTTTCTCATTGAATTGGGTTTGAGGGAAGAACAGTAAGAATTTGAAACTCAAAGTTGTAAAAACAAATGCTAAAATTATTTTTTACTTGTAACTGGGGGAAAATAAAATACTAAATATTTTTTAAGGAAAACAAAAGTAAAAAAGCTTGATACATCCCACTGTGCAAAATAAAATTAATTCCAATGGTTTTTAAACATGAAAATGGGGAGTGGATAAATAAAACAGAATAAAATTGGAGGTAGCTATACAGTTTTTCTCTAATTAGTCTTTTAAAAATCAATAACAGTAGAAGCTCCACAAATGAACCCCTAAAATCAAAATCTCCAGTATGAATATAGATAAGGCTCAGGGTAATTGACAGGCCTCACAACCCTCGTGAGTTAAGGTGAGTTGCCTACACTATGTTTGAGAAAATGTTCATAGCTGAATAGAAAAATGGGCATGTTGATTGGTTTTCCTTAGACCTAAGCCCATATTTCTTTTCTTTTCTTTTTTCTTTTTGGAGGGGGGAAGACAGGGCAATTTGGGTTAAGTGACTTGCCCAAGGTCACAGAGCTAGCAAGTGTGTCAAGTGTCTGAGGTCTTATTTGAACTCAGGTCCTCCTGACTCCAGGGACAATGCTCTTTTCACTGTGCCAGATAGCCTCCCCCATATTTCTTTTAATATTTGGACTCTTTTGAAATTTTTACTGTTTATTTACATGACAAGACATGATGTGGTTCATAGGAGAAGAGAGAAAATGAAACCATAGTTGTGTTTGCAATAGCACTTGGTTTAGAATTCTATCACCTTTTCTAAAAAGACTCATTTATTTCTACTTGACACTTGTAATGAATCAGCTTTCCTGACACATTCTAATGAGACTTCCCTGGGGTTGTAAACACAAATTGAATACTGAAATTCAAACAACTTTTAGTTATTTTTAAAGAGTGACTTTTATACCACATCCATTCTTCCTCCTATACAAAAATTGCCTCAGTGGGCCTTATATCCTTACATAACCTTCATATAGGTGTGAATATTTCACTTTGTTTCTTTTGTGTCTTTGTGTTTGTTCTAACCTGGTCATTACTAAGTTTTGGAGGAGGGCCAGACCAACTGGAGTTGGTAGCAGAAAGAACCTAGTCTAGTGAGAGGCCAAATCTGAGGAACTGAAATGAGTGAATCAATACACCAGTAAAAATAACATGTCCTATGAATAAGGAATGATGTCTATCATCTCTGCTACAAGTGAGCTTGGTTGAAGAAATATTTTATAGCTATCACTTTAAGTTTGAGCTTATTCTCCTAGGGAACAAATAGGTCTGTAGAGGGTAGAGTGATCTTTCATTTGAAGAATGTTGTTCTACTTGAGTCCTTGCTATACTTTCTCAGTCAATATCTCTGTGTAAAAGCTATTTGATTTTAAAGATCAATTAATATTAGGGAAATAATTTTTGCGTGATATTGGAAAAACCCTATATGGGGAATTACTGAAAGTACTGGAAATGCCAAAACTCTTTAGTGTTAGACTAGAACCCTATGGATTAGAGTAATAGTTATACTCTGGGGTCACAATTTGTTAATCTAATTTGGTGCTATGATAGTGACCTCAGAGACTAAAGTTAAGATGAAAAATAAATGCAAAACTATTTTTTTGAGGAGGAAATGTACTACCTCATTGGGTAAATTAAGAAAGACTTCCAGTAGAAGATATTTCTTGAGTTTAGTATTAAAGAAAACTAGGCATGGTAAGGAGGGAAAGCATTCCATGCCTTAACTATATTACACTGATTAGTCCTAAAGATAAGAGGTGAAGTGCTATATATGAAGAACATTAAGACTAGTTTGACTGGACAGTTGAGTATTTTAAGATTAATAATTTGCAATATTACTATAGAGGGAAGCTGGGTACAGGTAATGATGAGTTTTGAATACCAAAGACAAGAGTTTATAACAAATTGTGAGGATTGCATGTCAGGCTCAGAGATTTGTACATTTGTTTAGATGGATTGTATTGTCAATGGCATGACTCCTTTTTCTGAAGCAGATCCTAACTCATCTTACCTTTATCCACTGTAATTTGTGCTGCACTAAAGGTTGACTGGTCTTTGTATTTCCTACATGGCACTGTCATGTTCTGTCCATTTTTTTGTTCTTTGCTTTTGCTCTGTACCTGACCCATCTCTGCTCCTGAGCATAATAATTCTTGACTAAGTTCTTTAAGCATTTTGAATGCAAGTTATGTTAAGTAACATACTACAATCTATTTTGCCCACCAAAAGTTTCCCATTGCCCTTTTTTCCTTTGGACATCACAGTCTAGGGAAATTTTCAACTATGGCCTTGCCAATAGAATATAGATGATACAGAATGGAGTTTTGTGCCAGCGAGCATCTTAGGAACATTGAAAGGCCTGGGAAATCTCCCAAACACATTATAATTTGATTTCTTCCTCTTTCTCAATTTGGGATCCAGTTTATAGTCCATTTGGTAGTCCTGTACAAGAAGTATTTACTAATGAACTGGGAGTTGTTAATCACTGTTATAATCTAAGCAGTATGCATTTCTCATTCACTTATAGATAGTTAAAGCAATGTTATTTAGAGTTAATAATAATAAGGTAAACAATAATAACTATAATTTATGTAACATTTTAAGATTTGCAAAGTGTTTTACATGTGTTATATCATTTGATCTCTGGGGCCATAGATCTCACTGAAAAAGTCTATAATGATTTCAGTGCATTATGTAATCAGAAGTTAAAAAAGCTAATCCAATCTTGTGTCGCATTAAGAGGGACATAGATTCCAGGAATAATGACAGGATAGTTGGGTTATCCTCTGCTCTCATGAGATCTCATTTGGAAAACTGCCTTCAGTTCTCTGTGCCTAGATTTAAGATGTGCATTAATAGAAAAACTTTAGAACTCTGATCAGTGCTATGGCTAACCACAGCTTCAGAGGACGAATGACGAAACATATTCATTCCCTTCTAATAGAGGGGTGATTAACCCAAGGTATGGGAAAAAATACACACACACATTTATATATAATATATATATATATATTTCTGATATGAATAGATGTATGGCTTTGTTTGACTTGATTATGATTACTTATTACAAAGACTGTGCTCTTTTTGGTTACTGTGTGACTGGCATAGGTTACTAATGATAGAATCACTGATAGTTCTATCCTATCCCCAGAAAAGAACAACAAATAAGAGAAGGCAATTGACCCATCTTAAAAATAGAGAGAAGGGAACAGAAAGTTTAGAGGAAAGCAGAAAAGCCAGGCTGCTTTAAAAGTAACAAGATGAATTTATTATGTATGTAAAAAATAGACTCTATATAATATTTTGTGGTTTCACATATAATAGTAATAGCTAATATTTATTTGGAACTTACTATTTGCCAGACACTGTGCTAAGAACTTTAAAACTATTGTTTCAGTTGGTCTTCACAACCCTGTGAAGTAGGAGCTATTATTACCCCTCTCCCCATCTTACACATGAAGAAACTGAGGAAACCAAAATTAAGAGACTTTCCCATGGTCACACATTTAGTGAGTGTTTGGGGGTGCATTTGAATTCATTTCTTCCTGACTCCAGGCCCAGCACCCTTTCTGCTGTGCAACTTATATAAAATATTCCTTATTTTGAAAATTCATAAAATAATTTAAATAAAATTAAAATAAGAAAGCCATTTACAAGATGGAAGCTGTTTTGAGGAGGGCAACTAGGATGGTAAAATATCTTGAATTCATGTCTTATTATTACAGAATGTGCACACAGCTGCTATACTAGCCACATGGAGTAGCTCAATGCTTAGGTACTTTGGAGTTTATTCCTTGATTTTTTTTTTTTGAGAGGGTGAACACGCAAGTATGACTTGGCACTAAAGGTCTCATGGATAAGTGTGTCAATCAAGTATTCAACTTCCTGGTTATTGAGCATGAGGAACCCCTGATTCTGGAGGAGTCAGTGACCAATACTCACTCTCATTCTTTCAATCATTTTACATGTGAACATGGGTTGGAGCCAAGATGGTGGAATGGAAGCAGTAAGTTTTCTAAGCTCCTCTGTGAATCCCATCACTAAACTTTAAAAAGTGAATCTGAAAGTATTTTGGAGTGTCAGAATCCACTGGGAGACAGAGCATGGCAGAATACAGCCCAGGAAAGTGCCCAGCTGGGTTGGGGCATGAGGAGTGTGGAGCACTCAGGGGCTGCACAAGCCTGGACTAGAGAGCCAAATACAGCAGAGTGAGAAGGAGCCCCAGCAAGGAGACTCACCCACCCCAAGGGCAATTCACAGAGTCTCACCAGCTTCTCACCAAGGGACAGGAGGATCCTTGGGACCTGGGTAAGAGAAAGCACAGGGCCCATCTCACCACAGGCCAGAAGGATCTGTCAGAACTGGGTAAGAGAAAGCTCGGGGCCCACAGCAGAGGCAGCAGTTTCTCCTGGGGCTTTCAGCCCAAAGCCTGGAAGTTTAAAAATCACCTGCTTAATTTTCTAGTGGCCAGGATGGCAAAGTAAACTGGCTGCTCTGATTCCCCCTCCCTGAGCAAGAAAACCCAGAGCTAAAGGTCCCACCCAGAGTAAAACCTTGAAATAGTAGAAATAGCCTCAGGCTTAGGAGTCATTAAGAAAAGGTGTAACTGAGGCAATAAGGAGTTTGAAGAGAAGAGCAGGATGGGTCCAAACAAGCCCCACCTCACCTGACCAGCAAAAGCCTTCCTAAATTGTAGCCCAGGACCATAGAGGAAGAAATCTGAAGCAGCCAGACCACTCCTTCCTCACAGATTCTTCTATGAGCCTTAGGGAAGCTCAGGGGAAACACTGAGTGTCCTCCCCTTGGCCTCAATCTAGAAACCCAGAGCCTACAGTGCACAAAGGCAACAAGCAAGCATCTAGCTTCCAGCCTGAGAAGCTTGGGTAAGAGACCTCTGTACCCCAGGAGCAGAAAAAACACTTTAAAGGACAGGAAATAGGCAATTACAATGGGCCAGAAGCAACTTGCAAAGGCAAGACCAAGGACAATAGAGTCATATTATTCTGAACAAGAAGAATCACTTTCAGGAGACACCATGGACTGTGTCCACACCTGACACAACAGATGGAAATATCAACTGGTCTCAAGTCCAAAAAGCATTCTTGGAGGAGCTCAAGAAAGATTTTAAAAGCCAAATTAGAAAGGTAGAAGATAAATTTAAATCTACAGTGACCAAATAGGAAAAAAAGTCTCAATGAAGAAAACAAATCCTTAAAAAGCAAAATTTGTTGGGATGGCTAGGGGGCACAGTTAGTAGAGTGCCAGCCCTGGAGTCAGAAGGACCTGAGTTTGGATCCAGCCTCAGACACTTAACACACACAAATAAAAAAAAACCTAGCCATGTGACCTTGGGCAAGTTACTTAACCTTAATAGCCCTCTAAAAAGCAAAAAATAAATAAATAAATAGATAAATAGATAAATGAATGAATGAATGAATAAATGAATAAATAAAATTAAATATAATATATGTATATATTAAAAAAGTAGAATTTGTGAACTAATTGGAGAAAATACCTCCCTGAAAAAAGGACCTTCAAGTACTAACCAAAGAAAACATATCACTAAAAATTAGAATAAGTCAAATTGAAGCTCAGGACTCTATGATGCACCAAGAGTCAATCAAACAAAACATGAAGATTGAAAAATTGGAAGAAAGTGTAAAATATCTCACTGGAGAAACAATTGACCTGGCAAACAGATACAGGAGAGATAACTTAAGAATCATTGGTCTAGCAGAAAGCCATGATGAAAAATGCAGCCTGGACAACATCCTCCAATAAATTGTCAAAGAAAACTTTCCTGAAGTCCTAGAATCAGAAGGTAAAATAGCTATCAAAAGAATTCACTTGTCTCCTCCTTGAAGAGATCCCAAATTGAAAATTCCAAGAAATATAGCAGGCAAATTCCAGAATTACAAGATTAAGAAGAAAATATTGCAAGCGGTCAACCAGAAACAATTCAAACACATGAAACTACAGTCAGGATTACACAGGACCTAGCATCTTCCACATTAAAAGATAGGAGGGATTGGAATTTGATATTTCATAAGGCAAAAGAACTAGGACTGCAACCAAGGATTAACTACACGGCAAAAATGAGCATAATTTTTTCAGGCAAGGAGATGGTTATTTGTTTAAATAATGGACTTTCAGACATTCTTGATTAGAGGCAAGCACCCCAACATCCACAGGGTGGCTGCCAACCCAGGTTCTTACATCTGCTTTTGTAAAGGAAAGCCACTCAAAATCGGTTAACAAGCTTACTTTAGTCAAACAAACATATATTACCTAGTTCATGGGAACAAGGTCAGCACCCTGAACTTCAGAGTATACAGACAAATCAAGCAGACAGGCTTCCAAACTGTCCAACAATTATCAATACCAAAATCCCAGTTACCAGAGAGGGAAGCATCAACATCTGGGTTTTCAAAGCCAGGGGACTCTCAAAGGCTGCCCAGAGTCTCATCTGGTCAAATCACACAACACTTTTCAAAGTGAGCCATAAAGCAAAGCCTCACATCAGGAATTATATAGCCTTCTCCTGGGTCAGAGAATGTAACCACTTTCTTGACCCACTGCACAATCACACAGTATCAAGGTGTGGGCATTCCTGAAAACCAAGCCTCCTGCCATAGGCTCCATGTGACCACATTCATCCTATTAGGAGGCAGAGTATATTTTCAAATCAAGGAAGGTTCTCTCAGTCTCTTAAGCCAATCAAAGGGCCTAGGGGCAGGGAAAATCTTTAAATCTGCATTTCCATTACACTGATGAAAAAGCCAGAGCTCAATGGAAAATCTGATCTCCAATTACAAGACCTAAGAAAGACATAAAAAGGTAAACAAAGAAAACACAGACTCTCACATACACAGGAATGCACACAGGTACACTCACTCACACATTCACATAACTTGAGATGTAATAAGAGCAAACTGTATACATCCCTTTATGATAAGCTGATAAATGTCAATATTGAAATTTATATGATTATCATGTACTTTAAAAGGTATATACATAGATAGAGAGTGTGGGTATAAATGGACTAATCTCATGATAAAATCACCTTATTAAGGGATTCAAAGAGACTGTAATGGGATAAAAGGAAAGGATGAGACAAAAAAAG
Organism: Gymnobelideus leadbeateri; assembly: GCA_011680675.1. Taxonomy (NCBI): domain Eukaryota; kingdom Metazoa; phylum Chordata; class Mammalia; order Diprotodontia; family Petauridae; genus Gymnobelideus; species Gymnobelideus leadbeateri. Next base: position 126,269 of record WOXC01003398.1, read on the forward strand.
GTAAATTATGTCATAAAAAGAGGCATAAAAACATACTACAGTAGAGGGAAAGGAAAGAGAGAGGAGCATCATTTGAACATTATTATCACTGGTTCTGGTTCAAAGAGGAATCAACATAATCAGTTAAGTTTAAGATTCTAACATGAATAGTCACAAAAATACATTAAATATAGGAAAAGCAGGGAGGGAGGAGAGCACTGTTTGAAATTTACTCTCATTGGTTTGGGGACAAAGAGGGAACAACAGACTCTGATAAGTATAAAAATGTATTGTGTCCTAAAGGTAATAGGAGGGTAAGGGGGGGATAAAAAGATGAATATTAGAGGGGAGAGAATTAGTAGTGAGGGGAGAGGATAGGTAGAGAAAGGGGGTCAGCGGTGGGAACACTGAGGGAGGGGTTGGTCAAAAGGAAAATCCTTAAGGAGGGAACAGGAGTAGGAAGAAAGAAAAAGATAAGCAGGGGAGGGAATAGGATGCAGGGGAAGAGATAGATAGTCATAATTACTGTGACTATAAATGGGATGAACTCTCCCATAAAACAGGAGCTGATAGCAGAATGGATTAAAGACCATGATCCTAAAATATTCTGTCTACAAGAAACACATTTGAAACACAGGGATACCCACAGGTTTAAGGTAAAAGGCTGGAGTAGAATATATTATGCTTCAGAAAAAGTAAAAAATTCAGGGGTAGCAATCCTTATCAAATAATAAAGATGAAGCAAAAGCAAAACTCAATCGAATTAAAAGAAACAAGGAAGGAAACTATTTCCTGCTAAAAGTCACCATCAAGAATAAAGCAATATCATTACTTAACATATATGCACCAAGTAGTATAGCATCCAAATTCCTAGAGGAGAAATTAAGGGAATTAGATGAAGAAATAGATAGAAAATGACATAGTGGGGGACCTTATTCTCCCCGTCACTGAAATTGATAATTCTAACCTTAAAATAAAAAAGAAAGGGGGGGCGGAGCCAAGATGGCGGAATAGAAACAGCTCATCCAAGCCACTCTGCCCCCACATTCCCCCCAAACGATGGAAAAGGGGACTCTGAACAACTTCTGGAGCCCCAGCACCCACAGAACGACACAAAGAAGCTAAACTCCCGCTGAGGACAGCCCAGCAGCCCTACAGGAAGGACCAGCGCAGTGGTCTGGGACCTGGCAGCGTGCAGCGCACAGAGCGCAGGAGCCAAGCCGAGCCGAGCCCAGGTCCATGTGAGCCGAGGTTTTAGCCCCAGGGCGGCAGGGCCAGCACCCATCTGGAGGAACCCCAGAACACCAGGAGCTGTGGCGACTCCAGAATTATCAACATAGACTTGCCTGGGACAAAGTAAGAGGTTAGTGTCCTATGGACTTTGGGACTGGTATTAGGGAATGCGTCGGATCCCTCCCCTAGGGGCCAGAAGCCGCTGAGGACAAATGCCATTTTGTAGTTTTCAGAGGCAGGTCCCGCTCCCAGCCTGCAAATTTGTAGGGAGATCCAGCGATCAGTCTTGGGGGGTAATCGCTCTTGCTTTAACCTCCCTGGATCTGGATTGTGATCTAGGGTGGAAGACATGGGTGGGTTTACAGCTTGCCAGAAACGGAAGTTGCCCCCCACACGTTCGGGACGAAAATTCCTCTATCTGGCCTTAAAGCCATAGTGTGGCAACAAGCCCAAAAGTCAAGTAATTAAGTGGCAACATGGCAAGGCAAAGGAAACAGAAAAATGCAACCCTAGACTCCTATTTTGGGGACATAGAGCAGGAAAAGGACTGTGAGGTCAGAAGTCCTGCTCCAAAAGCCCCAGGGGAAAACATGAGCGGGTTGCAGGCCATAGAGGACCTTAAGAAGGACTTTAAAAATCAAATAAGAGAAGTGGAGGAAAAATTGGAAAGAGAAATGAGAAGGATGCAGGAAAAGTATGAAATGAGGGTCAACAGCCTGACTGAGGAAAACTACACCTTAAAAAATAGACTAACTCAAATGGCAAAAGAGGCCCAAAAGGGCAATGAGGAGAAGAATGCCTTAAAAAGTCGAATTTGCCAGATGGAAAAAGAATCTCAGAAGTTCACTGAGGAGATTCATTTCTTCAGAGTTAGACTGGAGCATATGGAAGCTAATGACTTCATGACAAATCAAGATGCTGTTAAGCAGATACAAACAAATGAAAGATTAGAAGGCAATGTGAAATATCTCATGGGAAAAACCACTGACCTGGAAAATAGATCCAGGAGAGACAATTTAAAAATTATTGGACTACCTGAAAGCCATGAACAAGGAAAGAACCTAGAAATGACCCTTCAAGAAATTCTCAAGGAAAATTGCCCTGATGTTTTAGATCCAGAGGGCAAAATAGAGGTTGAAAGAATCCACAGATCACCTCCTGAAAAAGACCCCAAAAAGAAAACTCCCAGGAATATTATAGCCAGGTTCCAGAATCCCCAGATCAAGGAGAAATTACTTCAAGCAGCCAGGAAGAAAAAATTTCAATATTGTGGAAACACAATCTGAATAGCCCAGGACCTGGCGGCTTCTACAATGAGGGATCGAAGGGCATGGAATATGATATTCCAGAGGGCAAAAGAACTGGGAATGAACCCAAGGGTCACCTACCCAGCAAAACTGAGTATTTTGTTTCAGGGGAAAATATGGTCATTCAGTGGAATAGAGGACTTTCAAGCATTCTTGAGGAAAAAACCAGAATTGAATAGAAAATTTGACATCCAGACACAAGAAGTAAGAGATGCCTGAGAAGGTAATCAGGGAAAAGAAATCAAAAGGAACTTATCAAAGTTGAACTATTTACATTCCTATATGGAAAAGCAATAACTGTGACTGATGATATCTTTCTCACTATGAAAATAATGGAAGAAGGGGGTGTGGTCATATGAATACATATGTGAATGTGTGTGTATATGGTTACAGTTATATATGGATAGAGGGCATAAGCTGAATTTGTTGGGAAGGGAGAATACTCAAGGGATGAAATTATGAGGTGAGAGAGGAAAGTGGCAAGAGGAGATGGGGAGAGACAGGGTAGTGTAAACTATCCTATGCAGAAGAAGCAAGGGGAAGTGGTTGCAAAAGAGGGGGAGAATAAGGAAGGCTAAAAAGGCAAAACCACATTCACATTGAATTTGGTTCAGGGAGAAAATGACATAGAAACTAAATGGGATATCTCAACCTGCAGCAGGATAGGGGGAAGGGGGATGGGAGGAAGGATGATGGATGGGAGGGCATCCTTGGGGTGAGGGGAGGTTGGAAGTACCCACTATAAAAGAGGGACAGGATCATGTAGGGAATGGACCAGGTGTGGGGTGGGATGAGTGGGAGGGAATTATAAGCAGCCTTGAACAATATATCTACTATGATAATGTTTTGCATAGCTAGACACGTACAACATATACTGAATTACTTATCTCCCAAGAAGGAATGGGTGACAAGGGAGGAAGGAAATAGATCTGAAATTCGAGGTCGTAACATTAAATGTTTCAAATATATATAAATACTATTATTAATACTCTTTTGCTTGTAATAGGGAGATAAGATGTGCAGGCATTGGGATGCAAAGACTCACCTTCCTCTAATGGAAAAGGTGATGGGGGTATGGGAGAAGGTAGGGGAAAGAGCAGATTGGAGGAAGAGATATCTTGTGGGATTACTGTTCTGGGAGGTTGGGTAGGGGTATAATGGGGGGAAAATGATTGTAACTCAAAATCTGGTGGAAATGAATGATGTAAAACAGAAGTTTATAAAGCATTTGTTTAAAAAAATAAAAATAAAAAAAAATAAAAAACAAAGAACTTAAGGAGGTGAATAGAATTTTAGAGAAGCTAGATATGATCTTTGGAGAAAACTGAATGGGAATAAAAAGGTATATACTTTCTTCTCAGTGGTTCATGGCACACACTCAAAAACTAACCATGTACTAGGGCATAAAATCCTTAAAGTTCAGTGCATTAAGGAAGAAATATTTTTTTCATTTAAACAAATGCTTTATTAACTTCTGTTTTACATCATTCATTTCCGCCAGATTTTGAGTTACAATCATTTCCCCCTCCCCCTGGTTTTCCTCTACCCACCCTCCCAGAATAGCAGTCCCACAAGATATCACTTCCTCCAATATGCTCTCTCCCATGTCATCTCCCATACCCCCTTTGACTTTTCCATTAGAGGAAGGTGAATCTTTGTGACGCAATGCCTGCACATCTTATCTCCCAATTACAAGCAAAAGAGTATTAATAATAGTATTTATATATATTTGAATCATTTAATCTTAAGACCATGAATTTCAGATCCATTTCCTTCCTCCCTTGTCACCCATTCCCTCTGGGAAGATAAGTAATTCAGTATATGTTGTATATGTCTAGCTATGCAAAACATTATCATAGTAAATATATTGTATAAGGCTGCTTATAATTCCCTCCCACTCATCCCACCCCCCACGTGGTCCATTCCCTACATGATCCTGTCCCTCTTCTATATTGGGTACTTCCAAGCTCCCCTCACCCCAAGGATGCCCTCCCATCCATCATCCTTCTTCTCATCCCCCTTCCCCCTATTCTGCTGTAGGTTGAGATATCCCATTTAGTATGTATGTCATTCTCTCCGTGAACCAAATTCAATGAGAATGTGGTATTGCCTTTTTGCCTTCCTATTCTCCCCCTCCCTTGCAACCACTTCCCCTTGCTTCTTCTATATGACATAGTTTACCCTACCCTGTCTCTCCCCATTTCCTCTTGCCACTTTCCTCTCTCAACTCATAATTTCATCCCTTGAGTATTCTCCCTTCCCAACAAATTCAACCTATGCCCTCTATCCATATATAACTGTAACCACACACACACACATTCACATATGTATTCATATGACCACACCCCCTTCTTCCATTATTTTCATAGTGGGAAAGATATCATAAGTCATAGTTATTGTTTTTCCATATAGGAACGTAAATAGTTCAACTTTGTTAAGTTCCTTTTGATTTCTTTTCCTTGATTACCTTCTCAGGCATCTCTTGCTTCTTGTGTCTGGATGTCAAATTTTCTATTCAATTCTGTTTTTTTCCTCAAGAGTGCTTGAAAGTCCTCTATTCCACTTAATGAGCATACTTTCCCCTGAAACAAAATCCTCAGTTTTGCTGGGTAGGTGACCCTTGGGTTCATTCCCAGCTCTTTTGCCCTCTGGAATATCATATTCCATGCCCTTCGATCCCTCAATGTAGAAGCCGCCAGGTCCTGTGATATTCTGATTGTGTTTCCACAATATTGAAATTGTTTCTTCCTGGCTGCTTGTAGTATTTTCTCCTTGATCTGGGGATTCTGGAACCTGGCTATAATATTCCTGGGAGTTTTCTTTTTGGGATCTTTTTCAGGAGGTGATCTGTGGATTCTTTCAACCTCTATTTGCCCTCTGGATCTAAAACATCAGGGCAATTTTCCTTGAGAATTTCTTGAAGGGTGATTTCTAGGTTCTTTCTTTGATCATAGCTTTCAGGTAGTCCAATAATTTTTAAATTGTCTCTCCTGGATCTATTTTCCAGGTCAGTGGTTTTTCCCATGAGATATTTCACATTGCCTTCTAATCTGTCATTTGTTTGGATCTGCTTAACAGCATCTTGATTTCTCATAAAGTCATTAGCTTCCATTTGCTCCAGGCTAACTCTGAAGGAATGAATCTCCTCAGTGAACTTTTGAGATTCTTTTTCCATCTGGCAAATATGACTTTTTAAGGCAATATTATCCTCATTGTCCTTTTGGGCCTCTTTTGCCATTTGAGTTAGTCTTTTTTTTAAGGTGTTGTTTTCCTCAGGCAGGCTGTTGACCCTCATTTCATACTTTTCCTGCATCCTTCTCATTTCTCTTTCCAATTTTTCCTCCACTTCTCTTATTTGATTTTTAAAGTCCTTCTTAAGGTCCTCTATGGCCTGCAACCCGCTTATGTTTTCCCCTGGGGCTTTTGGAACAGGACTTCTGACCTTACAGTCCTCTTACCCTATGCTTCGATCCTCTTTGCCCCCAAAGTGGGAGTCTAGGGTTGCATTTTTCTGCTTAATTTGTTTCCTTTGCCTTGGCATGTTGCCACTTAATTACTTGAGTTTTGGGCTTGTTGCCACAGTATGTCTTTGCCACCAGATAAGGGAATTTTCATCTGAAATGTGTGGGGGGCCAACTTCCATTTCGGGCAAGCTGGAAACCCATCCACGACCTCCACCCCAGATCACAATCCAGATCCAGGGAGGTTAAAGCAATAGTCATTACCCCAAAGACTGATTGCTGGATCTCCCTACAGTTTGCAGGCCAGGAGCTGGAGCTGCCTCTGAAAACTCCAAAATGGCGTGTCTCCTCAGGGGCTTCTAGCCCCCAGGGGAGGAAGCTGGTGCATTCCCCAAATACTGGTCCCAAATTCCATAGGGCAACAACCTCTCACTTTGTCCTAGGAATGTCTGTGTTGACCACTCTGGAATTGCCACAGATGCTGGTGGTCTGGGGTCCCTCCAACCAACTGCTGGCCCTGACACCCTGGGGCTAAAACCACAGCTCAGGCCTACCTGTGCTTGACTCCCCGAGCTCTGTATGCTGTGTGTTGCCGGCTCTCAGAGTGCTTCGCTGATCCTTCTTGCAGGGCTGCTGGGCTGTCCTCAGTGGGAGGTTAGCTTCTCTGTGTCGTTCTGTGGGTGCTGGGGCTCCAGAAGTTGTTCAGAGTCCCCTTGTACATAGTTTGGAGGTCATCTGGGGACAGAGTGGCTTGGACACGCTCTTTCTACTCTGCCATCTTGGCTCTGCCCCCCAAGAAGAAATATTAAATTCATCCTTCTCAAATCATATTGCAATAAAAATCATGTGCAATAAAGGGCCATGGAAAGAGAATAAAAAGTAACAATTTAATACTAAAGAATGAGTGGTAAAACAAGAAATTATAGAAATAATCAGCAACTTAATTCAAGAAAATGACAATAATGAGACAACATACCAAATTTTGTGGATGCAGCAAAGGCAGTTCTTAGGGGTAGTTTTTTATCCCTGATTGCATAGTTGAATAATTTAGGGAATATGGAGGTCAATGAATTTGACATGCATTTGAAAAATGTAAAAAAAGAACAAACTCAAAATCCCCAATTAAATACTAAATTAATAATATGGAAAATCAAAGTAGAGATTAATAAAATTGAAATTAAGAAAACTATTGAATTAATAAATAAAACTAAGAGGTGGTTTTATGACAAAATACAATAAAATTTATAGACCCTTAGTCAATATGATAAAAAAATAAGGAAGAAAAACAAATTATGAGTATCAAAAATTAAAAGGTGAATCTACCCACAATGAAGAGGAAATTAAAACAATAATTAGGAATTATTTTGCCCAATTGTATTTAAATTTGACAATCTTAGTGAAATGGATAAATATTGTCATTGGAGCTCCAAGTGCTTAATGGAAGTGGTTAATGGTTCCACTATGGCTTCCAAGTTCCAAAAATATAAGCTGCTCAGATTAACTGAAGAAGAAGTAAATTACTTAAATAACCCCATCTTAGAAAAATAAATCAAATGAGCCATCAATGAACTCTCTAGGAAAAAATATCCAGGGTCAGATGGATTTACTAATGAATTCTATCAAACATTTAAAGAACAATTGATTCCAATACTCTTCAAACTATTTGGGAAAATTATTGAAGACAGAGTCCTACCAAATACTTTTTATGACACAAATAATGATACTGACTCCTAAATCAGGAAGAGATAAAACAGAGAAAGAAAAGTATAAAACAATCTCCCTCATGAATATAGATGCAAAAAAATTTCAACAAAATATTAGCAAAAAGACTCCAGCAAATTATCACAAGTATAATACACTTTGATCAGGTAGGATTTATTCCAGGAATGCAAGGATGGTATATTATAAGGAAAACTGTCAGTACAATTGATCATAGCAACAACAACAACAATAACAAAAAAAAAACTTGCAAAAAACCACATGATTTTCTCAATAGTTGCAAAAAAGACTTGACAAAATACAACATCCATTCTTATTAAAAAAAAAAAAAACTAGAAAGTATAGGAATAAATGGAGCCTTCCTTAAACTAAAAGGTAACATCTATTTAAAGCCACCAGCAAGTATTATATGTAATTGTGATAAGCTAGCAGCTCTTACAATAAAATCTGGGGTGAAACAAGGGTCTCCAATATAACCCCTTTTATTTAATATGGTACTATAAATGTTAACATTAGAATTAGAGAAGAAAAAGAAATCAATGGAATCAAATTAGGCAAAAAAGAGACCAAGCTATAACTCTTTGCAGATGATATGATGATATACTTAGAGAATTCTAGAGAATCAAGTAAAAAAACAAAGAAACAAAAAACCAAAAAAAAACCTACTTGATACAATAAATAAATTTGGCAAAGTTGTAGGTTATAAAATAAAACTCATAAATCCTCAGCATTCCTGTATATTTCTAATGAAATACAACAGTAAGAGATAGAAAGAGAAATCCCATTTAAAGTTACTGTAGACATTATAAAATATTTGGGAATCTACCTGCTAAAACAACCTCAGGACCTATATGAACACAACTATAAAACACTTTTCACACAAATAAAGTCATATCTAACTTATTGGAAAAATATCAATTACTTGTGCCTGGGTTGAGCTAATATAATAAAAATGACAATTTTTCCTAAATTAAATTCTATATTTATTGCCATACCAATCAATTTACCAAAAAACCAAACCAAACCAAAACAAAACAAAAACTATTTTACAGAGCAAGAAAAAATAGTAATAAATTCATTCGGAAGAACAAACGGTCCAGAATATCAAGGGAATTAATGAAAAGAAATGCTAGGGAAGGTGGACTAGCTATACCAGATTTTAATCTGTATTATAAAGAAGCAGTCCTCAAAACTACTTAGTACTGACTGAAGAATAGAGTACTGGATCAGTGGAATAGATTGGGTACATGAGACTCAGCAGTCAATGACTCTAGTAATCAATTGTTTGATAATCCTAAAGGTCCCAGTTTTTGGCATAAGAACTCAGTATTTGACAAAACTGCTGTGAAAACTGGAATATATTATGGCAGAAACTGGGCATAGACCATTTTCTAAAACCATATAGCAAAATCAAGTCTAAATGGGTGCATGATCGAGGTATAAAGGATGATACTATAAGCAATCTGGGAAAGCAAGGCATAGTTTACCTGTCCTATTTGTGGAGAGGCAAAGACTTTATGACCAAATAAGAATTAGAGAGCATTATAAAATGCAAAATGGATAATTTTGATTACATTAATTTGAAAAGCTTCCGTACAAACAAAGCCAATGTAAGCAAGATTAGGAGAGAAGTGGAAAATTGGAAAAGAATTCTTACATCCTATGTCTCTGATAAAAGACACATTTATAAAATATACAGAGAACTGAGTCAAAATTATAAGAATACAAGTCATTCCCCATTTGATAGTGAAAGGATATGAACAGGCAGTTTTCAGAGGAAGAAATTAAAGACATCTATAAGCATATGAAAAATGCTCTAAATCACTATTGATTAGAGAAGTGCAAATCAAAACAACTCTGAGATACCACATTTCACCAGTCAGATTGGCTAAGATGACAAAACAGGAAAATGACAAATGCTGGAGAGGATGTGGACAAATTGGAACACTAATGCATTACTAGTGGAGTTGTGAACTGATTCAACCAATCTTGAGAGCAATCTGGAATTATGCCCAAAGGGCTATAAATAATTTCCTACCCTTTGACCCAGCAATACCACTTCTAGGGTTGTATCCTAAAGAGATCATAGGAGTGGGAGGAAGACCCATATGTACAAAGATATTTATGGCAGCTATTTTTGTAATGGCAAAGAATTGTAAATTAAGGAGGTGACCATCAATTGGTGAATGGCTGAACAAGTTGTAGTATATGCACGTAATGGAATACTATTGTGCTATAAGAAATGTGAAGCAGATGGACTTCATATTTACCTGAAGAGTTTTATATGAACTGATGCTGAGTGAGAAGAGTAGAACCAGGAGAAATTTGTACACAATTACAGACACAATGTATATGTGATGACCAACTTTGATAGACTGGTGTCTTCTCAGCAATGCAGGGTTATAAGTCAACCCCAAAAGACTATGATGGAGAGAGATGTCTACATCCTGAGAGAGAACTGAATTTGAATCCAGATTGTGGCAAACTACCTGCTCTTTTTCTTGCTTTGTTTTGTTTCCTCTTTCCTGTTGTTCATTCCATCTGATAAAGTCCTTCTTTATAACCTAATGTCTAATGTGAAAGTATTTGCAGATCCTATACAAGATTATATGCCACCATGGCAGGGTGGTGAGGGGATGGAGGGAGAGAAAATTTGAAACTCAAGGGACTGTGGAACTGAATCTTGTAAACTAAATATAATCAAATAAATTAATAAAGACCAAAAAAATTAACAAAAGAGAGTGTGAGCATGCTTCAACCCTTTGAATGAGGTTAGAGAGTTTGAACTACTTTTCAAACTTGTGCCACGTGATTAACTTTTATATGCTAGTCAGTGAAAGAGGGCTCATTTAGGTGATCTTGAGTTTGTGTCTCTGCTGCCTCTGTTGCTTTGTCATACTTTTCCTGATTCTAGGTGATTAAACCTCTATTTTCAGAACACTGGGACAAGTCTTTGAGTTTTCCTTTCAAATTCTACAGGCTAAAGATCATGGGTCCCCTCACTGGAGCTGAATGGAGATGGAGGAAAGAATATCTTCCCACTAATAGGTGTAGAAACTCAACTCCCCACCAAGATGGTGGAGTAGAAGCAGCACTTCCATGGCGCTCCAGCCCACACCACTTAAAAATCATGTAAAAGAGGGACTTTGAACAACCTGTGGCGCTCCAGCACCCACAGAACGCCACAGAGAATGTAACCTCCTGCTGAGGACAGCCTGACTGAGGAAAATAACATCTTAAAAAATAGACTAACTCAGGTGGCAAAAAAGGCTCAAAAAGGCAATGAGGAGAAGAATGCCTTAAAAAGACAACTTTGCCAGATGGAAAAAGAATCTCAAATGCTCATTTAGGAGATTCATTCTTTCAGAATGAGACTGGAGCAAATGGAAGATAGTGACTTTATGAGAAATCAAGATGCTGTTAAACAGATCTAAGCAATTGAAAGAATAGAAGGCAATGTGACATATCTCATGGGAAAAACCACTGACTTGGACAATAGATCCAGGAGAAATAATTTAAAAATTATTGGACTACCTGAAAGCCATGATCAAAGAAAGAACCTAGAAATCATCTTTCAAGAAATTATCAAGGAAATAACCCTGACTTTTTAGACCCAGATAGCAAAATAAAGGTTGAAAGAATCCTCATATCTCCTCCTGAAAAAGATCCCAAAAAGAAAACTCCTAGGAATATTATAGACAGGTTCCAGAATTCCCAGATCAAGGAGAAAATACTACAAGCAGCCAGGAAGAAACAATTTCAATAATGTGGAAACACAATCAGAATATCACAGGAACTGGCAGCTTCTACATTGAGGTATCGAAGGGCATGGAATATGATATTCCAGAGGGCAATGGAGCTGGGACTAAAACCAAGAATCACCTAACCAGCAAAACTGAGTATCTTGTTTCAGGGGAAAATACGGTCATTCAGTAGAATAAAGGACTTTCAAGCATTCTTGAGGAAAAAACCAGAGTTGAATAGAAAATTTGACATTCAGACACAAGAAGCAAGAGATGCCTGAGAAGGAAATCAGGGAAAAGAAATCAAAAGGAACTTATCAAAGTTGAACTATTTACATTCCTACATGGAAAAACAATAACTGTAACTGATTAAACTTTTCTCAGTATGAAAATAGTTGAAGAAGGGTATAATTGCATATGAATACATATGTGAATTGTGTATGTATGTTTACAGTTATACATGGATAGAGGGCACAGTTCGAAGTTCATGGGAAGGGATGATACTTAAGGTGTAAAGTTAAGAGGTGAGAGAGGAAAGTGGCAAGATGAGATGGGGAGAGATGGGGGCCGAGGTAAACTATCTCATGTAGAACAGGCAAGGGGAAGTAGTCACAGGGGAGGGGAAGAACAGGAAGGCAAAAAGGTTTAACCATATTCTCATTGAGTTTGGCTCAGGAAGAGAATGACATACATACTAAATGAGATATCTCACTCTGCAGAAGAGTAGGGGGGGAGGGGATTAGAGGGGAGTGGGTGGAGGGGAGGGAATGCTGGGGGGAGGGGAGGTTGGAACTACCTACTTTTGAATAGGGACAGGATCAAAGTAGGGAATGGACCAGGTGGGGGGGGGTGGGATGGGTGGGAGGAAAATATAAGCAGTCTTTTACACTACATCTACTATGGTAATGTTTTGCATAGCTATACATGTACAACATATACTGAATTGCTTATCTTCCCAGCGGGAGTGGGTGACAAGGGAGGAAGGGAATGTATCTGAGATTTGAAGTTTTATAATTAAATGTTTCGAACACACACACACACACACACACACACACACACACACACACACACACACACATATATATATATATATATATATATAATAGTACATATATATATATATGCTATTATTAATACTATTTTGCATGTAACTGTGAGATTAGATGTGCAGGCATTGGGGCACAGAGATTCACCTTGCCCTAATGGCAAAGTCAAAGGAGGTATGGGAGAAGATATGGGAGAGAGCAGATTGGATAAGGGGATATCTTGTGGGACTGTTATTCTGGGGTGGTGGGTAGGGGAAAAACAGGGAAAAAATTGTAACTCAAAATCTTTCCAAAATGAATGATATAAACCAGAAGTTAATAAAGCATTTGGAAAATATAATTTTCCTTAAAGAATATTTAATTCTGCTTAATAAATTTATATACAATAAAAAAAGAAAGAAACTCAACTCCCTGGCATGATTTGCCAAAAGAAATCTACCTGGAAAGAGCTATTTGTCTAGTACAAAGCCTTAGTGATAAATACAGTTCCTACTCAATAATCCCACAAAATGCTTCATGTTTTATGATGTTTTTAAGTCTCACCTTCCCAGCAGGTTAAAACACTTATTTCTGCTGTTTGTTTACATTTTTCTATCAATGAAGAGTCGTGGGTATTTTTATTAAACTTTTTCTTATATGGGAAGAAAATCAATAACTATCCTGTACTTGGATGGAGAGAGGAACGATAAATCAAAGTAGATGAAAGGAATAATCATGCCATATCATTTGAGGGATGATCTGGAAGGGTTTCTACCCACTTGAAATTCCATCAATTCCAAAATATATTCCTTAAGATTTAATCATTGAACATTGTTGTTAAAATGCACATATAGGCTGGGAGCAGTAACTCCTTGAGATATAATCTGTGATCATTCCTTGGCAAAACCCTCTTGCAAGGAGAAGCATTGTGATTAAATGTTAGTGTCCAAAGAGATGAGAAAAGGTATTTAAAATGATGTGACCACCAAAGAAAACAAATTCAAGTGGGATTTGGGCAAAAGTCAATAAGGGTGAGTGTGGGGCTCAAGGAAAATAGGACACTGTAAAGGTCATTGAGGATGGAGAAATGAGATTAAGGGATCATTATGGTCTGAATAGTGAGATGAGCAACATCATTTAGAGGAGGCAACAGTCAACAAATGCAAAAAGAAACAAGTATCCATATCAATGTGTACCACAAGGTAGGAAAGTTGAAGACTCTTCTGCTTCTACTAAAGAGAGTAGAATGATTTCCAGACAACATTGCTGAAATTTATATAGATCCTACTATGTGCCATCAAGATGTACAAAATACATTACAAATATTTCATTTGATCCTCACAGAAACCTTGATAGGGAGGTGCTGTTATTATTCTTATTTACAATTGAGGAAACTGAGGCAAATAATTATTAAGTGACTTGTTTAAGATCACACAGCTAGTAAGTATATGAATTTAACCTTAGGTATTCCTGACTCCAGTCTTAGGGATCTGTCATACCACCTAGCTGTTTTCTAAGAGGTGCCACTTGTATGTGATGTATTAGTTTAGAGAAAGGGTTTTTACCCTGGACTGTCATTATAAATAGGTTTCAGTGGATTCATGAATTTGCATAGGAAAAAATTACATCTTTATTTTCACTAATCTCTAACTGAAATTTAATATTTCATTCAATTATACACATAGGCAACAGCAGCTTTCCTAGTCATGTGCCTTAAAAAAGTAAAATTGAACTTTAACTTGACTATGTTTAAGCTGTATTAAATCGTTATTTAATATTTTAGTAGAGAAGCAAATATGTGGCTATTTCTCCTTTTTTGGACAACTGCATTTCAATATAGTTTCCTTTGTAATTCCATGTATTTTATCTCAGGCATTTAAAAATATTCATGAGTAGTGGTTCACAGGTTTGCAAAGATTGTCAAAGAGGTCAATGACACAATCATGTTAAAGAACTCCTAGTCTAATAGGTATATTGTTCAAATTATAATTGAATTGTTTCTGATATTTTGCATGAGAAATGACTAAATAGTTTTAGACTGATTTCAATTTCTACTTTTACTGCAAAAAGCAGCCTATGTAAGCTCAACTAGTCATGCCACTATGTCTCCATGTGCAAGTGACTCAGTCAAGTCCTATTTCTTAAAGTGTCTAGGTCTTTTTTTGTTAAAAGGAAACTGTTTTCTGGGAGGGGTAACCCTTCAAGGCATTATTCCTCATTAATACCCTTTATATACATTAATTTGGAGTCAGGGAGATCTGAATTCAGAATCAAACATTCGCTAGTTATGTGACTATGTCTCCCTCAGTTTTATCTTTTGTAGAATAGGGACAACAATTTTGTAGAATAGGGACAATAATTACCTCTCAGGATTGTTGTGAGAATAATATAATTAATACTTGCCAATCCTAAAGCACCATAAAAGTGTTGTTTGTATTATTATTCTTATATTAGATAGTTGTTTTGAATGAAGAAAATCAATATAAAATAATAATTTTGTAGAATAGGGACAATTTATATTTATATGTATTATTATATATATTTATATATATATAATTATATATATATAATTAATATTTGCCAATCCTAAAGCACCATAAAAGTGTTGTTTGTATTACTATTCTTATATTAGATAGTTAAGTTTTGAATGAAGAAAATCAATTTAAAATAATAATATATATTCAATTGGCTTGAAATGAAGTGAACTAACCAAACGGAGACTCCAATTTATTCCCAAGGAAATAATCATTTTTATAGTTTTAACATAACTGTGATTATTATAAAAGAACAATTATAACTTTATCTTACTTTTATAATGATATCAAGCCTTATATGACTAATGAGGAGAGAGAATATAGGCCTATCAGATCTGTGCTCATTTGAGCTGACCATGCAAGAAGGTAACGTTGCCAGTCCTTATGTATAGATATTAGTGCAAGGATAGCCAATAAACCTGGAGAAGGAGGTCAAGAGGAAGAGTGTGCTTTGTGGGCATGCTGCTAACATCCAAATAAAAAGACATTCTAATCATCACTCTAGTTCTATGTCTTTCAGAGATGTGTACAGAATCAGAAGGTTTTATTCCCTTCCATACCTGACGCCTCAATGATAACATCAGAGCTATTTCAGAGCCAACAAAAAATATACAGGGTATACAGCATGGGGTAGCATATGTGCCAAATTAACTTTATCCACATAAATCTCCTCTTTACAGTTCCCAGCTGTGTTGAAAAGTTGAACTCTGAGGGAGTCTCTGCTTGAAGGTGAACAAGGAAGATATTATTGGCTGTGATATTAGAACAACCAATGAGTTTGAGAGGTGATTTTTTTCTTCATCTTTTCCCATTTCTGTAATTGTGTTGTGATTGCTCTTCTTCATATTATTATATTGTAAAACCAATAATTAATTTACTAATCTTGATGAAGGATAAGTATTTTATCTATTATTCTATATCCATAACTCATATTCCACCCACTATTTTGGTACCCACAGCAAAGTGTCAGACAACCAAGGATGCTTCTCAGCAAAATTATGATATAGAAACATAAAACTGGATCATATCATAAAAGATCACCTAACCCAAATAACGACCAAGACAATGAGCAGTTTTCATAGATGCCTAAATTGTTGTCTGTGAGCATCATAATCTTTATCAATAACAACATGATCATCACCTTGAAAATGCAATTTGATATACTTGCTTTTCTATGTAATCTTATGAATTTTGCTTCATGCATTTAAAAAGTTTATTCTGTAGTACATAGGCTTCATGGACCCATGGCAAAATAAAAGTTAAAAATCCCTGACCTAAAGTCATATGGTTAGTTAGTTGTCATACTTTATAATCAAAAAGGATCAAGATACAGTGTATACAATTGTGATTAGACCAATAAGAGCTTGGAAGGGTTTACCATAGATCAGACACATATAGTTCTGTAATGGAAATGCAGATTTAAAGATCTTCCCTGCCCCTAGCTTAAGTGCACCTGGAGCTTGTGGTGGGAGGCTTGTTTTTCAGGAAAGCCCACACCTTGATACTTTGTGATTGGGCAGTGGGTCAAGGAGGTTGTTACATTCTCTGAGCCAAGAGAAGGCTATATAAGCCCTGAGGAGAGGCTTTGCTTTGGGGCTCACTTTGAGAAGTGTTGTGTGATTTGACCAGATGAGACTCTGGGAAGCCGTTGTTGAGAGCCCCCCAGGCTTTGAAAACCCAGATGTTGATGCTTCCCTCTCTGGTAACTGTGATTTGGTATTGATGTAATGGTGGGACAGTTTGGAAGCCTGTCTGTTTGATTTGTAAGTTCTGTAACTCTGAAGTTTGGGGTGCTGACCTTTTTCCCCTGAACTAGGTAATGTGTGTTTGTTTGATTAAATTAAGCTTGTTAACTGATTTTGAGTTGCTTTCCTTTTGAAAAGCAGATCTAAGAACCTATATTGGCAGTCACCCTGGGGATATTGGGGTGCTTGCTGCTACAAAATGGCGACGAGGATGGGATCTGCTGAGCAAAAGGAAAATATGGGGGCTGGGATAATTGTTTGTTTACCAGTTGTGGTAGCTGTGATTCTGTGGAGCCATGGAGCAGGAGAGAAAGACCTGCATGCTGACTTCACTGAGCTGAGAGCAGGAATGGTGAGCTGCCTGCATGGAGACCTGTAGAGAAGCCAGGAGCTGCTGCCTTCTGCTGGAGGAGAAGGAACCCAGGAGTTTGGAGTTCAGCCACAGGACAAGATAAGGACTGTGAGACAAAGCAGGGGCACTGAATGTGTTTCCTTGCTGCATCCCACAGTTTGGGACCCAGGGGGAGGATGGACTTGTGACTGGTGGGTGGGGTGAAGTGCCATGGACCCCAAGGACCCCACTTTGGTTTTGTTGCCCAGCTCCCTCTCTGGACTTGGAAGCAGGGGCTGGCGCAGTGTTGTGGGAAGGACACCCCCCCTCCTCCCAAGAGAACTTTATGTGATAATGCTTTGTATTTTGTGTTTAAGGCCCAGTGGCCACTTTGGTAACTTTAGATGTACCTTGAAAATATGACTTAAGGGATGGTTAGTGCTAATTGAAATGTAAATTGTCTATGCTATGGGCATACTTAGTAAGACTTTACTGAATAAGTAACCAATTGTACTTTGAGATATTGTTACAGATAAGAGACTAATTGAGCTAATCAAGACTTTGCCCCACAAGTGGAAGACTTGTACTTTGAAAACTGATGTAACTGATTGAGTTAACTTAAGAGTGACTATTTTTTGATTTTACGGATAAGTGGACTGAGTTAACATTTTCCCCATGAGTGGAAGACTTGGACTATTGTATTTTGAGATTATATCGTGATTTTCTTATGTACCTGGAAAATGTGACCTAAGAGATGTTTAGAGCTAATTCAAATGTAAATTGTGTATGCTATGGGCATGAAAGATCTTGGGGCCGAATGTAATGGAAATGCAGATTTAAAGATCTTCCCTGCCCCTAGCTTAAGTGCACCTGGAGCTTGTGGTGGGAGGCTTGTTTTTCAGGGAAGCCCACACCTTGATACTTTGTGATTGGGCAGTGGGTCAAGGAGGTTGTTACATTCTCTGAGCCAAGAGAAGGCTATATAAGCCCTGAGGAGAGGCTTTGCTTTGGGGCTCACTTTGAGAAGTGTTGTGTGATTTGACCAGATGAGACTCTGGGAAGCCGTTGTTGAGAGCCCCCCGGCTTTGAAAACCCAGATGTTGATGCTTCCCTCTCTGGTAACTGTGATTTGGTATTGATGTATGTAATGTTTGGACAGTTTGGAAGCCTGTCTGTTTGATCTGTAAGTTCTGTAACTCTGAAGTTTGGGGTGCTGACCTTTTTCCCCTGAACTAGGTAATGTGTGTTTGTTTGATTAAATTAAGCTTGTTAACTGATTTTGAGTTGCTTTCCTTTTGAAAAGCAGATCTAAGAACCTATATTGGCAGTCACCCTGGGGATATGGGGGTGCTTGCTGCTACAAGTTCATATGAATATTTGGAATAAAAAAAAGGTTTCTCAGACACCCAGGTGGCTGTCAAATGCCCCTGCTGTTTCAGTCCAGTGGGAAGATGACCCTATGGCCTGGGCTGCTTGTGTGCAGATTTCTAAATCTAGTTCCCAGTATATCCATACCTGTTACTTTATAACTAACCTATTACTGCAGTACTTCAAGGTAAATATAATGATGATAAGATGGTTTAAGTGATATCTTTTGACTTGGACTTATTATAATTTGCATTTAAGTGAGACAGAATTACACATTTTCAGCTGTACTCTTGCTTCCACAAGCATCAAAGTTCAGTGACAAGACAAAAGTCAGGGTTACTTATAATGCATCAGGACGTAATAGATGACCTTGACACCTTTGATGTCTAACCAAAGTATAAGCACTCCATAGCATCAGCTTCTGACATCTTCCTAAATACTTGGAACAAATAGATCACATCTACCTATTCCACTAGGGAAATCTTCATGTGCTTGGGAAAGACACCCACCTCCCAACTCACCAATGGCTCTGAGAATCTCTGATTAGCCTCATCCTGGGTTTAACCTGTCTGTCTACTGAAATGGTCTTACCAGGATTTGGCCAATATACATGCTACAGGTGCTTGGAGCCACAGGTTAGAGTTGGGTGGCAAGTAAACAACAAAAAGCAGCCGTGAAAAGGGCTTGGCAGACTTCACAACAAAGTTACTAGTCTTTCCTTAACACCCCATTTATCCTAGTCTAAAATAATATAATAACTTTATAGTAGAACTGGGACAAGATTTAATTTCTAGTATCGTCTGGAGTGATGCTTCATTAACTTTAGAACATTGGTCTAAAAATACAAACCACCTTCAAAACTATCAGCCATAACAAAAGCCCATAGAAAAATGTATAATAATTGGCTATAGGACTGACCTGAATTCAGGAAGTAGAGAAGAGAAACTAAAGCAAAAGGAAACAATCCCACTAAGGAGGAAAACTGGGAATTGTCTAAAGACACTGATACAGATACAATGGGAATTCTACAACTATTTTAGATGTTAAAAGGGTATATAGAAGTCATGGTTGTATAGGACCTCTTGGCTTACTATCACAACCACATTCAGGTTATGTAGCAGACTAGGTTTCCAGAGCATTGCTGGCTACTTTTCCCTCAGGGTTCTTGGAGACATTGTAGGGGCTTGCCACTCCCTTTTCAGGACTGGGCATTCACCTTTGGTGTCCAGCTTGTCACCAAACTCTCACCTGACTCTAAAGAATCTGTAGCATGTTCAGTAGCCACAATTCAGTAAGACCATCTCAGAAGATGGGCTAAGCAAGGTCAAGGGTAACCTACAGACCTCAAACCCATCAGAATATCTATCCCAATAACATAAATAATACACACTATTGAAAGGAGAAGATAAGAAATAAGAGGAGAAAATAGCATGGCAGTGACTGGGCATAGGTCATTGTCTAATACCTTATACCAAAATCAAGTGTAAATGGGTATATGATCTGGGTATAATGGCTGATACTCTAAGCAATCTGGGAAAGAAAGGAAGAGTTTACCTGATGGATTTATGGAGAGGGGAAGATATTATGACCGAAATAGAGAGCATTATAAAATACAAAATGGATACTTTTGATTACATTAAATTGAAAAATTTCTGTATAAACAAGACAATGTAACCAAGATTAGGAGGGAAGTGGAAAATTGGGAAAGAATTTTTACAACCAATGTCTTTGATAAAGGCCTCCTTTCTAAAATATACAGAGAATTGAGTCAAATCTATAAGAATGCAAGTCATTCCCCAATTCATAAATGGTTAAAGGATATGAACTGGGAGTTTTCAGAGGAAGAAACTAAAGATATCTATAAGCATATGAAAAATGCTCTAAATCACTATTGATTAGAGAAGTGCAAATCAAAACAACTCTGAGATACCACATCTCACCAGTCAGATTGGCTAAGATGACAAAACAGGAAAATGACAAATGCTGGAGAGGATGTGGACAAATTGGAACACTAAGGCATTACTGGTGGAGTTGTGAACTGATTCAACAAATCTTGAGAGCAATCTGGAATTATGCCCAAAGGGCTATAAATAATTTCCTACCCTTTGACCCAGCAATACCACTTCTAGGGTTGTATCCTAAAGAGATCATAGGAGTGGGAGGAAGACCCATATGTACAAAGATATTTATGGCAACTCTTTTTGTAATGGCAAAGAATTGGAAATTAAGGAGGTGACCATCAATTGGGGAATGGCTGAACAAGTTGTGGTATATGCATGTAATGGAATACTATTGTGCTATAAGAAACAAGGAGGAGATGGATTTCTTTCTAGTCATTATTTATTGGAAATTCTAGTCCTTTTTTCATTATAAAATTTTACAATGTTCTTGGTTCACATCTAGCTAAATTCCAAGTCTTAATGTAAATTCAGTTAGTTCTTTATGTCAATACACAAATATGTCAAGCACCCAAATAACTTTTTGTTTTGTCTCCCACGTGTTAGATTGTGTACCATATGGAAGAGAAAAGTCAAAACACTGGCATTCTGATGAATGCAGAGTTTTATATGTCTAATGCTTATATGAAATAAGTCTTATGAATTTTTTTCTTCTTTTTTTTCTTATATTAATACACAGCAGTGAAAATGAATGTTCAAAGCTTGAGGTTTGCTCCTTCTATTCAACTGACATTACTCCTAACTTATTTCTATAAAATTCTATAACACTTAAATATTCAGGAAATATATCCATTTTGCTCCATCCCTCAAAGAAAATTTTATATTATAAATTTATATTATGAACTTACTATACAAATAAACACTTACATTACTTCCACATTTACATGGCAATAGAGTGAAGTTGTGTATCCTTCTGACTTGGTACACATTTGAAGCTAAAACATTTTTCTCCTTGATTTGATATTTCAAGGAGTTGGGATTTCATCAGTGTGAGCACTTCTTTCCAAAATACAGTTGCAACTCTTAGTTGGTATCTTTCATGAGTTGTTATATTTAAAACAATTATTTTGAAGTTAAAATATCATTAATCAATAGATAAAAGGGGTCTTAGAAGGCATTTATTTCAATTGTCAATGTAGAAATAAAGATACTGAGGTTCAGGAAAGTTAAATGATTTGTCCAAGGCTACACATGCATAAATGGTGGGAGTTTAACTCAGTTTCTCTGATTCTCAAGACAGTGCTTTCCCTTGTGTTACACTAAGCCTTTTCCACCTCATCTTAGATAGTATTCTTAAAACGGACATAGAATCCACTGCCAGCCTAATCTTCAAATCATTCTCAATTTTAGTGCAACCTGCTGGAGTTTGCACTTTGCTGGCATAAACTACTGAGAACCAAAAGTCACTTCCATACTTCAATGATGTATCAGTTTAGAAATCAAAATAATAAGACAAAGCTATTTTAGACCCTCTATTTGGGATTAATATTCTTTAAAACTTTTAAAAAGAATGCTTTTTGTAAATCAAGTCTGACACCAACAGTCACAGTAAATTGAACTCAAATTAATACAGTCTTTATTCTAAATGTGTTTCAGTTCTTTATTTCTTTATTCCTTCATGAAGTGGTTCAAGTGAGCTTTGTTTCTGAAGTGCGAAATTTGTTTGTCCAGAATTTCAATCACCTGATTTGGGACATCTCATTATTATTATGTTTTTGTAACTTTGTCAGTGACAATACTTTTGCACAAAACTTTCTGAGGAATCCTACTAATGTATTCAGTACCACAGTCCTCATCTCCTAATAACTTATGTAAATACATTTTCATCTTTTCCCTATAAATCTTTGTTCTGGTCATTCTTTGCAAACATAAATATTATGTAAAAACTTTTCTGTATCTTTCAGAAAATAACATACTATTTTCATTCTCCTTTTTTCTTTGAAAATGTTCTTTTTTAATTAAAAATTCCCAAATATATGTAAACAAAAATTAATATACATTAAAAAAATTTTAAATTCCAAATTCTGTTCCTCTCTACCTCTCTTCCCCAATCTTTGAGTAGGTACATAATTTGATATACATTACACAGTTTAGAAATGCCAAAAATATTTCCATAGTAGCCATGTTGCAAAAGAAAAAGGTGGTTTAAAACAATGAGAATAACAAGGTTAAAAAAAAAAAGCTTCAATCTGCATTAAGATTCCATCAGATTTTTTTTTCTGTAGATGTATGGCAATTTTCATCATAAGTCATTCAGAATTGTATTAGATAGTTGTATTGCTGAAAATAGCTAAGTTATAGAGTTGATCATTATACAATATTGCTGACTGTACACAATGTTCTCCTGGTTCTGCTTATTTTACTTTGCCTCAGTTCATGTACGTCTACTCAGAATTACTTAAAATTATTGTGTTCATCATTTCTCATAGCACAAGAGTATTCCATCACAATCATATATGTTTATTTTATTTTCTTTCTAGTCATTATTTATTTGAAATCTAATTTCATTCTCCATGATGAAATGTAAAAGATCCCTTGGTCAATATCTAGCTAAATTCCAAGTCTCCATATATATTTAATTGTTTCTATGAGACTTCATATTTCACATTCCAAGACCATAAGTTCTAGAAGAGGTAATGTCCTTTGTCAATGAAAGAAGTTGCTTTATCTGAGATTTCCTCATACCAATGAAATTATATGTCCAGGCTGAACTATTAACTAATTAAAGTTTTTTTTTAATTTATCTACCTACAAACTGAAATATTTATCTATCTAACCATCTATCTATCTATCTATCTATCTATCTATCTATCTATCTATCTATCTATACATCCATCTATCTATCATCTATCTAGCATTCTATCTCTCTTTATCATGTTATCAACAATCTGTCTCTGTGTCTCTGTCTCTGCCTTTCTCTGTCTTTCCTTGTCTCTCTGTCTCTCACTGTCTCTCTGCCTCCGTCTCTCTCTCCCTCTCTGTCTCTGTCTGAGTCTCTCTGTCTCTCTGTCTGTCTCTCTGTCTCTGTCTTTCTGTCTCTCTTCTATTTATGTATTTATTTTGACAAGGGCATATCTGTGATTTCATTGACAAAAAGTAATTCAAAATTAGGAGATTCTGTCAATGAAGATCAAGCACCTATTCTGTCCTGGAGATCTTTCTAAAGTGCTAAGAGGATAAGTGACTTACTCAGGGTCAAATAGAGTTTGTCAGAAATGTGACTTAAACCAAGATCTTCCTGATTCCAAGGCAAGCTACCTATCCACTTCATCATGTTGTCTCTTTACAAGGTAGATATGGGCTTAAAATACACCCTTGCTAATCTTGAATTAAATGTTATTTTCCAATTGATTTAAATTTTATTTCTTGGGACGGGTAGGTGTTGCAGTGAATAGAGCAATGGCCATGGAGTCAGGAGGACCTGAGTTCAAATCCGACATCAGATACTTACCATAAAAAACTAGCTATGTGTCCTTGGAAAAATCACTTAATCCAAATTGCCCTACCTTCCCTCTCCAAAAAAAAAAAAAAAGCCAAAAAAATACCCCAAACAAATAAAATTTATTTCTAGACCACGTTTTACCTAAAACATAATTTGCTTTTAATAAGACAGTTTTTCAATTTTATCATTTATCCAATCAAATAGCTAGAATAAGGATAGATGGATTGATTACTTACTGTGTCTCTCTGTGCATCCATTGATCCATTGTTTGTATTTTGACCTTAGAGATGGAAAAGATCTACAGAATAGTTTCAGGCACCAAGAACTTGGCTTTGCTTTTCCAGACCCTTTCCCAAAATAGCTTCATGACAGTGGCAACAATTAATTAAAATGTGAAGAGTGGAAAAAATCCCTCAGAGTGCTTGTAGAATTTAAGCAATGCCACGTATACTTTATTTTCTAAACATTTTCCTCTTTCAAAAGAATTCAAAACAAAACATAGTGAGTAGCTTCACACTCCTATGAACAAGTCATATTTGCTTTGCTGCTGTTTGTCCTTCATTTGCAAAAAAGGATCATGACATTAGGGAAATTATGCCATGACATACAAGTGGCTTAGGTTTAAGTGAGGGTGTGCTGTGCAAAGCCACCAGCTTCACTTTCTCCTCAAGTGTCATCTGGGTCTAGTGATCAGACACAGATCAGGACACCTGGAGATGACCAAGAATGCACTGTGGGACCTTTGACTTTTCAAGATAACATCTTCAACATATCTCAGTTTGACTCAAATATATTCCATGGGAATGATAGTAAACTTGATATATTAAGGCAGAATTTATGCCTGAATACTTCAGGGACTTATCGTTTTGACTGAATGACCCATTCTACCTATGCAGATTGAAACCACTATATGTCTTATTTGATAGTTTAAAGAGCTTCTTTGGCATTATTTAATGTATTTCTGAATATAGCAAGTATATGAATAGTATATACAACAGGCATATTTTTTAATCCTTTGCAATCTGGTATGAGTCAAACCAGAGTCTGTATCCTGCTTACATAGATTTTTAGAATTCAGGATTACATCTACATGATCAGACATTAAATTAGTCTGTTAGTGTCAGGGAAAGAAAAATCAGGAAGCAGCTTTTTCCTTTACATAGTGCTGAAGGTTAAAGTTCTTATAATATAATGAAGACTACCAGTTTAATAATTTCTATGAAATGTAAAATATAATTAATGTTATGATGTGGAGAAGAGATACACAAACATATATATATATATATATATATATATATAATCATATCTAAAAGTCACAATATTAAGACATAAAACAGGCATGCTAAATTAAGAAATAAGCTATATAAAGGTATATTCATATAGACTATATCACAAGTCTTTTAAGGCCTGAAGTCTAAATATTTCTATTCAAAATAAGGGATACCTCAACCCTCATGAAACATGTAAAACCCTCATTTTCTTCTTCTGAAAAAATATAGAGATTTGGATAGATGGTTTCTCTGCCCACTTCCACATTCTAAGAACATGAACTTCAATTCTACCTCTATCATAGAAAAGGGCATTCATAATTATGTTGAGAAACAATTATAAAAAATCAGAATATTAGGGGCTGCTAGGTGGAGCAGTGAGTAGATTACTGGCCCTGTAGTCAGGAGGGACCTGAGTTCAAATCTGGCCTCAGAAACTTTTTGTTTTTAAAGCAATTGAGGTTAAGTAACTTGCCCAAGGTTACACGGCTAGGTTTTTTTTCTTTTTTTGTGGATTAAGTGTCGGAGGCCGGCTCCAAACTCAGGTCCTTCTACTCCAGGGCCGGCGCTCTATTCACTGCGCCACCTAGCCGTCCCTGGCCTTAGAAACTTTACACAAAAACTAGCCACGTGACCTTGGGCAAGTCACTTAACCTCAATTGCCCTCCAAAAGGCAAAAAAAAAGCAGTACATTAAAGAAATAAAATATGAAGCACTATTAAAAAGAATCCATCCTTCTTAATGATGCAACACTGATTCTCATAAGCACTATCCAGGCCACAGATTATTTATGTGCCTCATTTTCTTTTTCTTTCCTTTTTCCTGCTCTTTGGTCATTTCTTTGTTCAATAGTACCTCCTCTGGTTAATGAATAATGGAATTGAAAAGAACAGAATTTCGTAGAATCATAGACCATAAAAACTGGAAGAAATTGTAGATACTATCTACTCCAAGGTCTCATAGTGGCTGGTCTGTAATTTTTTTATAGGAAAATTCTTTCTTAAAGTTTATACATTTTACCTATTTTTAAAAAATTAATTTATTAGTTTAGTTTCAGTTAACAAGATTCAATTCCATAGTTCCTTGATTTTCAAATTTCCTTTACTTCCCTCCCCCCTCCACACACAACAGCATATAGTCCAGTATAGGATCTGCAAATGCATTCATATTAGATATTATTCCAATTACAAAGGCATATTGTACTAGGTGGGATGAAAGATGGTAAGGAAGAAATAAAACCAAACAATGAAAAGAACAAGATCATTTAGTTTGCTTCCATCAGGATTCAGGCTCAGTTCTTTCTAGTTATATCTCTGGATGGTGCATTTCTCACTTTCTTGAGTCTTTCGGGATTAACTTATATCACTGCATTGCTGAAAAGAGTCCAGTCCGTCATAGCTGGTCATCACAGATATAGTATGTCTGTGCTTGTATACAAATTTCTTCTGATTCTACTCTTCTCGATCAGCATCAGTTTGTATAAGTCTCTCCAGGTAATTATGAAATCCTTCACCTCTTTGTTTCTTATAGCACAATAATATTCCATTAAATTCATATACCACAACTTGTTTAGCCATTCCCCAATTGATGGGCACCCCTCTAGTTTCCAATTCTTTGCAACCACAAAAAGGGCTGCTAAAAATATTTTTGTACATATGGGTCTTCCTCCCACTTCTATGATCTCTTTGGGATATAACCCTAGAAGTGGTATGGCTGGGTTAAAGGGTATGAAATTATTTATAATCCTTTGGGCATAATTCCAGATTGCTCACCAGAATGGTTGGATAAGTTCACAACTCCACCAGCAATGTATTAGTGTTCCAATTTGTCCACATCCTCTCCAGCATTTGTCACTTTCTTGTTTTGTCATCTTAGCCAATCTGACTGGAGGGATGTGGTATCTCAGAGTTGTTTTGATTTGCATTTCTCTAATTAATAGTGATTTAGAGCATTTCTTCATATGCTTATAGATATCTTTAATTTCTTTCTCTGAAAATTTCCTGTTCATATCCTTTGACCACTTATCAATTGGGGAATGACTTGTATTCATATAGATTTGGCTCAATTCTCTATAAATTTTAGAGATGAGTCCTTTATCAGAGACACAAGTTGTAAAAATTCTTTCCCAATTTCCCACCTGCCTCTTGATCTTGGTTACATTGGCTTTGTTTGTACAGAAGCTTTTCAATTTAATGTAATCAAAATTATCCATTTTGCATTTTATAATGCTCTCTAATTCTTGTTTGGTCCTAAAGTCTTCCCCTCTCCACAGATCTGTCAGGTAAACTATTCCTTGCTTTCCCAAATTGCTTACAGTATCATCCTTTACACCTAGATCATGCACCCATTTGGACTTGATTTTGGTGTATGGTGTTAGATAATGGCCTATGCCCAGTTTCTGCCATACTGTATTCCAGTTCTCCAATAAGGTTTTGTCAAATAGTGCATTCTTATCCCAAAAACTGGGGTCTTTGGGTTTATCGAACAATAGATTGCTATATTCATTAACTGCTGGGTCTCCTGCACCTAATCTATTCCATTGATCCACTACTCTACACCTCTGCCAGTACCAAGCAGTTTTGATGACTGCTGCTGTATAATAGAGATTAAGATCTGGCATAGCTAGTCCACCTTCCCTAGCATTTCTTTTCATTAATTCCCTTGATATTCTAGACTGTTTGTTTTTCCAAATAAATTTTGTTATTATTTTGTCTAACTCTAGAAAGTAGTTTTTTGGTAAATTGATTGGTATGGCACTAAATATATAGTTTAGTTTGGGTAAAATTGTCATTTTTATTATATTAGCTCAACCCAGCCATGAGCAATTGATATTTTTCCAACTATTTAGATCTGCTTTTATTTGTGTGGGGAGTGTTTTGTAGTTGTGATCATATAGATTCTGGGTTTTTTGGCAAGTAGATTCCCAAATATTTTATAATGTCTACAGTGACTTTAAATGGGATTTCTCTTTCTATCTCTTGCTGCTGAGTTTCATTAGAGATGTACAGGAATGCTGAGGATTTATGTGGGTTTATTTTATATCCTGCAACTTTGCCAAATTTATTTATTGTCTCTAGAAGTTTTTTACTTGATTCTCTATGATTCTCTAAGTATATCATCATATCATCTGCGAAGAGTGATAGCTTGGTCACTTCTTTAACTAATTTGATTCCTTTGATTTCTTTTTCTTCTCTAATTGCTACTGCTAGTGTTTCTAGTACCAGACTGAATAAGAGGGGTGATAGTGGACACCCTTGTTTCACTCCTGATCTTATTGGAAAGGCTTCTAGTTTATCCCCATTGCATATAATACTTGCTGATGGTTTTAAATAGATGCTATCAACTATTTTGAGGAAGGCTCCATTTATTCCTATACTTTCTAGTGTTTTTAATAGGAATGGGTGTTGTACTTTGTCAAAAGCCTTTTCTGCATCTATTGAGATGATCATGTGGTTTCTGCTAGGTTTATTGTTGATGTGTTCAATTATACTGATGGTTTTCCTAATATTAAACCATCCTTGCATTCCTGGAATGAATCCTACCTGATCAGAGTGTATTATTTTTGTGATAAGTTGTTGGTGTCTTTTGGCTAATATTTTATTTAGAATTTTTGCATCTAAATTCATGAGGGAAATTGGTCTATAATTTTCTTTCTCTGTTTTATCTCTTCCTGATTTAGGAATCAGTACCATATTTGTGTCATAGAAAGAGTTTGGTAGGACTCCTTCTTTACTAATTTTCCCAAATAGTTTGTAGAATATTGGAATCAATTGTTCTTTAAATGTATGATAGAATTCACTATTAAACCCATCTGGCCCTGGAGATTTTTTCCTAGGGAGTTTGATGGCTTGTTTGATTTCTTTTTCTGAGATGGGGTTATTTAGGTAATTCACTTCCTCTTCAGTTAATCTGGGCAACTTGTGATTTTGTAAATATTCGTCCATTTCACTGATTGTCATATTTATGTGCATACAATTGGGAAAAATAAATTCCACATTAATTTTTTGATTTCCTCTTCATTGGAGGTAGATTCACCCTTTTTATTTTTGATACTCATAATTTGGTTTTGATACTCATAATTTGGTTTTCTTCTTTCTTTTTTTTATCATATTGACTAAGGGTCTATCAATTTTGTTGATTTTTTTCATAAAACCAGCTCTTAGTTTTATTTATTAATTCAATGGTTTTCTTCATTTCAATTTTATTAATCTCACCTTTGGTTTTCAATATTTCTAATTTAGTACTAAATTGGGGATTTTCAATATGTTCTTTTTCTAACTTTTTCAATTGCATGTCCAATTCATTGACCTCCCTTCTCTCTGCTTTAATTAAGTATGCACTCAGGGATATAAAACTTCCCCTGAGAACTGCCTTTAGTGCATCCCACAAATTTTGGTATGATGTTTCATTATTATCATTCTCTTGAATGAAATTATTGATTGTTTCAATAATTTCTTGTTTGACCCACCAATTTTTTAGGGTTAAATTGTTCAATTTCCAATTAGTTTTTAGTCTATCTTTCCCTGGCCCTTTATTGCATATAATTTTTATTGCATCATGATCTGAGAATGATGCGCTTAATATTTCTGCCTTTCTGCACTGGATTGTGAGGTTTTTATGCCCTAGTGCATGGTCTATTTTTGAGTATGTACCATGCACTGCTGAGAAGAAAGTAAATTCCTTTTTATCCCCATTCAGTTTTCTCCAGAGATCCATCGTATCTAGTCTCTCTAAGATTCTATTCACCTCTTTAACTTCTTACTTGTTTATTTTGAGGTTAGATTTATCGACTTCAGAGAGGGGAAGATTAAGGTCCCCCACTAGTATAGTTTTGCTATCTATTCCTTCCTCTAATTCCTTTAACTTCTCCTCTAGGAATTTAGATGCTATACCACTTGGTGCATATATATTAAGTAGTGATATTGCTTCATTCTCGATGGTGCCTTTTAGTTGGATATAGTTTCCTTCCTTATCTCTTTTAATTAGATCTATTTTTGCTTTTGCTTTATCTGAGATAAGTATTGCTACCCCTGCTTTTTTTACTTTAGCTGAGGCATAATAAATTTTACTCCAACCTTTTACCCTTACCCTGTGGGCATCCCTTTGTTTCAAATGTGTTTCTTGTAGACAGCATATTGTAGGATTATGGTTTTTAATCCATTCTGCTATCCGCCTCTGTTTTATGGGAGAGTTCATCCCATTCACATTCACTGTAATAATGACTATCTGTCTCTTCCCCTCCATCCTATTCCCTCCCCTATTTATGTTTTTGTTTCTTCTTTCTTCCTTCCCCTCCTTGAGGTTTTTCCTTTTGACCACCCCCTCCCTCAGTGTTCCCACCCAGGGATCCCTCTTCTTAACCTACCCTCTCCCCTTATTACTGTTTCCCTCCCTTCTAATCCCAACCCCTTTAGTCTCCTCTTTAACACCCCCCCTTGCCCTTCTGCTTTCTATAGGATGCAATAAGTTTTTATACTTATCAGAGTGAATTACTCCCCGTTTGATTCCAAACCAATGAGAGTAAATTTCAAACAGTGCTCCCCTCTCTCCCTCCTTTTCCTCTATTTAATGAATTTATGTGTCTATTCACATTAAAATCTTAAACTTCACTGATTTAAGTTGATCCCTCTTTGAACCAGAACCAGTGAGAATAGTGTTTAAATGATGTTCCTCTCCGTCTTTCTTTCCCCTCTTCTATAGTGTGTTTTAATGTCTCTTCAGATGGCGTATTTTACCTTTTCCTATCTAATCCTTTCCTTTTTCCCATTACAGTCTCTTTGATCCCCTTAATAGTTTTTTTTTTTTAGATATCACATTAGTGCATTCATACCCACACCCTCTATCTAAGTATAACCCTTTTGAAGGTCATGATAATCATAAAGATTTTGAATATTGACAGTTATCAGCTCCACATACAGGGATGTGAACATTTTGCTCTTGTTGCATCCCAAGTAATGAGCGTGTGTTTGTGGGTATGGGTGTGTGCACTTATGCATGTGTGAGTCTGTGTTTCTCTTGTTTACCTTTTTATGTCTTTCTTGAGTCTTGTAATTGGAGATCAAATTTTCCATTGAGCTCTGGCTTTTTCATCAGGAACATCTGGAAGTCCCTTATTTCATTAAACGTCCATCTCCTTGCCTGGAAGATTATGCTCAGTTTTTGCTGGGTAGTTAGTCCTTGGTTGTAGTCCTAGCTCTCTTACCCTACAAAATATCAAATTCCAGTCCCTCCGCTCTTTTAATGTAGAAGCTGCTAGGTCCTTTGTGATCCTAACTGTAGTTCCTCGATATTTGAATTGTTTCTTTTTGGCTGCTTGTAGAATTTTTTCTTTAATCTTGTAATTCTGGAATTTGGCTACTATATTTCTTGGAGTTTTCAGTTTGGGATCTCTTTCAGGAGGAGTCCGTTGAATTCTGTCAATAGTTATTTTATCTTCTGATTCCAGGACCTCAGGACAGTTTTCTTTGACAATCTCTTGGAGGATGTTGTCTAGGCTGCTTTTTTCATCATGGCTTTCTTGTAGACCAATAATTCTTAGGTTGTCTCTCCTGGATGTGTTCTCTAGGTCAGTTATTTTTCCAGTGAGATATTTTACATTTTCTTGCAATTTTTCGATAGTCTTGTTTTGTTTGATTGACTCTTGCTGCATCATAGAGTTTTGAGCTTCAATTTGATTGTTCCTAATTTTTATCGAATTACGGTCTTCAGTTATTTTTTGAAGTTCCTTTTTTAGGGAGGTATTTTCTCCGATTACTTCACTGAGATGTTTTTCCAAGTTGGTCACTGCCTCCCTGATTTGGTCTTTAAAATTTTTCTTAAGCTCCTCCAGGAATGCTATTTGGGCTTGAGACCAGATCATGTTTCCTTCTGTGGTCTCAGGTGTGGGTAGAGAGTCTATATTGTCCTGTGTATTTTGTTGTTCTTGCCATGCACAGTATGCTTGAATAGACTTTTTTGCCTTCCCCTTCTCCTTCTCAGCTTCTTTTTTTCCCTTTGTGACTTCCTGTTTCTTAATTTCTCAGGCTATGAGTTTAGGGACTGATCCTTGATTTTGAATACTCTGGGTGGCTAGTTTATGGCTAAGTCAGGGAAGTCAATGAGGGAAGTAGATGAGTAGGTATGGGTGTATCTGACCACTTCAGATTTCTGCCTTTATACCCCTGGGCTATAAGTAGGCTTTTGTTGGTGAGGTGAGGTGGGGCTTCTTGGGACCCCACCCTCTCTTCTCTTCAGACTCCTGGCTGTCTCAGTTACACCCCTTCTTGGAGACTCTCAAGCCTGGGGCTATTTCCATTAACTTGGGATTTCAATCTGGGTGGGAGACTTATCTTTGGGTTTTCTGCTTCATGAAGGAGGGATGGGAGGATCTGAGCAGCTAGAATTTACTTTGCCATTCCAGCCCCTGTATTATACAGGCAGGCAGTTTCTAAACTTCCAGGCTGGTGGCCAAATGCAGCTAGAGAAGCCGCTCTTTCCACTGAGGGCCCAACTCTCCTACCTGGCTCCACTGATCCTACCCGTCCGAGAGATGACTGTGATTCGTCCTCGGTAAGTCTGCAGGCTGGGGCTTTTGCTCTCTCTGGTGTAGTCTGCTTGTCTGCTCTTAGGTCTGGGCTGTGCAGATCCCACACGCTCTGTGCTCAACAAGTCCGGACACACTGGGCAACCTCCTGGGCTGGACTCTGCTACACTTCGTCTTCCAGTGGGCTCCATCACTCTGGATTCCACTCAGATTCACCCTTTGAGCATTAGTGACCGAGGAGCTCAGAGAGATTACTGCTTCCTTTCCGCCATCTTGGCTCCTCCCCCCATATTTTATCTATTTAAAACTATAAATCCTATAAACTTAAATGTAACTCCTTGAGGACACAGATGATGTCATTTTTGTCTTTGTAGCCCCAACACTCAATACACACAGTAGGCAATTCATAAATATCTGTTAAATTGGCTTTAATTCTTCTCTCTTTTGCATTTCTTTCTCATTTCCATTTCTCTTCTCCCTAGTCTCCAGGCCTCATTTACTTAAATGTAAATTGCTGAAAGCAACAATGATAAGGCTCTAGAGACTGACATGATCCATAGTAGAGAATTTTGATATTTTATTGTTGCCCAGTATGTTTTTGATTTGACTAAATCAGTGAAGGATAGTTCCTCATTTTATAGAGGCATATGTAGAAAGGCTGACTGATTTGCATAAGTAGAATTTCTCTTGGTTTAAAAACAACTTATTGGAAATTGCACTGGACTTTCTTGAGGTCTTAAAGGTTAGCAAAAATCTTCACATATATTATCTCATTAGATCCACAGACTGCAAGGTTACATAAGTAATTACTGACATATACAGTACTAGAATGCAGTTCACTTGGATTTTATCTAAGCATAAGTTGACCTTCATAACTTGTGAGGTATTTTTAAATTCCGAGATTCCTTGATCCCCAGACCAGGGTTTTTACTAAATTGGTTTGGATTCCAGCCAATATAAGTGGTTTGGTCCATGGTTGTGAAGTGCTTAGAAACAGTTTTTGGACTATAGAAAAATAGAAAGATTTATCTTATTTCTTGAAAAGTTATATTTTTGTATATTGGAAAAAGCAAAAAAGAAATTTATAATTAAAACTATAGTCTATACCCATAAAGAACATTTTTTCTCTGTCAGAGGATAAAAACTACTGATGAATTTATATTCCTTTACTATAGTTATTTCAGTCTTTTTGATGTAGAGTATTTAAAATATTTTTATAAATATTTAGTTATATACTGAGAAATGTGTTCTTTTGATTTCCACTGGAAAAAGCTTTTTCTTCATTATGTTAAAGATAGTGATATGGAGAGGAATGGAAGAGATTTCCCTGAGAAGCTTTTAGAAGTAATTCCAAAGATGAACTTTTATATGCAAAATGAAAGGAATAGATAATATGATCATTTAGTTTCTTTATAAATATGGAATTCTGTGTTTAAATGATTTTTCATTAGTTTCATCAAAAAGAAAAGGTAATGGGGTGGCTAGGTGGCACAGTGAATAGAGCACTGGCCCTGGAGTCAGGAGGACCTTAGTTCAAATCCAACCTCATACACTTGACACAATTACTAAATTACTAGCCATGTGACTTTGGGAAAGTAACTTAACCCCAATTGACCTCCAAAAAGCAAAAAAAAAAAAAAAAAAGGTAAAATTTTTGAACAATTCATTGAATTTTATTTTTCTATAGATTAAACTGCAAATTCACTGGCATTGGGTGAAAAAGATAAGTGTTTTTGTTTTTCAATCAAGAGTACATACATATAAGAGATAGTCCTTAAAGCTCTCTCAAATGCCTTAAGACTCAAATAAATTATGTACTTAAAATATAAAATATGTGGTTCCAAGTTTATTTTACAATCTTATGGGACAAAAATAGACAAAAGTATTCCCCTAAAGCATAATGTAATAAGAAAGAAGCTTCTTCACTCAAAGACACATAAACACATAAAGAGCATATGTTTTCCTCTTCTTTGAAGGAAAAAAAAACAATTATAGAAAAAGAGAGCAAGATGTGGTTATGTTTAGCAGTCCAAATGGATATAATTTTCCTGCTGTCAACTGAATTTTCATCTGGATAATCACAAGTAAAGCAATTCAATTAAATAAGCATTTATTAAAACCCTAGTGTATGCAAGGAACTTTTCTAGGTTCTGAGGAAATAAAGGTGATATGTGAACTGAGCACTGAAGGAAGAGAAATATTTAAGTTAGTAGACATATGGCAGAACTTCATTCCAGACATGAGGCTTGGCTAGTAGGGATCTCTATGTTTCAGATTCTTCACTTGTGAAATGAGAGGAGTGATACTTGTCCCATCTACCTCAAACGCTTCTTATAAAAATCATGTAAGTTGATAATATCTGATAGTTACATAGGGCTTTAAGATTTCCAAAATTATCTATATACATTACCTCCATTAACATCACAACACCCCAGTGAGAAAATTTCTGTTATACTAATTTTATCAGATGAAGCAACAGTGGCCTAGAGACATTAAATGACAGGCTTATATAATTGGTACCTGCCTGGGACAAGACTTGAAACCAGAACTTTATTCAAAATCTAGTACTCTACTTATTTCTTTTTTGGAGGGGGAATGGCAGGGCAATTGGGGTTAAGTAACTTGCCCAAGGTCACATGTCTAATAAGTATTAAGTATTTGAGGACAGATTTGAAATCTGGTCCTCCTGACTCCAGGGCCAGTGCTCTATTCACTATATCACCTAGCTGCCCCGATGTCTAGTATTCTAGATATACTATAACTTACCCAATATTCATATAGGATGCATGAAATCACTGGAAAAATATAAATTACTATTATAATGGGAAGTCAGATTATTAAATAAAGTTGTTGACTATGTCTTATAGTGTAGTTCTTATTAGCTGGTATATTAAATTGTGAAGAATCAAGAAGGCAGATTGCAAGGTACATTAAGGTACCAGTTAGTTATAGGTATTTTGTTGTTGTTGTTTTTAATTTCAGATCACTGGTTCAGAAGTCATTAGAAAAAACCTTCTTGTTCGAAAATAGAGACAGAAAGGGCGGAAACAATAATGAGCTCAGATTATTTTCTTCAGTCTTGTGCAGGAATAGAAAGTCAAAGGATTTGCTTCAATTGCATAATTGTCAAGAGGTTCGAAAACTAATACATTATTTATATGCAGGTTAGAAACAGATACTTACCACAGATTATAAAGAAATGCATAATTAGAATAAGGACAAAAAAGTAAGAGAGCACAAGAACTCTATCCATACCAAGGCAGTATATAGGGGTGTGTGTGTGTGTGTGTGTGTGTGTGTGTGTGTGTGTGTGTGTGTGTTCTCATGTATGTGTGAGTGGACATTTAGGATGCTTTTCCTCGTAATACATTAACAAAAATTTCAAAAGAAATCATTGACTATGAATCTGAAAAGGATAGCAAAAGATATCTTAATTGAAAGGAAAAATATTCAAATCTTTAAAAAAGAAAATCCTGGTCTGATCTCATATTGGTCTGCTTTCCTAGGGCTAATTAGCATCAACAGCAATATCAACAATGCCTCAGGCTTGTCAAATGAATTTGAATTTTTTAAGCAGGCCTTTAATATGCACAATTTCACAAGTATTGCTTTTGATTGGTAAAAAACAAGGGAATGTTTTTTTTTTTATAAGTGAAAAAGAAACTACTAAATTTAGGGATTTTTCTTAGTAATCAAAGATTTCATTTAAGTTTATTGAGAATGCCACAGATGCCTTATTTCACTCAAAGTAATTGCTTTGCACAGATATATAATGAAAAGATTTTTAAAATGCCTTTTCTAGCATACATCGTTTTATGTTTTAAAATTATTTCCCATAATATATCAAAACCTAGTTGTCGCTGTCAGGTATGGAAATGTTTTTTTGTTTTGTTTTGTTTTGTTTTTACTTTTTAAAGGGGGGAAGGCAGGGCAATTAGGATTAAGTGACTTGCCCAAGGTCACATGGCTAATAAGTATTAAGTGTCTGAGGTGATTGTTTAGTATTTAAAATAATAAAGCTTTTAGCTTAGAGAAAGTCCAGCACAATGACTATCACATAGTAGATGTTTAATAAATGATTATTGTTTTTGATTGATTGAAAAAAAGGTTTCTTTTTTTCAAATGTTCTCCCAAGTAATTTGTTCAAGTACTCACTAGTAGGGACCTGACCTCACCGAACATCATAATGATAATTATTAATAATGATGATACTGGTAGTAACAAGAATAATACTCACAAGAATAAAAACAATAATACAAGGAAGAGGGTTCTTCTACCAGCTTATCTACTGACACAAAAGATAGAAGCCTCAAAATCCCCCTTACAAGTACTACAAGAGTTCTTGAAGATACCATATTTTACTTGCTCAAAATTACAAATGAAGATCACATTTGGAGAATTTAATGCATTAGTCCTTCGTAACTTAAAAAAGAATTAGGGAGATTAAACTTCAGTTAATTTCATCAGGAATGGAAGAATATCAGAATAACTGTTTTAATGTAATATCTTATTCATGTACAAACTGAGGTCTGAGTTTGATACCTGTGTTTTTTTTGCTTCACTAACTTATGTTCAAAAATACTTATTAAGCATATAATATAGACAATGCATTGTACAAGGTATCAGGGATATGAAGACAAACTTTAAATAATCTTCACCTCTCAAGGAACTTATATTCATATGGGAATGATAGCACATAAGGTCATTGACTTATATCTGGAAAAGATTAGTCATAGATCATTTAGTCCATCCTTCTAATTCTTTTTTTTTTTAAACAAATACTTTATTAACTTCTGTTTTACATCATTCATTTCCGCCAGATTTTGAGTTACAATCATTTTCCCCCCATTATTCCCCTACCCAACCTCCCAGAATAGCAGTCCCACAAGATATCGCTTCCTCCAATCTGCTCTCTCCCATACCTTCTCCCATACCCCCTTCGACTTTTCCATTAGAGGAAGGTGAATCTTTGTGTCCCAATGCCTGCATATCTTATCTCCCAATTATAAGCAAAAGAGTATTAATAATAGTATTTATATATATATTTGAAACATTTAATGTTACGACCTTGAATTTCAGATCCATTTCCTTCCTCCCTTGTCACCCATTCCTTCTTGGGAGATAAGTAATTCAGTATATGTTGTACATGTCTAGCTATGCAAAACATTATCATAGTAGATATATTGTACAAGGCTGCTTATAATTCCCTCCCACTCATCCCACCCCCCACCTGGTCCATTCCCTACATGATCCTGTCCCTCTTCTATAGTGGGTACTTCCAACCTCCCCTCACCCCAAGGATGCCCTCCCATCCATCATCCCTCCTCTCATCCCCCTTCCCCCTATCCTGCTGCAGGTTGAGATATCCCATTTAGTATGTATGTCATTTTCTCCCTGAACCAAATTCAATGTGAATGTGGTTTTGCCTTTTTAGCCTTCCTTATTCTCCCCCTCCTTTGCACCCACTTCCCCTACATGAGATAGTTTACCCTACCATGTCTCTCCCCATCTCCTCTTGCCACTTTCCTCTCTCACCTCATAATTTCATCCCTTGAGTACTCTCCCTTCCCAACAAAATCAACCTATGCCCTCTATCCATATATAACTGTAACCATATACACACACATTCACATATGTATTCATATGACCACACCCCCTTCTTCCATTATTTTCATAGTGGGAAAGATATCATCAGTCACAGATATTGCTTTTCCATATAGGAATGTAAATAGTTCAACTTTGATAAGTTCCTTTCGATTTCTTTTCCCTGATTGCCTTCTCAGGCATCTCTTACTTCTTGCGTCTGGATGTCAAATTTTCTATTCAACTCTGGTTTTTTCCTCAAGAATGCTTGAAAGTCCTCTATTCCACTGAATGACCATATTTTCCCTGAAACAAAATACTCAGTTTTGCTGGGTAGGTGACCCTTGGGTTCATTCCCAGTTCTTTTGCCCTCTGGAATATCATATTCCATGCCCTTCGATCCCTCAGTGTAGAAGCTGCCAGGTCCTGGGCTATTCTGATTGTGTTTCCACAATATTGAAATTGTTTCTTCCTGGCTGCTTGTAGTATTTTCTCCTTGATCTGGGGATTCTGGAACCTGGCCATAATATTTCTGGGAGTTTTCTTTTTGGGATCTTTTTCAGGAGGTGATCGGTGGATTCTTTCAACCTCTATTTTGCCCTCTGGATCTAAAACATCAGGGCAGTTTTCCTTGAGAATTTCTTGAAGGGTGATTTCTAGGTTCTTTCCTTGATCATGGCTTTCAGGTAGTCCAATAATTTTTAAATTGTCTCTCCTGGATCTATTTTCCAGGTCAGTGGTTTTTCCCATGAGATATTTCACATTGCCTTCTAATCTTCATTTGTTTGGATCTGCTTAACAGCATCTTGATTTCTCATAAAGTCACTAGCTTCCATTTGCTCCAGTCTAACTCTGAAGGAATGAATCTCCTCAGTGAACTTTTGAGATTCTTTTTCCATCTGGCAAATTCGACTTTTTAAGGCATTCTTCTCCTCAATGCCCTTTTGGGCCTCCTTTGCCATTTGAGCTAGTCTATTTTTTAAGGTGTTGTTTTCCTCAGTCAGGCTGTTGACCCTCATTTCATACTTTTCCTGCATCCTTCTCATTTCTCTTTCTAATTTTTCCTCCACTTCTCTTATTTGATTTTTAAAGTCCTTCTTAAGGTCCTCTATGGCCTGCAACCCACTCATGTTTTCCCCTGGGGCTTTTGGAGCAGGACTTCTGACCTCACAGTCCTTTTCCCGCTCTATGCCCCCAAAATAGGAGTCTAGGGTTGCATTTTTCTGTTTCCTTTGCCTTGGCATGTTGCCACTTAATTGCTTGACTTTTGGGCTTGTTGCCACACTATGGCTTTAAGGCCAGATAGAGGAATTTTCGTCCCGAACGTGTGGGGGGCAACTTCCGTTTCTGGCAAGCTGTAAACCCACCCACAACTTCCACCCTAGATCACAATCCAGATCCAGGGAGGTTAAAGCAAGAGCGATTACCCCCCAAGACTGATCGCTGGATCTCCCCACGATTTGTAGGCTGGGAGCCGGAAATGCCTATGAAAACTACAAAATGGCGTGTCTCCTCAGCGGCTTCTAGCCCCCAGGGGAGGGAGCTGACGCATTCCCCAAATACAGGTCCCAAAGTCCATAGGACACTAACCTCTTACTTTGTCCTAGGCAAGTCTATGTTGATAATTCTGGAGTCTCCACAGTTCCTGGTGTTCTGGGGTTCCTCCAGCCGGCTGCTGGCCCTGCCGCCCTGGGGCTAAAACCTCGGCTCACGTGGACCTGGGCTCGGCTCGGCTCCTGCGCTCTGCGCGCTGCCGGCTCCCAGACCACTGCGCTGGTCCTTCCTGCAGGGTGCTGGGCTGTCCTCAGCGGGAGGTTAGCTTCTCTGTGTAGTTCTGTGGGTGCTGGGGCTCCAGAAGATTTTCAGAGTCCTTTTTTACATAGTTTGTGGAGAATCTGGGGGCAGAGAGGCTTGGACGAGCTGTTTCTACTCCGCCATCTTGGCTCCGCCCCATCCTTCTAATTCTTACAGCTGAGGAAACTAAGGTCCATATAGATAATCAGCCCAAAGTCACATAAGGGGTATGTACAGAAGTGGAATTAAAGAACTCAGATTCTCTGATTTCATATCTACTATCCATATACACAGATGCATGTATTTATATGTGCATATTTTATTGTGTATGTGCAAATAAATGTATATGCAGATAGCTAGATAGAGAAACAAAGAAATAGATAGATAGATAGATAGATAGATAGATAGATAGATAGAGAGATAGAGAGATAGAGAGATAGAGAGATACAATGTTTGGTAGAGAGTTATGGGGACAAAGAGATAATACTGACAAAGTATGCTAGGAATGTTTAAGCAAAGGGAGAACATTTTAATGATAATTTATATGACTTTTATGTTCAACTCTACCTTATCCAAATAGTTTTCTATATTATTGTTAGGGGAAGCATGTGTAGTGGATTGACATGCTGTGTTACCCTAGACAAGTTAGTTAATCTCTTTGTGCCTAAGGCAAATACTTAGGACACATATACAGAATTAGAGATGCGTTGAATGGAGTCTCAATTACATTTGACTTTTATATAGATTAATAGAAATTGGCTTAATTTTGTGTTGAAAAATTCAAATTACACACTATCATAATGATTGTGTTCACATATACTCAAAATGAGTTTAATTTAAATTTTACTGACATTGTCAAATTTAAAATTTGTAGCTGATTTGTATATTTAGTTCTTTTTTGAAAAACTCAGTTCTCTTCAGGAAATTGTGTGTGTCTTGGAGAGAAGTTAATTCTCCAAGAGGATCTCTCTATATTAAAATACTTGACTTGGATCCCCTGAGATCATAAATTACCCTCTCAGAATGGACATTTATGGAAGCTGCATTAACATTTTAAGTTAAAGGGGTCTTAAAAGCATGGAAGCAATTACCTATATACCACTATCATTTCCTGGAAGGATTTACACAGCTTCAGAAATATCTGACATATTTCGGGTTTAGCTTAGACAGTGGCAGAATCTGAACAAATATCTTGCATCTGTTCATTTCGTTTACATGAGTGTTTGTCTCCATCAAGTTATTGAATCCTGTTAGTACTTTTTTTATTGAGGTACAGAGAAAAAAATGCAGGGCCTATGAAAGGTTTAGAGCAATTTTATTCTATTTAGGCTCATAATTATTCCAAGACTTTTACAATACCTTGTATTTTTCATGCGTAAATGAAGGATATTATGGAGAATTTTCCATAGAATTTTGTAATTCTGGTTCTGTGCATAAATTGTTATGACTTCCAAATCATTGGACTACTTAAATATAGGTATTAGTAACATTATTATATATTAATGTATTGCATATCATTGTTTACTTTAATAATAAATAATCCTTATTTTATATTTACATCAATATTATTTACAGGACGTTTTTAAGTGTTAGTGTACTATAGAATTTTAATGGGACCTTTCAAGTAAAACTATAGATACTCTATAAGGCGGGGGTTGCTGCTCTTTATTGGAGAAAGCTTTATGATTTCAGAATCCTATGAAAATCCACATTTAGATATGACAATTATGTCACATATTACAAACTTGAGGGAAAAAGAGAAGATATATGAAAAGGAAAATTTACAAGAAAAAAAGAGAATATAGACTACATAAAGAGCCAACTGAGATCAGTATTCAGGTCATCTTGGGTGTTCTCAAACTGCCATCAAATAGAGAAAGAAGCTCTGGGCTCTGATAAAATAAATGGGGTGAAATGAAGGACACAATGCAAAGTGTTAAATCATCTTTGAACCTAGAAATTTCAGCAGAATTCTGATTAATTTAGAGTATAGAGGAGACACCACAAAGATTTGTAGCCTTCATTTGGTTTGGTGTAGAATTCCATGAGGCAGAGGATTGCTGTTGCTACTCTGTAATTTCAGTTGTATCCCACTCAATAGACACCATTTGGAATTTTCATTACAAAAATAATGGAGTAGTTTGACATTTCCTTATCCAACTTGCTTTACAGATGAGGAAATTGAGAAAGATAGGGTTAAATGACTTGCTTAGGGCCACACAGCTAGTATGTCTTTGAAGTCAGATATGAACTAAGGAAAAAAATACATATTCCTGACTACAGGCACTCTATCCATAATACCACCTAGCTGCACACAAAGCAAAGGCTACAAAACATGAAGATTTTACAACTGGATCCAAAATATCTGAAGTGAATTTGTCACCTTCTCACCCTGTTGGAGGCTTAGCAAAAATTAGGTTAAGCTTTCACTGGAGTCTATTATAATTTATGCCATTTGTATGTGAGGACCTCTGATATTTATTGCACTACTTTATTTTCTTTGAAATTTCAAATTACATATTATGACAAGTATACACACATGCATATGCACACATGCATGTGTGTGTGTATTTGCTAATATACAAATAACTCTTGCAAGTTCATTGTATTTAATGATTTGCATTATCAGTTAACCAAAAGAGTTCACAATGAGCCCAAGAGAAAGAGAAAGATGTTCCAAAGTGAGAGTTTTCAAACACATCAAGGGTACAGGTAATTCAACCAATTCTCTCAATTTCTAATAATGTTTCAATGGATACATGGTCTTAACCACTGCTTAAGTCCTTGATGTGGTGGAGCCAGGTCACACAAGTTCATGAGATCTAATTGTTAAATTTTTGATTGGAGCATTTGAACCTAAATTTTTGAAAAAATGCTAACAAGCAGGTTTTGACTTTTTCTTTTATTTCTTTCTAGGTTTAGTGATGGGAGAAATGTTCATAATGTACAGATTTCTTATTTTTGTACAGAGAACTGTTAGTTAAACATTTAGTAGCATGCCACTGGCCTTATTGATATGGATATTGCCTAAAGCAAATATTGCAGCTTCTTATCCTGAGCAATCTTGCTCATGTTCTCTCATAAATAGTGCAAAGAGGATTTACCTAATACCTGGGATGATTATAAGGCCTTTTAACTTTCATGTGTGGCTCTCACTGTCAATAGATGATCAGTACTCCTCCATTTCCAATCATATATTTCCTGGATATCTTTTACTCCACTTATAAGAAAATTATTGCTGGCTACATACAGCAGCATACTGAAATTTTGATAAATCAAAAACTGGAGTTTTCTAAGTTTATATGTTTATATCACTACCAGTGGAACCCTAGTGTTACCCGACTACTTTCATGGTCTTCTGATTGATTCCCCCTTCTTCTAATGTCTAGGTTTTTTCTGATATATCCCCCCAAACATCTATCAAAATATTCTTAAGGTACAAAGTATATTTTGTCATTACCAGACTTGAAAAGTTCCCCATTGCTTATACAATGAAACATAAAGTTCTTAGTGTGGCATTTAAGGTTCTATACAAACTGGTTCCAAACTACCTGGTCAGGTACCTCCATTCAAAAATTATAGGTTCTAGCAGTATTGGAACATTTCTCCTTCCATTTCCCACTTTTCACTGTTTATACAACTCATCTTCCATATCTACAATGAACTCTCAACTTATTTTTTTCATATATCAGAATATTGTGGAGCCACAATCAAGGTAACACAAGATTCACCAGCTTCTACAATAATAATGGTTGTGCTATGACATTCTGGAAGGGAAAGAATCTAGAATTACAAGCAAGAAACACCTACCCAACAAAAGTGAGTATAATTCTTCAAGGTAAAATAGGCATTCAATGAAAAAGAGAATTATTAAGCTTTCTTGGTGAAGAGACCAAACCTGAATAGAAAATACGCCTTTCAAATAAAAGATTCAAAAGAAGCATAAAAGTATAATCAGGAAAGAAAAATCATAAGTTTTCAATAAGGTTAAATGGTTTACATTTCTACATGGGAAAATGATACTTATAACTCCTAAGAATATTATCATTATTAGGGCAGTTAGAAGGAATATATATATATATATATATATATATATAGACAGAAGCCATTGTTATAAGTTGAGTATGGTGGGATGATATTTTAAAAAATAAAATTAAAGGGTAAGAAAGAAAAATGCAGTAGGAGAAAAGAAAATGGAGGTATAGAATGGGTTAAATTATCTGACATAAAAGAGGTGTGAAAGACCTTTTACAGTTGAGGAGAAGCTGAGGGAGTTGTAGGAGTAGCATGTAAACTTTATTCTCTTCAGATCTAGCTTAAAGAAGGAGTGACATTCATATTCCATTATGTATACAACTCTATCTTACAAAACAGAAAAGTAGGAGGAGAAAGAGACAAGAGAAGGAGGAGGACTGATAAAAACAGGGTGGAATGGAGAAGTGGTAGTCAGAAGCAAAATAATTTTGATGATGAACAGGATGAGAGAAGGGGAGAGAGAGAGAGAGAGAGAGAGAGAGAGAGAGAGAGAGAGAGAGAGAGAGAGAGAGAGAGAGAGAAGGATAAACAAAGTTCAAATGGGATGGAGGGAAATACACAAATATCTAAACTATGGAAAAGTTTTATAGCAAGTTTCTCTGAGTAAAACCTTCATTTCTCAGATATATAGAGAACTGAATCAAATTGATAAATCATCAAAAGATAGGTAAGGCAGTTTTCAAATTAAGTA
Organism: Gymnobelideus leadbeateri; assembly: GCA_011680675.1. Taxonomy (NCBI): domain Eukaryota; kingdom Metazoa; phylum Chordata; class Mammalia; order Diprotodontia; family Petauridae; genus Gymnobelideus; species Gymnobelideus leadbeateri. The sequence goes on from WOXC01003398.1 coordinate 171,007, forward strand.
ATCAATACTAACTATAGTCATATGAAAATATGTTCCAAATCACTATTAATTACTGAAATACTATTTAAAACAACTCTGAGGTACAACCCTATGTGTATCAAATTGACTAATGCAACATAAATGTAAAATAACAAATGTTGTTGGAGGAGATGTGGGAAAACTGAGAAACTGAGAATTGGAGATTAATTGAATGCCTATCAATTGATGAATTAATGAACATGCTATGGTATACAATTGTGATAAAATACTATTCTGCTACAGTAAAAGATGAGTAGGATGGTTCCAGAGAAACCTTGGAAGATTTACATGATAAGATGCTAAAATGAAATGAAGGGAACCAGGAAAACATTGTACATAGTCATAGAAATATTTTACGATAGTCAACTAAGAATGACTTAACTATTTTAAGGAATACAATGATCCAAGAAAATTTTGAGGGACTTATAATGAAAAACATTATCTGCTTCCAGAGAAAGAACTCATAGAATCTGAATGAAGATTGAAACATACTTTAAAAAAAAACACTTTATTTTTCTTTTTTTATGTTTTCTTTCACAACACAACTATTATGGAAATGTGGTTTGAATGACTGCATTTGTATAACATAGATCAAATTGCCTCAAAGAGGGGGCAGTTAAAAGAGGAGGAATATTTCGTACTCAATTTTTTAACATGCTAAAATTATTTTACATGTAATTGGGAAAATGAAATATTAAATTATTTTTAAATATATAATTTAATATAGAGCTGAATATCACTCATTGGCTATAGTAGGTATATAATATAGATAGCTTGCTAAATATTAAATATAAATATATATATTTACATATATATACATATATATATATACACATCTAAATTCCTTCAAAGAAGGAAAATATGGAGATACTTATCTGATAGCAAATCTTTCTGAAAGGGTATGGTAAAAGACAGGGAGGATAAATGAAGACAGAAGTTGGAAGCAAAACAGATCTTAGAGTGCATACAGGACAGAAAGAAAGAGAGAGATGGATAAATGAAAAAAATAGCATGAAGGGAAATGCACATTTCATAATCGTAACTTTCAATGTCAATGGGATAAAATTACCTATAAAAAAGAGCAGAGATTAGAAATGAGAATTTAACAATGTTATTTACAAGAAAAACACTTGAAACAGAGAGTCATACAGATAGTTACAATAGGGGATTGAAGTAGAATCTATTATGCTTCAGCTGAAGTTAAATTGACAAAGGTAACAATCATGATCTCATACATGAGGAAAATAAAACATGGGTCTAATTAAAATGGATTAGCAGGGAAAATACATATTGACAAGAGGGTTTATTATCAGTACTTAATATATATGTAACAAATGGCATAGCACCCAGATTTTTAAAGTAAAAGTTAAATGAATGATAAGAGGAAAAAACAAAAGAGTTAAAACTTTTTTGAGAGATCTCAACTTTTCCCTCCCAGAGCTGTATAAATCTAACCATAAAATAAATAAGAATGAAGTCAAAGAGATAAATAAAATCATAGAAAAGTTAAATATGATGGACTTTTGGATAAAACTGTATAGGAACAGAAAAAAGTAAAACTTTTTCTCAGGTCTATGGGGTAGCTACAAAAAAAATCATTAATTAGGAAAAAAAAAGTAACAACCAAATGAAGAAAAATTGAAATATCAAATGCATACTTTCCTGACTATAATGCAATGAAAATTACATTTGTTAAATGATCATAGAAAGATAGGTAAAAATTAATTGAAAGCTAAATAATCTAAGCATAGTGAATGACTAGATCAAGGAACAAATCTTAGAAACAATGATTTTATTAAAGAGAATAAGAACAAGACCATTTTCTTAATTTTGTGACATGTCAGTAAAGTAGTACTTAGAGGAAATTTATACCTCTAAAAGCATGTAACAATAAAAGAAAGAAATAGCAGAGTAATGAATTGGGCCTTCAACTAAAAACAAAGTGGAAAAAGAACAAATTAAAAATTTCCAATTAAACACCAAGATGGAAATCCTGAAAAAAATAGAGATTAATAAAATTGAAAGTTAGAAAATCATTTAACTAATAAATAAAACTAGGAGATGCTTTAATTTTTTTAAAAAATAGATGAAACATTGGTGGGGGAAGTGTCAAGATGGCAGATTAGAAACTGCACTTCCATGGAGCTCCAGCACCCACCACTTCATAATTATGTTATAGTGGGATTCTGAATGACCTCCGGAGCTCCAGAACCCATAAAATTACACAGAGAAGCTAACCTCCTGTTGAGCACAGTCTAGCAGCCTGGCAGGGACTTGCCAGCATAGTGCTCTGGGTGCTCATCCCAGGACCCTGTGAGTCGGAGGTTTTAGCCCCAGGGCAGCTGGACCAGCAGCCAGCAAGAGGGACTCCAGAACACCAGCAGCTGTGGCATTTCCATAATTGTCAACACATGGATGCCAATTACAAAGTGAGAGGTGAGTGCCCTATGGACTTTGGTCCTTTTTGTGAGAGTCCATCAGCTTCTTCCCCTGGGGGAGAGAAGCCACAGAGGAGCTGGCTCAGCTTGCACCACATTGCCACATTGAAGCTTCAGTTCCTGGCCTGCAAACTGTAGGGGGATCTGGTAATCAGTCTGAGGGGTAATCACTCTTGTTTATTCTTCCTGGATCTGGATTGTGGTCTGGGGTGGAGGTATTGGGGTGTGTGACCAGCTTTCCAGAGTTGGTGGAGGTTTCAGAGAGGCCACCCAACTAATACCTCTGGAAGTTGAAAAAACCCCAATGTTTGGGACAGAAGCTCCCATGGGTGATGGCAGAGTCCTACTGTGGTAACAAGCCCAAAAGTCAAGTAATTAAGGGGCAACATGTCTAGGAAAAGGAAACAAAATAAACAGAAAAGTGCAACATTAGACTCCTACTTTGGGAGCAAAGAGGATCAGAGAATGGAAATCCTGCACCAAACGCCCCAAATGAAAATACAAGCTATTTACAGGCCATAGAGAATCTTAAAAAGCAGATAAGAGAAGGGGGGAAAATAGGGAAGAGAAATGGGAAAGATGCAAGAAAAGTATGAAATGAGAGTGAACAGCCTGACTGAAGAAAATAACACCTTAAAAAATACACTAACTCAAATGGCAAAAGAGGCTCAAAAAGGCAATGAGGAGAAGAATGCCTTAAAAAGCCAAATTTCCCAGATGGAAAAAGAATCTCAAAAGCTCACTGAGGAGAATCATTCCTTCAAAATTAGACTGGAGCAAATGGAAGCTAGTGACTTTATCAGAAATCAAGATGCTGTTAAGCAGATCCGAACAAATGAAAGAAGAGAAGGCAATGTGTAATATCTCATGGGAAAAACCACTGACCTGGAAAATAGATCCAAGAGAGATAATCTAAACATTGTTGGACTACTGAAAACCATAATCAAAGAAAGAATCTAGAAATCATCCTTCAAGAAATTCTCAAGGAAAATTGCCTAGATGTTTTAGAACTAGAAGGCAAAATAGAGGTTGAAAGAATCCACCAATCACCTCCTCAAAAAGATCCCCAAAAGAAAACTCCCAGGAATATTATAGCCAGGTTCCACAACTCCCAGGTCAAGGAGAAAATATGACAAGCAGCCAGGAAGAAACAATTTCAATATTGTGGAAACACAATCAGAATAGCACAGGACCTGGCAGCTTCTACACTGAGGGATTGAAGGGCATGGGATATGATGTTCCAGAGGGCAAAAGAGCTGGGATTGAAGCCAAAGTCACCTACCCAGCAAAACTGAGTATCTTGTTTCAGGGGAAAATATGGTCATTAAGTGGAATAGAGGACTTTCAAGCATTCTTGAGGAAAAAAAAACAGATTTGAATAGAAAATTTGACATTCAGACACAAGAAGCAAGAGATGATTGAGAAGGTAATCAAGGAAAAGAAACCAAAAGGAACTTATCAAAGTTGAACTATTTACATCCCTACATGGAAAAACAATAATTGTGTCTGATGAAACCTTTCTCATGAAAATAATTGAAGAAGGGTATATGGGCATATGTTTACAGGTATACATGGATAGAGGGCACAGGTTGAATTTGATGGGAAGGGATGATTCTTAAGGGGTGAAGTTAAGAGGTGAGAGAGGAAAGAGGCAAGAGGAGATGGGGAGAGACAGGGTAGGGTAAACTATCTCATGTAGAAGAGGCAAGGGAAAGTAGTTGCAGGGGAGGGGAAGAACAGGATGGCAAAAAGGCAAAACCATATTCTCATTGAAGTTGGCTCAAGGAGAGAATCACATACATACTAAATGGGATATCTCACCCTGCAGGAGAGTCGGGAAAAGGGGGATGAGAGGAGGGATGATGGAGGGGAGGGCATTCTGGAGGGAGGGGAAGTTGGAAGTACCCACTATCAAAGAGGGACAAGATCAAAGTAGGGAATGGACCAGGTGGGAGGTGAGATGGGTGGAAGGGAAATGTAAGCAGTCTTTTACAATATATCTACTATGGTAATGTTTTGCATAACTATACATGTACAACATATACTGAACTGCTTATCTTCTCAGAGGGAGTGGGTGACAAGGGAGGAAGGGAATGGATCTGAAAATCAAAGTTTTAAAATTAAATGTTTCATAAGATGTCCAGGCATTGGGCCTCAGAGATTCACCTTGCCCTTATGACAAAGTCAAAGGGGTTATGGGAGAGGATATGGTAGAGAGCAGATTGGATGAGGGGTTATCTAGTGGGACTGCTGTTCTGGGGTGGTGGGTAGGGAAAAATGGGGGAAAATTGTAACTCAAAATCTGGTGGAAATGAATGATGTAAACCAGAAGTCAATAAAGCATTTGTTTAATTTAAAAAAAAAGAAAAGAAATTAAATGAGCCATCAATGAAAAAAATGCGAGGAACAGATGAATTCACAAATAAATTTCACCAAGAATTTGTTGAAAAACTAATCCCAATATTATATAAACCATTTAGAAAAATACATGAAAAGGAGACCTACTAACTTCCTTTTATGACACAAGTAGTTTTTTTTTTTATACCTAAACCAGGGGAAACAAAAACAGGGAAAGATACACCAATTTACTTAATTAATATTCATGTAAAAAGGAAATAAAATATTTTGAAACTAATTGGAGCAACGTATCAAAAAGTTCATACACTACAGCTAGATGATATTTATATCAGGAATGCAGGGCTGGTTCAATATTAGGAAAGCAATCAGCATAATTAACCATATTTATAACAAAACCAATAAAAACATATGAATATGTCAATAGATACAGAAAAAGCCTATGATGAAATAAAACACTAATTCCTATAAAATACTAGAAAGCATAGGAATCAGAGGAACATTTCTTAAAATTATAAGTAGTATCTATCTAAATACAAGAGTAAGCATTATCTATAATTGGGGTAAACTTGAAGCCTTGCCAGTAAGATCAGGAGTGAAACAAGGACTGGAATTGCCAGCTGTAGCAATAGGAAAATAAAAAGAAATAAAGGAATCAATGAAAAAAAATAGTTGAAACAATGAACCACTTCTGCAAAGTTGCAGGATATAAAATAAACTCACACAAAACATCAACATTTCTCCAAACTATAAACATTTAGGCAAGTCACCTAATCCTAATTGCCTTACCTTCCCCCTCCAAAAAAAAAAAAAAAAAAGATAAACCGATAAAATAAAGTCCTAGTAATGTTCCTTTTATTGGCAAGTCCAGTGTTTGAAATAAAGTGGGCAAATAATTATTTAGTAACTAAAAGACTCTGAATAAGGATTGACAAATTTATTTTATAGTCAAAAGAAGAACTTCAAAATGGCAAGGAAAGCAAAAAAAATCTTGAGTAACATATGTGTCTTTTAATTGGTCAAAATATAAAAACATCCTCCAATATCGGTTTTACATTACAGCATTCATACCCACTGTTTTGAAATACTCTTAACTACAAATAAGACATAAATTCAGAGAATTTGAGAGTTGCTATACTGTCTTAGATTGAATAACCTTGACGTTAATTTAGGTAAGTATCTCTGGAATATGGATGATAGGTGAATTTGCCAAAATGCAGGTACAAGTCACAAGAACAGAATTGGGACCCAAGTGACCTGAGGTTAATTGAGTAAACTTGCAAGAGTAAGGTATTTACACTTGCATAGCAAAGGAAAATTAAAAAAATAATCAGTTTTCCATTTCATGATTCCCTTCTTTAATTCTTGGGAGGCCATACCTCCCATGAATAACTCAGCCTAAATAAATGTACAGATTTAGACATAGTAAAAATCATGTATGTCTATCTCTCTACATTTAGTGATGTTGGAATAATGATTACAGAAGCAGAAATTCCATGAATAAGATAGTTGAATCATTGGGAACCACCATGAGTTTCTTAGGAATCAATTTATTAGAGACAACTATGAGTGCTAGGGTTAAGAGAGCCCTCTGATATATCACAAATCCATTGAAGGACTCACATGTATTTTTGACTAGTATCACTGCTTGCTTTAATACTGAAATTCTAATATATGGGAAGAGACTAAAACATTTATCACAGATATTCTACTTTAATGGATCTAATTTGAGGAGGGATAGCCCCAGAAGAGATAACAAAAGGGATGGTTTAATCTTATAAAAATTTGTTCCTCAGTCTTATTTAGACCATCCATGACCTCTGCATTGACTGACTCTAGCAGCGAGAGTCTACTTCTACAAGAACTTACAGAGGCAGCAGCATATAGCAATGGAAGGAAACTAAAGGGTAAGCATTAAGTCTTCTTCTTAGTAACCCATTCCCAATGTCCATTGTAGCAGCTCATCACATCAGAAGGCTCAGATAGTTCATGTAATTATCTGTTTTCTGAATCTCCTGTTGTGCATTCTGGAATAGGTCTGTTTTCAGAGCATCTCTGAAGGGAGGGTCTGATCATAGAAGATCTGGTTTAGGTTACTTGCAAATATATTAGATATTTCTGCTATAATGTTTTCCAAAACAGACATAGATACAATTTAATACACCCTCTTAAATTTGGTTTTTCAATAACCAATTCAAGCATCAACAACCCATAAAACTTGTGAGAATTTACAGTTTTACCTCTTACCTGCTGTTACCTAAATCTTGTACCTGATATAGAAAATGCTATCAACAGGCTAAAGAGAAAATAAAAAAAAATTCATGAGGGATTGACTCATAAGATGAGCACCTCTGGATAAAGAGTTTTGTTGTTGTTAAATTATTAACTCATGTCTGACCCTTTGGACCATATTGTCAGTGAGGATTTGTAGGCAAAGATACTGGAATGGTTTGTCATTTCCTTCTCCAGTGGAATAAGGCAGGGGCTAAGTGACTTGTCCAGGGTCACAAGTAACTAGTGAGAGTCTAATGATGGATTTGAACTCAAGACTTCATGACTCTAGGCCCAGCACTCTGTCCATTGTGCCACCTGCTTGCCTCCTGGGTAAATATTAATAATATTTATCAAAATAGACATGTAAATATACCTTTCAGTATTACAAAATTAAATTAAATTACCACTCTAGCCTGGGTATAGGGATAGTTCTAGAAGTCTTAAAGTACTGAAGTCTTGCCCAGTTGTCAGTATGTGGCAAGCCTCTAATAGTATTTATCAAACTCAATCCCTTTAAACCATTAGCAGGACTGACAAAATCTTAGGACTTTGCATTTTACATATGAATAAATCGTTAAAGATCTTTTGTTATATAAAATTTTATAGAAAATTCTGAGGTTTATCCATCATATTTCCAAGTAAGTAGTATTCACACATTTTTACATCATTATTTCAATAACTGAATCTATAAACTTAGTTATCCAGATTAAAAGAGAATTTAGTTTTCTAACATTGTTTCTAACATTATTTCCAATACAATGATTTACCAAATTTACGTTACTCATTATGTTGAGTACTTCACAATTTTCATATTATTTGGTCCTTCCCACAAGCCTGGCTGTAAATGCCATTTTTATACACTTTACAGATGACCAAACTGAGAGAAACAGAGGCAAAATAACATGCCTGTGGTCATGTAACCAATGAATTTCTTTTTTTTTTTTTAAAAGCAATTGGGGTTAAGTAACTTGCTCAAGGTTACACGGCTAGTCATTATTTATGCGTGGGTGCTCATTTTCTGAGGCCGGATCTGATCTCGGGTCATCCAAACTCCGAGGCCGGCGCTCTAACTCACTGCGCCACCTAGCCGCCCCTTTAGGGCAATTGGGGTTAAGTAACTTGCCCAAGGTTACACGGCTAGGTTTTTGTTTGTATGGATTAAGTGTCGGAGGCCGACTCCGAACTCAGGTCCTTCTGATTCCAGGGCCGGCGCTCTATTCACTGCGCCACCTAGCCACCCCACCAATGAATTTCTTGATGCCAAATAGCAGTTGAAATTTGTATTTTTGATCTACCATAACTACTGTAATAGGGAACACATCTCACCTTAAATTAGTTTCAAGATAAATCTTAAATTAAATTACCTCTCATTTTGCAATCATAAATGATAGCATTTAAAATCTTAATTTATATGGGATCATCAGATACTAGCACTTTTAAATCTAAAGCGTATTGTTATCAAATTTGATTTATTTTCCAAAATTTCTGTTGGCAATATTACATTCCTATAAACATAGTCTTTATTCTTCTTTAAATCACTCAAAAAACTGAATCTATTTCTTTGCATTTTTAATGTAGGCTCACTGTATGTTTTAAGTGGGTAGCTTCATATCAACCAGAGTCATTTGCCATTTTCTATAACATTAACTTTGGGGAAAGTTTTATTTATTTGTGTTTTTTCCTTTTTAAGGACAAAACACTATTTGTCTAAAATTGCTAATGGGAAAACAGGCTTTTAAAAAATTCTCTCACCTCTACTTTCCCAGTCAAATCCTAGATTATCAATAGAAATGATTTTACTTAACTATTCCTTTGCAATTTTAGCACTTATCAATTATTTAAGTCAATAATTATTATATGATATACTATATAATTATATATAAAATTTAATATAATGTTAAATAGTAGTAAATAATGATTTAATTAAATCAATTTCTTGAACAATAACATTCAGTGTCAACTGACTCATAAGGTTAACAAAACAATATTTTTCAATAACAGTAAGCATAAAGTGCTATTGCAACAGTGTAGCAGAAGTTAATAATTCATGATATATTTTTTAAAAAGACTAATCCTTTTTGGCCTAAAATATTCAGTTCCCCTCAAATTGAAGCATAATATTTTATTCAAATAAATTTCAAAAGTATTCATCTGTAATGGAAATGCAAATTTAAAGATCTTCCCTGCCCCTAGCTTAAGTGCATCTGGAGCCTGTGGTGGGAGGCTTGTTTTTCAGGGAAGCCCACACCTTGATACTTTGTGATTGGGCAGTGGGTCAAGGAGGTTGTTACATTCTCTGAGCCAAGAGAAGGCGATATAAGCCCTGAGGAGAGGCTTTGCTTTGGGGCTCACTTTGAGAAGTGTTGTGTGATTTGACCAGATGAGACTCTGGGAAGCCGTTGTTGAGAGCCCCCCGGCTTTGAAAACCCAGATGTTGATGCTTCCCTCTCTGGTAACTGTGTTTTGGTATTGATATAATGGTTGGACAGTTTGGAAGCCTGTCTGTCTGATCTGTAAGTTCTGTAACTCTGAAGTTTGGGGTGCTGACCTTTTTTCCCCTGAACTAGGTAATGTATGTTTGTTTGATTAAAGTAAGCTTGTTAACCCATTTTGAGTTGCTTTCCTTTGAAAAGCAGATCTCAGAACCTGTGTTGGCAGTCACCCTGGGGATATTGGGGTGCTTGCTGCTACAAAATGGCGACGAGGATGGGATCTGCTGAGTAAAAGGAAAGTATGGGGGCTGGGATAATTGTTTGTTTCCCAGTTGTGGTAGCTGTGATTCTGTGGAGCCATGGAGCAGGAGAGAAAGACCTGCATGCTGCCTTCACTGAGCTGAGAGCAGGAATGGTGAGCTGCCTGCATGGAGATCTGTGGAGAAGCCTGGAGCTGCTGCCTTCTGCTGGAGAAGGAACCCAGGAGTTTGGAGTTCAGCCACAGGACAAGATAAGGACTGTGTGGCAAAGCAGGGGCACTGAATGTGTTTCCTTGCTGCATCCCACAGTTTGGGACCCAGGGGGAGGATGGACTTGTGACTGGTGGGTGGGGTGAAGTGCCATGGACCCCAAGGACCCCACTTTGGTTTTGTTGCCTAGCTCCCTCTCTGGACTTGGAAGCAGGGGCTGGAGCAGTGCGAGGGGAAGGACAACCCCCTCCTCCCAAGAGAACTTTATGTGATAATGCTTTGTATTTTGTGAATTGATGTGAAAATGCAATGTACTTTGTTTAAGACCCAGTGGCCACTTTGGTAACTTTAGATGTACCTTGAAAATATGACTTAAGAGATGGTTAGTGCTAATTGAAATGTAAACTGTCTATGCTATGGGCATACTTAGTAAGACTTTACTGAATAAGTGACTAATTGTACTTTGAGATATTGTTACAGATAAGAGACTAATTGAGCTAATCAAGACTTGCCCCATGAGTGGAAGGCTTGTACTTTGAAAACTTATGTAACTGACTGAGTTAACTTAAGAGTGACTATTTTTTGATTTTACGGATAAGTGACTGAGTTAACATTTGCCCCATGAGTGGAAGACTTGAACTATTGTATTTTGAGATTATATTGTGATTTTCTTATGTACCTGGAAAATGTGACCTAAGAGATGTTTAGTGCTAATTCAAATGTAAATTGTGTATGCTATGGGCATGAAAGATCTTGGGGTCGAATGTAATGGAAATGCAAATTTAAAGATCTTCCCTGCCCCTAGCTTAAGTGCATCTGGAGCCTGTGGTGGGAGGCTTGTTTTTCAGGGAAGCCCACACCTTGATACTTTGTGATTGGGCAGTGGGTCAAGGAGGTTGTTACATTCTCTGAGCCAAGAGAAGGCTATATAAGCCCTGAGGATAGGCTTTGCTTTGGGGCTCACTTTGAGAAGTGTTGTGTGATTTGACCAGATGAGACTCTGGGAAGCCGTTGTTGAGAGCCCCCCGGCTTTGAAAACCCAGATGTTGATGCTTCCTTCTCTGGTAACTGTGATTTGGTATTGATGCATGTAATGTTGGGACAGTTTGGAAGCCTGTCTGATCTGTAAGTTCTTTAACTCTGAAGTTTGGGGTGCTGACCTTTTTCCCCTGAACTAGGTAATGTATGTTTGTTTGATTAAAGTAAGCTTGTTAACCCATTTTGAGTTGCTTTCCTTTTGAAAAGCAGATCTAAGAACCTATATTGGCAGCTACCTTGGGGATATTGGGGTGCTTGCTGCTACATCATCATGGTGTCAACAATATGTAAGAGGCCCAGTTTACTGACAGCCAAGAAAGGCAATATTGTTTGAGTAAAGCACTTGATGCAACTTTTGTCTAATAAAAGTTATTCCCCTTAGCTGTCCTTTTACATTTTAAAATGATTTAATGTGTTTTACCTCCGTATATATTTTAAAAAACCCTCTATTTCAAATGTCTATTCCTTTTAGAACTTTATCTCCGGTTTACTTAAACAATTAAGTTTGAAAACATTCTTGCAAATTAAAACTTATTTTTAAGTCAGTAATGAGTCTTTCTTTTTTCATGGAGGCAGTTCTTAAGAGCTAAACATATTTAACTGCTCCTAGAAATTCACTGATATCCAAGAGTCATTTGCAGGTTCAACTTGTATATTTTAATATATAAAAGCATGTTCTCAAGTATCTCTTGCTTCTTGTATCTGAATGTCTGATGTATCTGAATGTACTGAGATATCAAAGAAGGGAATCTATGCCAGCATAGTGATACACAGGTTTATCAGGGGAATTTACTCAGAAGACCAGCATTGGGTGGCAGTAGGATAAAACGGTGGATGCCCACACCACACAGAGGTTAGTCCAGATATTATATAAATTTCTAAGGATGGCCCTTGGTGACCCGGAAATTTTCCCATGGGATGGTTAAAGTTATTATTTTTTTCCCTTTTTGTTTACAGCAATTGTAGTTTACCATGAATCCACAGGACACATTTTCATACTCTGACTCCCACCACAAATAGTGATACTTACAAACAGGTTCAATTATACCCTCTCCAGTTTCTTTTGCCTCTTTCCCTCTTTTTTTTGTCTTTATTGTTTGTTTACTTTTAGTTTACAATTGTTTGTTTACTTTTAGATTACAATTGAATTACAAGATTCAATTCCATAATTCCTTGACTTTCAAATTTTCTTTCCCTACCTCCCCTTCCTCTCCCCACCCCCTTCCACCCCAGCATACAATCCAGTATAGGATCGGCAAATACTTTCACATTAGACTTTAGTCAGGTTACAAAGGCCAGTTGTACTAGATGGAATGGAAAATGGTAAAGAGGAGATAAAGCCTAACAATAAAAAGAAAGAGGTCAAGTAGTTTGCTTCAATGAGGATTCAAACTCAGTTGTTTCTAGTTCTTTCTCTGGATGTAGACATCTCTCTCCATCATGAGTCTTTTGGGATTGACTTATATCACTGCATTGCTAAGAAGAATCCATTCTGTCATAGTTGGTCATCACACATATGTTGGGTCTGTGATTGTATAAAAATTTCTCCTGGTTTTACTCTTCTCACTCAGCATCAGTTTGTATAAGCCTCTCCTGGTAAATATGAAGTCCATATGCTCCTCATTTCCTATATCACAATAGTATTCCATTACATTCATATACCACAACTTATTTAGCCATTCCCCAATTGATGGGCACCCCTTTAGTTTCAAATTCTTTCCAACCACAAAAAGCTGCCCTAAACATTTTTGTACATATGGGTCTTCCTCCCTCTTCTATCATCTCTTAGGGATATAACCCTAGAAGTGGTATTCCTGGGTCAAAGGGTGTGAAATTATTTAGAGCCCTTTGGGCATAATTCCAGATTGCTCTCCAGAAAAGTTGAATCAGCTCACAACTCCACCAGCAATGCATAAGTGTTCTAATTTGCCCACATCCTCTCCAGCAGTTGTCATTTTCCTATTTTGTCATCTTAGCCAATCTGACTGGAGAGATGTGTTATCTCAGAGTTGTTTTGATTTGCATTTCTCTAATCAATAATGATTTAGAGCATTTCTTCATATGCTTATAGATATCTTTAATTTCTTTCTCTGAAAACTGCCTGTTCATATCCTTTGACCATTTATCAATTGGGGAATGCCTTGTATTCATATAGATTTGACTCAATTCTCTATATATTTTAGAAATGAGTCCTTTATCAGAGACATAGGTTGTAAAAATTCTTTCCCACTTTCCCACCTCCCTCTTGATCTTGGTTACATTGGCTTTGTTTGTACAGAAGCTTTTCAAATTAATGTAATCAAAATTATCAATTTTGCATTTTATAATGCTCTCCAATTTGTGTTTGGTCTTGAAGTCTTTCCCTCTCTACAAATCTGACAGGTAAACTATTCCATGTTCACCCAGATTGCTTACAGTATCATCCTTTATGCCTAGATCATGCACACATTTTGACTTGATTTTGTTATATGGTGTTAGATAAGGGTCTATGCCCATTTTGTGCCATACTATATTCCAGTTTTCTCAGCAGTTTTTGTCAAATAATGCATTCTTATCCCAAAAACTGGGATCTTTGTGTTTATCAAATAATAGATTACTATACTCATTGATTGCTGAATCTCGTGTGCCCAATCTCTTCCACTGATCCACTACTCTATTCCTCAGCCAGTACCAAGTATTTCTGATGACTGCTGCTGTATAATAAAGATTAAAACCTGGTATAGCTAGTCCACCTTCCCTAGCATTTCTTTTCATTATTTCTGTTGAAATTCTAGACCATTTGTTCTTCCAAATAAATCTTGTTACTATTTTATCTAGCTCTATAAAGGAGTTTTTTTATTTGTTAAATTGATTGATATGACACTAAATATATAATTTAGTTTGGGTAAAATTGTTATTTTTATTATATTAACTTGACCCAGACACAAGCAATTGATATTTTTCCAATGAGTTAGATCTGACTTTATTTGTGTGAGAAGTGCTCTTTCCCTCTTTAAAACAATAAATTTTAACTCTGGAGAAAGTGATTAAAAGGTGATCCACTTTTTACTTTTAAGAACCTAAATAGACTTTTCTCTGTAGATTAAATAGTCTGTCATTTTCAGATCAGGAATAGTCTATCATTTTCAGTTCTTTTTTTTTCTTTTATTTATTTATTTATTTTTCATTTTTAACATTCATTTCTACAAGATTTTGAGTTACAAAGTTTTCGACCCACCTCTCTTCTATCACCCACCCCAAAATAAGCCTACTGAAGACCCCTTCCCCCAATCTTTTTTCTCTTATATCATCTCCCCTATAATCCCCCTAAATTTCTAATAGGGCAAGATGGATTTCTATACCTCACTGCCTGTATATCTTATTTCCCAGTTGCATGTAACATGTATTAATTTTTGGTTTTTGAAAATTTAAGTTCCAGAGTCTTTTCCTTGTTCCCTCCTCATTCACCCTCACTAGGAAGACAATTCATCATAGGTTGTATGTGTGCAGTTATGCAAAACATTTCCATAGTAGTTATATTGTGAAAGTCTAACTATATTTTCTTCCATCCTATCCCTCCCCCAGCTTATTTTATTTTCTATTTTCTACTTTGACAAAAGTAGAAAATAGAAAAGTCAAAAGTGTTGGCTTCTCACTACCTTCTCCCCAATCTACCCTCCTTTCTATCACCCTCCCTCTTATCCCCCCCCAAGCTTTTCTGTATGGTAAAATACTGAATTTCATGCATATGTTATTCCCTCCTTAGGCCAAATTCAATGAGAGTAAGGTTGACTTATTCCCTTTCATCTTCCTCCTTTTCCCCTCCATTGTAACAGTGTTCTCTTGCCACTTTCATGGGAGGTAATTAACCCTAATCTATCTCTCCCTTTTTCCTTCTCCCAATGTATTCCTTTCTCACATCTTTATTTTATTTTTAAGTTATCATCCCTTCATATTCAACCCATCCTCTGCTCTTTGTCTATGTATATATCTACACACATATGCAAACACTCACATATATAGTTATACACACATACACCCATTTATACATACATATATATGTATGTATACATATAAACATGTATATATTACCTTCAACTGTCCTTATATTGAGAAAATTATCATGAGTTAGAATTATTGTTTTTCCATGTTGGCATGTAAATAGTTCAACTTTAATAAGTTCCCTATGATTTCTTTTTCCTGTTCACCTTCTCATGCTTCTCTTGCTTCTTGTAATTGGAAGACACAATTTCTTCTCAGCTCTGGTTTTTTTGTTTTGTTTTGTTTTCATCCAGAATGCCTGAAAGGGGGCAGAGTCAAGATGGTGAAGTAGAAATAGGACTTCCACAGACTCCTGCTTCTACCTCTCCCAATACATGTAAAAGGCGACTCTGAATAAACTTTGGAGCTACATAACCCACAAAAAGACACAGAGAAGCTAACTTCCTGCTGAAGACAGTCTGGCAGGCTGGCAAGAAGTGGCCAGCACAGTGCTTTGGGAGCCAAGCCCAGCCCCATGGGACACTGAGGTTTTAGCTACAGGGCAGCCACAACCAGCCACCAGCTGGAGGGACTTTAGATTAAAAGTAGCTGTGGCAATTCACATAATTATCAACAGATTGATGCTAAGAACAAAGTCAGAGCTCAGTGCAGTGAGGACTTTGGGATCCAGTGAGTAGAGAGTGAGGTCTGGCCTTTAATCCTGGAAGGAGAAGTTGCTGAGGGACCATGGCCATGTGGCTGCCACCACATGGTAGCTTCAACTACTGCCTTATAGATTGTAGGGGGACAAAGTGATGAGTCTGACAGGTAATCACTCTTGCTTTACCCTAATTGGATATGGATTGTGGTCTAGGTTGGAGGTCCCGGGGTGCATGACCAGCTTGCCAGAGTGTGTGGAGGCTTCAGAGAGGGCACCCAACTAATAGCTTTGGCAGCTGAGAAAACCCTAGGGATTGGGACAAAGCTCACCCCTCTGGTAGCAGAGTCATAATGTGGCAAAAATCTCAAAAGTAAAATAATTGAGTGGCAACATGAGTAGGCAAATACAGCAAAGCAAGCAGAGCAATCCAACTATACATTCCTATTTTAGGGACAAAAAGGATGAAAGCATGGAACAGGAGGAAGATAGTGAAGTTAAAACTCCTGCATCAAAAGCTAACAAGAAAAATAGGAATTTGTTACAAGTCATAAAGGAACTTATGAAGGAATTTTGAAAACCAAATAATAGAAGTGGAGGAAAAATTGGGAAGAGAAATGAGAACAATGCAAGAAAATTATGAAATGTGAGGCAACAACCTGATTGAGGAAAACAACACCTTAAAAATAGAATGACTCAGATGGTAAAAGAGGCTCAAAAAGACAATGAGTAGAAGAATGCCTTAAAAAAGCTGAATTTTCCAGATGAAAGGAATCTCAAAAGCTCACTGAAGAGAATCATTTCTGCAGAATGTTAGATTGGAGCAAATGGAAGCTAGTGACTACATGAGAAATCAAGATACTATTAAGCATATGAAAAGAAGGAAAAAAATAGAAGCCAATGTGAAATATCTCATTGAAAAAACCACTGACCTAGAAAATGGATCCAGGAGAGATAATTTAAAAATTCTTTTACTACCTGAAAGTCATGATAAAAAAAAGACCTAGTAACCATTCTTCAAGAAATTCGCAAGGAAAATTGCCCTGGAGTTCTAGAACCAGATCTTCAGTCCAGCTGAAGAGTGTGGGTAGCAACTTACCTGAGTGCCTCAACACTCCTTCGGGTATCCCCAGATCGAATAGAGTAGTCAGACACCACAGTTCCATACAACATACTTTATTGTCTCCTCATTGTTATTGTCTTCCCTTCTTCTCTATCCTGGGGCTCCCTTTTTATCCCTCACCAATCTTCCCCTACCCGAGGCCCTTGCCGTCCCTTCACCTCCTAGCAACAGCAGCCGATTGGCCAAGAGACTTTTTCTGTTTATGAAGCTTACTCAATATCCCAGGCCCCTCTGTCCCACAGGCCTGTTAATCATAACATGACATCAGGGACAGAGTGCCCCGGTACAGAACAAACCTCCAGGAGCCTTGATTGGGCCATTCTGCTTTATCAGCAAGGCAGGCAGTTTCTGCGTACAAGGGCTCAGGCCAAGGGTCAACAGTTACGTTCCTTCAAGGGGCCCCAACACTAGAGGGCAAAATAGAGGTTGTAAGAATCCACCAATCACCTCCTGAAAAAGACCCCCAAAAGGAAACACTTAGGGATATTACATCCAGGTTCTGGAGTTCCTAGATCAAGAAGAAAATATTAGAAGCAGCCAGGAAGAAAAAATTTCAGTATTGTGGAAACACAATCAGGGTAACTCAGGACATGAGGGATTGAAGAGCTTGTAATATGATATTCCAGAACTCAAAGGAGCTGGGATTAAAACCAAGAATCACCTACCCAGCAAAACCGAGTATCATGTTTCGGGGGAAAATATGATCATTCAATGGATTAGAGGACTTTCAAGCATTCTTGATGAAAAAAAAAAAACAGAGTTGAAAAGAAAATTTGATGTTCAGTTACAAGAAGCAAGAGAAGCATGAGACAGTAAACAGGGAAAAGAAATCATAAGGAACTTATCAAAGTTGAACTATTTGCATTCCTACATGGAAAAACAGTAACTGTAACTTGGGAAACTTTTCTCAGTATGAGAATAGTTGAAGGGAAAAGAAAGGTATACATATATGTATGGTATACACACACATCTATATGTATAAATACATATATATATATATGTCTTTATAGGAAGGTATATGGGCAGATGAATACATATGTTGAGTGTGTGCATATATGTGTACTGATATTCATAGAGGGAATAGCACTAATTGAATAGGAAGAGATGATACTTAAAAGGTGAAATTAAGAGCTGAGAAAGGAATATGAGTGGAGATGGGGAGAGACAGAATGGGTTAAACTATCTCATATAGAAAAGGCAAGGGAAAATTATTACAATTGAGGGGAAGAACAGGAAGGTAAAAGGAATGGGTTAACTTTATTCTCATTCAATTTGGCTTAGGGAGGGAATGACATAGACACTAAATAGGGCATCTCACCCTGCAGGAGAGTAGGGGGGAAGGGGATGAGAGGGAGGATAATGGAAGGGAGGGCAGGCTGAAGCAGAGGGAAGTTGGAAGCACTCACTTTTGAAGAAGAACAAGATCAAAGTAGAGAACAGAAAATTGGGAGGTCAGATAGGAGGGAGGTAAATATAGTCAGACACTTACAATATATCCACTATGACTATGTTTTGCATACCTACACATATACAACATATACAGAATTGCTTATCTTCCTAGTAAGGGTGGGTGAAAAGGGAGGAAGGGAATGTGTCTGGAATTCCAAGTTTTAAAACGAAATGTTTAAAAATATATAGACTATTATTAATATCATATTACATGTAACTGGGAAATACGATATACAGGCACTGGGGCATAGAGGTCCACTGTGCCCTACTGACAAGTTGGTGGGGATACGGGGGAAGATATAGGAGAGAGTAGATTGGAGGAGGGGATATCCAGTGGGATCGGTCTTTGGGTTGGTGGGTAAGGAAAAAAAGGTGAGAAAATTTGTAACTCAGAATCTTGTAGAAATGAATGATGTAGAGGGTGGAGCCAAGAGGGCAGAGTAGAAACAGCTCATCCAAGCCACTCTGCCCCCCGATTCCCCCCAAACTATGTAAAATGGGACTCTGAACAACTTCTAGAGCCCCAGCACCCACAGAATGACACAGAGAAGCTAACCTCCCACTGAGGACAGCCCAGCAGCCCTGCAGGAAGGACCAATACAGCACTCAGGGAGCCTGCAGTGCCCAGCTCGCAGAGCTCGGGGAGCCAAGCCGAGCACCGAGGTTTTAGCCCCAGGGCGGCAGGGCCAGCAGCTGGCTGGAGGAACCCAAGAACACCAGCAGCTGTGGTGACTCCAGAATTATCAACATACACATGCCTAGGACAAAGTAAGAGGTTAGTGCCCTATGGACTTTGGGACCAGTATTTGGGAATGCGTAGGCTCCTTCCCCTGGGGGCTAGAAGCCTGAGGAGACACGCCATTTTGTAGTTTTCAGAGGCAGCTCCAGCTCCTGGCCTGCGAATTGTAGGGAGATCTGGCAATCAGTTTTGGGGGGTAATCGCTCTTCCTTTAACCTCCCTGGATCTGGATTGTGATCTAGGGTGGAAGTCGAGGGTGGGTTCACAGCTTGCCAGAAACGGAAGTTGTCCCCTACACGTTCGGGACAAAAATTCCTCTATCTGGCCTTAAAGCCATAGTGTGGCAACAAGCCCAAAAGTCAAGTAATTAAGTGGCAACATGCCAAGGCAAAGGAAACAGAAAAATGCAACCCTAGACTCCTATTTTGGGGGCATAGAGCGGGAAAAGGACTGTGAGGTCAGAAGTCCTACTCCAAAAGCCCCAGGGGAAAACATGAGCAGGTTGCAGGCCATAGAGGACCTTAAGAAGGACTTTAAAAATCAAATAAGTGAAGTGGAGGAAAAATTGGGAAGAGAAATGAGAAGGATGCAGGAAAAGTATGAAATGAGGGTCAACAGCCTGACTGAGGAAAACAACACCTTAAAAAATAGACTAACTCAAATGGCAAAGGAGGGCCAAAAGGGCAATGAGGAGAAGAATGCCTTAAAAAGTTGAATTTGCCAAATGGACAAAGAATCTCAAAAGTTCACTGAGAAGATTCATGCCTCCTTCAGAGTTAGACTGGAGCAAATGGAAGCTAATGACTTTATGAGAAATCAAGATGCTGTTAAGCAGATCCAAACAAATGAAAGATTAGAAGGCAATGTGAAATATCTCATGGGAAAAACCACTGACCTAGAAAAAAGATCCAGGAGAGACAATTTAAAAATTATTGGAGTACCTGAAAGCCATGATCAAAGAAAGAACCTAGAAATCACCCTTCAAGAAATTCTCAAGGAAAATTGCCCTGAAGTTTTAGATCCAGAGGGCAAAATAGAGGTTGAAAGAATCCACAGATCACCTCCTGAAAAAGATCCTTAAAAGAAAATTCCCAGGAATATTATAGCCAGGTTCCAGAATCCCCAGATCAAGGAGAAAATACTCCAAGCAGCCAGGAAGAAACAATTTCAATATTGTGGAAACACAATCAGAATAGACCAGGACCTGGCAGCTTCTACACTGAGGGATTGAAGGGCATGGAATATGATATTCCAGAGGGCAAATGAACTGGGAATTAACCCAAAGGTCACCTACCCAGCAAAACTGAGTATTTTGTTTCAGGGGAAAATATGGTCATTCAGTGGAATAGAGGACTTTCAAGCATTCTTGAGGAAAAAACCAGAATTGAATAGAAAATTTGAAATCCAGACACAAGAAGCAAGAGATGCCTGAGAAGGTAATCAGGGAAAAGAAATCAAAAGGAACTTATCAAAGTTGAACTATTTACATTCCTATATGGAAAAGCAATATCTGTGACTGATGATATCTTTCTCACTATGAAAATAATGGAAGAAGGGGTGTGGTCATATGAATACATATGTGAATGTGTGTGTATATGGTTACAGTTATATATGGATAGAGGGCATAGGTTGAATTTGTTGGGAAGGGAGAATACTCAAGGGATGAAATTATGAGGTGAGAGAGGAAAGTGGCAAGAGGAGATGGGGAGAGACAGGGTAGGGTAAACTATCCCATGTAGAAGAAGCAAGGGGAAGTGGTTGCAAAGGAGGGAGAGAATAAGGAAGGCTAAAAAGGCAAAACCACATTCACATTGAATTTGGTTCAGGGAGAAAATGACATACATACTAAATGGGATATCTCAACCTGCAGCAGGATATGGGGAAGAGGGATGATGGATGAGAGGGCATCCTTGGGGTGAGGGGAGGTTGGAAGTACCCACTATAGAAGAGGGACAGGATCATGTAGGGAATGGACCAGGTGGGGGTGGGATGAGTGGGAGGGAATTATAAGCAGCCTTGTACAATACATCTAGTATGATAATGTTTTGCATAGCTAGACATGTACAACATATACTGAATTACTTATCTCCCAAGAGAGAATGGGTGACAAGGGAGGAAGGAAATGGATCTGAATTTCGAGGTCGTAACATTAAATGGTTCAAATATATATAAATACTATTATTAATACTCTTTTGCTTGTAATAGGGAGATAAGATTGTGCAGGCATTGGGTCACAAAGACTCAACTTCCTGTAATGGAAAAGTCGATGGGGGTATGGGAGAAGGTATGGGAGAGAGTAGATTGGAGGAAGCAATAACTTGTGGGACTACTATTCTGGGAGGTTGGGTAGGGGAATAATGGGGGGAAAATGATTGTAACTCAAAATCTGTCAGAAATGAATGATGTAAAAGAGGTTAATAAAGCATTTGTTTAAAAATAAATAAAAATTAAAAAAGAAAAATAGACAACATAAAAATCTTCGTAAAAATATGGATGTTAAAAATAAAGAGCCTAAAACAAAAAAACAAACAAACAAAAAGAAATGATGAGCTCATTGATCTTAGAAAGTCATTGAAAGACTTGCATGAAATGATGAAGAGTGGAGTGAGCAGAACCAAAAGAACAATTTATCTGAAACAGCTACATTGTTTTAAGTATGAATGACTAAGTCATTTTGTCTATTATATTATATATATATATATATTATATATATATATTTCTCTTTCCAATTTTTCCTCCACTTCTCTTATTTGATTTTTAAAGTCCTTCTTAAGGTCCTCTATGTCCTGCAACCCGCTCATGTTTTCCCCTGGGGCTTTTGGAGCAGGACTTCTGACCTCACAGTCCTTTTCCTGCTCTATGCCCCCAAAATAGGAGTCTGGGGTTGCATTTTTCTGTTTCCTTTGCCTTGGCATGTTGCCACTTAATTACTTGAGTTTTGGGCTTGTTGCCACACTATGGCTTTAAGGCCAGATAGAGGAATTTTGTCCTGAACGTGTGGGGGGCAACTTCCGTTACTGGCAAGCTGTGAACCCACCCACGACTTCCACCCTAGATCACAATCCAGATCCAGGGAGGTTAGAGCAAGAGCGATTACCCCCCCAAGACTGATTGCTGGATCTCCCTACGATTTGCAGGCTGCCAGGTCCCAGTCCGATGTGCTGGTCCTTCCTGCAGGGCTGCTGGGCTGTCCTCAGCAAGAGGTTAGCTTCTCTGTGTCGTTCTGTGGGTGCTGGGGCTCCAGAAGTTGTTCAGAGTCCCCTTTTACATAGTTTGTGGGGAATCTGGGGGCAGAGTGGCTTTGATGAGCTGTTTCTACCCCGCCATCTTGGCTCCACCCCTTGGGGTCTTTTTTTCTAATGCTTTATTAACTTCTGGTTTACATCACTCATTTCCATCAGATTTTGAATTACAATTTTCCCCCATTTTTCCCCTACTCACGACCCCAGAATAGCAGTCCCAAAGGATGTCCCCTCATTCAATCTGCTCTTTCCCATCTCTTCTCCTATAACCCCTTCGACTTTACCAGTAGGGCAAGGTCAATCCCCATGCCCTAATGCCTGCACATTTTATCTCCCAATTATATGTAAAATAGTATTAATAATAATATTAATATATTTTTAAAACATTTGATTTTTAGAACATTTGATTGACCTTTCCCTTTGACCTGCCAGGATGCCTTCATTTTTGTTTCTTTGTTTCTTTCTCTCTCTTTATGGATTCTGTGGCTTTAAAATTTGGTTAAAATCATTTTTACAAGTATTAGAGATTGTTGAAGCTGGGCCCATGCCAAGTTTTGCTTTTACTCCACTATCTTGGATCTACCCCACATTTTTCTATTCTTAATGTTTCTTTATCCATGGTCTTATAACAAAAGCATAACTTTTTTCTTTTTTAATTTATGGAATAAAATACGCATTTATGGAACAGTATGATTAAAAAAAAGGATGACTGCACATGAAACTGCAAATCTACTCTTCAAAACCCGCTGTTCTTTTCAAATATGCAGCAAAAGTATCATACCAACTTTTTCTTTTTCCTTCCCTTGCAATCTCACCTGAGGTGGTAGTCCCTGAGATGGCTTCCATTAGACATAAATAAGAATTTGTGTTTATGTCAAATAATTCCATATGTAATTTATTTATCAGTTCTTTCCCCAGATGGAGGAGTGTTTTCCTTTATATGTCCTTTACAATTAATTTAGGTGTTTATAATATGGAAGACAACTGTAGACAATATTCTCTCAGTTCTACTCATTCCCCTCTTCATTATGTCATACTATATATTTAAATATTAATTTTTGACATTCTAAATTGATTGTATTCAAAGTCAGTACAGAGAAATCTTGCTCAAATTATAGTTTAGAGGCAAAAATATATTTTGCAGTTTATATATATATCCTGATATTTGATATTAAATAGCAATATGAAAATGAAGTTTAATAGCAATAATCTATATCTATTAATCCCTGGGTCTAGTTTTACCTTAAGGGCCATATTTATTCTTCAATTCTTTCTTCTTTTTGTAATACTTCTTCAATACATACACAACCCTCTTTTTTTTACTTTTATTTTAGACAGCAGATATATTTAGCCTAGGTCCTATACTTTAGATTTTTTCTTCTTCTTTATCTTTTCCCTTATATACTGGGTTGATACTGGATTATATCTTTTTACTCATCAATTCCTTTACCATGCCACACTGGGAAATTCTTTAAAAAATGCTCCTTAATTTCAAATTGAGGCTGGTTACAAAACTAAATAATTCAAGTTTTCCTTTGAGTCACTGAAATGTATAATGCTTAATGTCTTTGCACAATGTATCAAAAAGCAATTTAAAGATTCTTCCGGAATTAGAAAAATACTCCAAATTCTGAAATGAACCAGACAAGTGAGTATAATCTACAAAATTTAGTTTCAGAACTCAATATGTATTTATAGTTTCTAATATCGAAAACCAATTTAATTAGGAGAACCAAGGTGGCAGAGCAAAACCAGGTACCTGACTAAGCTTTACTAATTTCCCTCCAAAAATTTTAAAATAACATCTCAAAATCAATCCTTGAATGGGAGAACTCTAAAAAGGAGGTCAAGGAAATTTAGGAGAATGACAGAAAAAGTGTGAGAGCAGAGCATAGTCCATCAGAGGCTTTGGCAATAAGGTAGCACCCTAACAAACCCCCAGCAGGACATGGGAGGGATTAAAAGTCAGTGGTTGTAGCAAAAATTTTTGGAAACCTTAGTCCATAGACAGTAAGGGAGTTGGAGGAAATTAACAGGATCCCTTTGCTGGCACTGAGTACAGGACGATGTTGCAATGCCCATACTCAGTTATAGGTCACAGTCTTGGTTCACAGTTCAAGGGCAAGCAGAAGCATTAGCTTGTGGCAAAATATGAGTGGGAACACTGGTTATAGTTCCAGGGAAGAAAAGAATGCTTTTCTTCACTCATAGGCCAGAACACAGGGCAGAGTAATAGTAAACACACCTTTTCTTACATTAAACCACCTTGGAAAAAGCAAAAACTTATAAACCCCCAAAATTAACCCTGAATGTAGCAGCACAAAATAACTAAAGATCAAGACAGCACACCTTCCACTCCAGGAACAAAGCCCAACTTTAACAAAAAGTTAAAAGACAAGAAATAGTATAGAAAATTGAGGAAACAATAACAACAACAAAATATGACAAAAGAAAGTTAATATGGTGACAGGGAAAATGAAAACACAAACTCAGAAGAATAAAACAAAGTCAAAACTAATATATCCAAAGTCGCAAAGAAAAATGTGCATTACTGTCAGGCTTAAAAAGAATTCCTAGAAGAGCTCAAAAAAGATTTTAAACATTTGATGAGAAGTAAAGAAGAAATGGGAGGGGGGCGGAGCCAAAATGGCAGAGTAGAAACAGCTCATCCAAGCCATTCTGCCCCCAGATTTCCTCCAAACTATATAAAAGGGGACTCTGAACAACTTCTGGAGCCCCAGAACCCACAGAAGGACACAGAGAAGCTAACCTCCCGCTGAGGACAGCCCAGCAGCCCTGCAGGAAGGACCAGTACAGCGCTCTGGGAGCCAGCAGCACACAACGTGCGCAGAGCACAGGAGCCAAGGAGAGCGGAACCCAGGTCCCCGAGAGCCGAGGTTTTAGCCCAAGGGCAGCATTCCATACTTGATCCTGTCCCTCTTCTATAGTGGGTACTTCCAACCTCCACTCCCCCTAAGAATGCTCTCCCATCCATCATCCCTCCTCTCATCCCCCTTCCCCCTATTCTGCTGCAGGTTGAGATATCCCATTTAGTATGTATGTCATTCTCTCCCAGAACCAAATTCAATGAGAATGTGGTTTTGCCTTTTTGCCTTCCTATTCTTCCCCTCCCTTGCAACCACTTCCCCTTGCTTCTTCTACATGAGATAGTTTACCCTGCCCTGTCTCTCCCCATCTCCTCTTGCCACTTTCCTCTCTCACTTCATAATTTCACCCCTTAAGTATAATCCCTTCCCAACAAATTCAACGTATACCCTCTATCCATGTATAACTGTAAACATATATTTTTATTCATTCCTTCAGAGTTAGACTGGAGCAAATGCAAGCTATTGACTTTATGAGAAATCAAGATGCTATTTAGCAGAACCAAACAAATGAAAGAATAGAAGGCAATGTGGAATATCTCATGGGAAAAACCACTGACCTGGAAAATAGATCCAGGAGAGACAATTTAAAAATTATTGGACTACCTGAAAGCCATGATCAAAGAAAAAACCTAGAAATCACCCTTCAAGAAATTCTCAAGGAAAATTGTACTGATGTTTTAGACCCAGAGGGCAAAATAGAGGTTGAAAGAATCCACAGATCACCTCCTGAAAAAGATCCCTAAAAGAAAAGTCCCAGGAATATTATAGCCAGGTTCCAGAATCCCCAGATCAAAGAGAAAATACTCCAAGCAGCCAGGGAGAAACAATTTCAACATTGTGGAAACACAATCAGAATAGTGCAGGACCTGGCAGCTTCTATACTGAGGGATCAAAGGGCATGGGAGATGATAGTCCAGAGGGCAAAATAGCTGGGACTGAACCCAAGGGTCTCCTACCCTGCAAAACTGAGTATTTTGTTTCAGGGGAAAATATTGTCATTCAGTGGAACAGAGGACTTTCAAGCATTCTTGAGGAAAAATCCAGAGTTGAATAGAAAATTTGACACCCAGACACAAGAAGGAAGAGATGCCTGAGAAGGTAATCAGGGAAAAGAAATCAAAAGGAACTTATCAACATTGACCTATTTACATTCCTACAAGGCAAAACAATAACTGTGACTGATGAAACCTTCCTCATTATGAAAATAATGGGAGAAGTGTGTATGGTCATTTGAATACATATGTGAATGTGTATATATGTGTTTACAGTTATACAAGGATAGAGGGTATACGTTGAATTTCTTGGGAAGGGATGATACAAAAGGGGTGAAATTATGAGGTGAGAGAGGAAAATGGCAAAAGGAGATGGGGAAAGACAGGGCAGGGTAAACTATCTCATGTAGAAGAAGCAAGGGGAAGTGGCTGCAGGGGAAGGGAAGAATAGGAAGGCAAAAAGGCAAAACCACATTCTCATTGAATTTGGTTCAGGGAGAAAATGACATACATACTAAATGGGATATCTCAACCTGCACCAGAATAGGGGCAAGGGGGATGAGAGGAGGGATGATGCATGGAAGGGCATCCTTGGGGGGAGGGGATGTTGGAAGTACCCACTATAGAAGAGGGACAGGATCAACTAGGGAATGGACCAGGTTTGGGGGGGGGGTGGGATGGATGGGAGGGACTTATATGAAGCCTTGTACAATATATCTATTATGGTAATGTTTTACATAGCTAGACATGTACAACATATATTGAATTACTTATCTTCCTAGAGGGAATGGGTGACAAGGGAGGAAGGGAATGGATCTGAAATTCAAGGTTTTAAAATTAATTGTTTCAAATCTATATAAATACTATTATTAATACTCTTTTGCATGTAATTGGGAGATAAGATGTGCAGGCATTGGGGCACAGAGATTCACCTTGCTCTAGTGGAAAAGTTGAAGGGTGTATGGGAGAAGGTATGGGAGAGAGCAAATTGGAGGCAGCAATATCTTGTGGGACTGTTATTCTGGGATGGTGGGTAAGGGGAAAATGGGGGAAAATTGTAACTCAAAATCTGGTGGAAACAAATGATGTAAAATGGAAGTTAATAAAGCATTTGTTTTAAAAAAAGTGTTTCCTTCACATGATTATTGTGGTCTTCTAATAAATTGTTCTGTTTCTGTTCATTTCACTCTGAAAATAAAAAAAATGAACCATTAGCAGACCTTGGGCCACTGGGTCTTCAGCATCCATGTCAGAATACTTTCTCATTTGATCCCTTTGTCTTTGTAGAAATGCCAAAATTTCACTCTTCTCTTGTTGTATTTCAAAAGGTTTTGAAAAGTTTTAGGATTTAGGGGCAGCATCCTTTATATATTTAATTATCACACTCCTTAAATTTCTCACATATCCTCTTTCCCCTGGATTAGTATTATCCCAGTTGTGGTCAACATTTGGAAACTTTTTTTCAACATTCATCACCCCCTGACCTGGGGGTGGAGGGAGAGGTTGTCTTTCCCATTCCCTCATAGCCACCCTCCTTATTATGCCTCTTTCTTCTGCTGTAAACAAAATATTCAAAATGCCATCATCCCAGGCCACATATAAAAACTTTGTCCGAAGAATTGGTCTAATTTTTCAGAGAGCCCTATGGAATCCTCAATAAAAGACTTCACTCCTTTTTTTTTGTTGTTGTTAATTTCTCATCTCTGTGCTAGCGATGGTTACATTTTTAGACCCTATTTCTCCTTGTTCCATGGGAACCTCATGGAGATAGAAAAAAGCCTCAGAGAATTTCATTCTGTGCAGAGGGTATTCCTTCCCCAATGAGAGATAGAAATTTGAATATCTTGCCTACACTGCTCTAATTCCTGATGTAACCTGGTGTGGGGTGGTTCACTAGGGGTGACACTAAGTGTAGTAGGACCAAAAGCAATCTCCTGAACTCTAGTCCTATTCTCCTTGGCCTCAGCCAGACATACTAATTCTCCTAAATGTCTTAAATTTTGACTAGTAAGTCTAGGGGTACATATGGAATGGGCAAGGATGACAATGGATCCCAGGTGTTAGGTTTTGTCTCTCCATTTTTTTTCTTTTTATTTCCCAGATCTGTAGATTTAAGAAGATACAGCTGAGTAGCCTTACCTTTCCAACGGGAGGTGTAATTTGATTCTTCCTGAGAAAAAGGTTTCTTTTCATTAACATACATAGTAATGGCTTGACATAGCCACCTTTCATTTGCCCCATACCTAGGCCAATAAAGAGCAAAAGGTTGTATACTCTGTTTTGTCCAGATAAAACAAGATTTTTTTAAATCATTTTTTTCTAATATTTCTACCTAGTACAAGTTGTGCTTTCCCAGTGTTTCAAAACCCTCCCTAAGGGACTGTCTGGAGGAATGCCCATAGGGATATTCTCATTATACCCTTTATTTCTCTTAAACTTTGTATTCTTATTTCCCATCCTATATCTTTTTCCAAGACTTCTTCCCTCAAAAGTAGCCGCTTTGTCTTTCTCCAGCTATTTCTCTCACAGGATCAACAGAACCATGGATCTAACATTCTTTTCATACTTTACCAGTATGTCTCAGTCACACACACAGTCTTAGAACCCAATTAGGATGTTCTAGCCACTAAGGCAATACTTAGCCTCCTCTTTTCTTACCTTGGTCCATTCAAGGAATTACTGGGTTGCAGTTGTACCTATTTTTCTTTTCCCCTTTATGTTTCTGGACCCTTGGGGCCCGATTCATTAACATGGTCCTAGGATCTTGAACAGTCTATGAGTTGGGATGCCTGTCAGCAATACACTGGACCATTTAAAATCAATGGGATGCATCTCCTCATCCTTTACTGGTTGCTTTGCAGTCAGGATTTCAGGATCTTGGAAGAGCCCCTATCTGTAAGAAACAAGCATCTTACCAGGAACTCCACAAAGCTGCTGCTGAGCCAAGAAGGACTTTTATTAACATTCTTGAAAGAGCAGGTAACTAACAAGTAGGCACCCCCATTAAGATAAATACACAGCTTTTTATTCCTTATTCCCAATTCACATTTTCCTCCCCTGTTTTCCCATTGGCTGGGTGACACAGGGTTTACAAACTATCTGGAACTCCTGAACTCCCCACATGAGTCTCTGCCCCTGTGTATATATCCCATTCCCCACATTTCAGTGTCTCCTTCCCCTTATTTTCTTTATAGTAATATGCAGAAGTAACATCCTCAACTACATTTTCATCAAGCAATATCAGTGCATTAACAAAGTTAGCAATTGTCAATAAATATGATCAGTAGCTCCTTAGTAGACAAAGGCTGCTCTGACAGGGAGAGTAGTTCTTTTACCAGTTGGTTAAATAAGATCCAGTGATACAAACTAAACTAAGACTGTGATTCATCTAACACAATTATAGGGGTTGGGCTTACATTTAGTTTGACTGAGAGAATCCATTGCAAGGGTAAAATCATTAAGTTAGCAAACATTGTTGAGAAAGTCTCATGGTAGGTAATCATTCTATGACCAGGTTGATACAAATGAATCCCTGTTCCTTTTTATTTTTTGGCTTTTTGGAGGGCAATTGGGGTTTAAGCGACTTGCCCAAAGTCACATGGCTAGTAAATGTCTGAGGCTGGATTTGAACTCATGTCCTCCTGACTCCAGGGCCAGTGCTCTTTTCACTGCACCACCTAGCCACCTCTCCCTGTTCCTTTGGAAATCTATATAGGACTTATTTCATGACAATGATCAGTTCCCTTGGTGAGTCCACTTATTTCCCTGTTTTATGTCTCAGTTGGTATTTATAATCAGAGATTTGCTGGACAAAGCTTTATTAATGGTTGTGTCTATAAAAGCATGTTACATGATTTTAATGCATACACAGAAGATATGTTGTTGTATGACAACTTTTCAGGTTGTATCTTTACTATACTTGCTGCATTCATAATATTTCACTGTTAATAGCTGACATTTACATTGTAATTTGCACTTTACAAAAATACAGATCTGTCACACTGCTGGGAAGATAACTCAAGAAGGTCAATGGCAGAAAACAAAGGGACGAGTTTTTATTTCAACATATAACAGCAATCTTTGTGCTGACAATTTTATTAAAACTGGAAACCAAGTGAGTGTCTATTTATTGGGAAATGGTTGAACCAATGATGTTATATGAATATAATAATATTGCACCTTAAGAAAAAATATGACAAATTCAGAGAAATATGCTATGACATGTATGAATTGGAAGAGTTAAGTAAGAAGATTCAGAAAATAAAAATATACAATAGCTACGATAACATAAACAAAGAACTTTGAAATAACAAAAAAGAAATGTGATTGAAATGACCAACCATCCCCTTGGGAAAGAAAGGAAGTAATTCACCTTCCTCATTTCTCCAAAGTACATAGGGCCTATAGGCCTGTTCTTTATCTATAGATAAAGAACATTCCATACTGTTAGACACAATTGCTTGATTTTGCCTAACTCTTTTCATTTCTTACAAGAGAAGGATCAGTGGGTAGATAGATATATTTGTATATTAACATGATGTAAAATCCAAATATATTCATATACCATTGAAACATCTGGGAAGTAGGCTGTGAACTATTTTAAAATTATTTTCACTTATAAGAGAAATGCAAAAAATTTAGTATTTTTCTCAAAGTTACAAATAATCTAATATAAAAATTAATAAGCAAATCAAGTACTTCAATACAGATATTTTGATTTCAACTTCATGACTCTTTACTCTATATCACAATTTAACTTTCAATATATTTGGAGGTTTCCTATAGACAACAGCAACATAAAATCGGTTTTATAAATTCAGTGTGATTCTAGGTCATACTTGGACAACTGTGCATTCACAAAATACTAATCTGTATGAGAATTTATGTAGGAGGGAAAGAAAACAAGTACTATGGCCTGTTGTCTGTCTCACTCCAGATGCAGTCACTCTCTGAAACGTATCACAATGCAATTTTCTTGAACTTAGAATGATCTTTGAATTCTTGCCTTGGCTAATTACGAAATGACAAGAATAATTCCTGTAAATGAAATTATAAATTCCTGGAGACATAAGAATATGTTTTATTGCTTAGAAGAGTGGAAAGATTAGGAATTCAGACTCACAGGATCTTAGTTTTTGAAGGGACTTCAGGATACATCTATTCCAACCCACACTTACACAGAAATTTGCTTTGCAAAGCTTCTTTTTAGAATATCTACTTAGGTTTTGTTTTGTTGGTTTGGTTTGGTTTGGTTTGGTTTTTGCTTAAACACCTTCAATGAAGCAACAACTGTTACAGAATTCTGATGGAAGGTTCTTCCATTTTTGATCAGCTTTAATCGATTTTCACTATTTTTGGTTTGCTTCTGTTTTTTCTCTTCCCCTTTATGTCAACTCTCTTCATCTTCTAACCATCATTCCTAGGCCACATGGGGAAAAAATCTAATCTTTCTTCAATATGTCGTTTGTATTTTAGCTGTATCTGATTATTTTTGATCCCATTTGAGGTTTTCTTGGCAGAAATATTATAGTGGTTTGATATTTCCTTCTCCAGTTCATTTTACAGATAAGGAAACTGAGGCAACATAAGTCACTTGCCTAGGGACATACAGCTACTAAGTGTCTGAAACTGGATTTTAATTCAGCTCTTCCTTACTCCAAGTCTGATGCTCTATCCATTGCTCCACCTACATACCCACATGAAAGCCTTTCAAATACTTGGAAACAGCTATGATATCTTCACCAGACTACCCATTACCTTTATTTAAGTTGATTTTGAGTTAGGAAAAAGGATCTTGGGGCCTATAAATCATTTTCATGACTTCCAACAGATGAAAGAATTCCATACTTTCTATGTTTACAAATCACTTGCTTTAATGAGCAAAATTGTTCCCTGTAGGAAGGGATGCAGGAAAACAATGACTGTCAACATCACATTCCATCCATTTGAGGGGAACAAACTACCTCAGGTCATTTAGTTTTATCTCAGAAAATTCCTCATATTTTCCTAATGTTCAAATTATCAACTTGGTTTTGCCCTAACCTGTCTCTTGTTTAGATACAATTCTTGCACTAATATATCATTTAATACTGAGGGCACAGGATTTGGAGTCAGAAGGCCTGGGATCCATTTTGAATAATGTTTTATTGCTTTCAGATATCAGATAAGTAACCTCTATGCACCTCAGCTTTTTGGACTTTAAGAAAACTGTCAAGATGTTAGTTAACACCCTATTCTCCAGAGCTCAAGCCTAGGAAGCAAGCTGTGCTCTGAGCTTGGCATAACTACCATTCTTTGCACTCACCTTATGTATGATCTCACCCTCTTGAAAAATCATGTAATTTTTATATTGCTTTGATCCCTATTTCGCATGGCATCACAGAGAACCTGGTACTGAATCTGACATACTATGGCAGAAAGTGAGAAATCAGATCTCTTGACAAGCTAAGTGAACCAAACTAGACATTTCACTCCCATTCCCACCATGGTAACTCTGGTTTTGTATACTGCTGAACAATCACAAGGCTCAACAACCCTAACAACTGAAGACAATCATAAGGCTCAATGATTCTAATAACAGAGAGATTATTCCCACATAAACCAAGAACACCTATATTGTCCCAAAAAATCCTTATCATAGAAACTCTTTTCTCAAGACCTAAGAATGATTGTGTTGTAGTACCACCTTTTTGTGCATAAAAAAAAACAAAATGAAACAAAAAACATGCCTCTGCCATAAGCCATAAACCCTCCTTCTCGGGAAGACTTCCATTTGCAAGCTTTTCCCACACTTTGAAATTAAGCTTCTGTTGGATTCCTGACTCTCCTGTCTCTAGCCTGCTTTATTTGACTCCAGTCACCCATAGGTTAGAGACCACTTCTGGTCCAGTTGACAGAAGTTACCTCATATGGTTCTTGTGAAGCTTCAATGTGATCATACAATTACACATGTGAAAAATCACTGTTCAAGCCTTCAATTCTCCCACCCTCCCTCCTTCCCCTCCCGCCCCCCCCTCTCTCTTTCTCTCTCTCTCCCCTTCTCTTTCTCTTTCTCTGTCTCTGTCTCTCTGTCTGTCTGTCTCTCCCTCACAACAACAACAACAAAAACCTAATATTTATAAAGTTCTATGTGCCAAGTACTGCTACCACCTTATTACTATTATTTCATTTGATCTTCACAACAACCCTATGAGTTCGGCACTATTATTATCCATGATTTACAAATGAGGAAACTGAGGCAAATAAAAGTTAAATAACTTTCCCAGGGACACACACCTATTAAGTGCCTCACAGTCTGTGGTAAATTTTGAACACAGATTTTCCTGATTAACTCTCTCTCTCTCTCTCTCTCTCTCTCTCTCTCTCTCTCTCTCTCTCTCTCTCTCTCCCTCTCTCTCTCTCTCTCTCTCTCTCATTATTATTTCAATTTCAGTGTAATGACATTTTCAATTTAATTCAATAAACATTTTTAAGTGCTGGGAAGAAAAATGAAAAAAAAGAAAAAGAAAGACATCCCCTAACTTACAATCTAATGGGGAAGACAATATACCAAAGGAAACTAAAAAGAATAGGGGGAGAGTGTACCAAGGAGCTTGTGTTCCAAGGAATCAATATAAAATAGACTTGCTGATAAAAAAATGGAGTTATATGGGAAATTCTAAAAGTTCTGAGCATTTTATAAAGGGAATCTTTGTGAGGAATTTACTACTTTGTCTTCCCT
Source organism: Gymnobelideus leadbeateri (assembly GCA_011680675.1). Classification (NCBI taxonomy): domain Eukaryota; kingdom Metazoa; phylum Chordata; class Mammalia; order Diprotodontia; family Petauridae; genus Gymnobelideus; species Gymnobelideus leadbeateri. Next base: position 204,803 of record WOXC01003398.1, read on the forward strand.
CTAATCTATAGAAAAAGCAACTGAGGGAGTTGACTATCAGAAGCTGAGTTAATCTACATGGTGATGAGATTTCAGGTGGCCAGCTTCTTTTAGAGGAGCAATGGTTTTCTTGTGGAGTGGAAACCAAGCAGAACAACATTATTTGCCATCATTTTGAGGACCTAATTCACATCATACCCTTGCTACTCTTCCTGAGATTGACATTTCTTGAAAAACCAGCATCCTATGGGTATATAGCAAGCTTTATGCCTAGAGACACTGCAGTTCCAGCCAGATCCCTCACAGTAAGCCCACAAATTCTTACCCCAGCCTCTCTCACCTGAGCAAAGTCAGCAGTCTCCCATGATCTAAGTCCTTCAAACTATGGGAGATATTATCCTTCTGTGACATAGGCCAACTACTGGAGTTTATTTAGATTTTTCTGTTCAGTCACTCACATTTTGCCTTAAAGGCATGAGCTCTATCCTAGTTGACTCCTTGTCTCCATCTACTCTCTATTTTTTTCCCGTCCACTTTCTCTTCTTCCTCCTTCTCTTTTTTCCCTTTTCCTTTTCCCTCTCCATATATTTCAGGAATAAATGTGTTTATCACGATAGTTTTGCCAAGTCTAATGTATTAGTCCCTGGATATTCTTCATTCATCTAACTTCAAGAAAAGCGTATGGAAAGCCTCAGTGTATGACACAGGCCAAAGTCCCTTCCCTTTCATATTTACTCCTCAAAACAGGGTCTGAGCTGGTGAATATTTCTTTTCCTGAATATGAGCAAAGTTTGCTTTTCTATAGTGTTTTGGTCTATGGTTGTCAAGAATAAGTAATAGGGTTGGAGCCAAAGTTATGTGTCCTCTTTTGGAACATTGTACTTTTGATATCACCCATTTTTATACAGTATATCTCTTTACCCTCTTAAAGTAATGACCTGTTGTTGCTGTTTGTTCTTTGTTGTCAAAAGAACTATGACATTGGGAAGGTGATACCAGGACTTGCAAGTGAATTAGACTTGAGAGAGGGAGAGATATGCAAATTTATTAGCTTCACTTTCTACTCTGGAACCATCTGGGTCCAGTGCCAAGATATAAATCAAGATGACTGGAGATAGCCCTGGATGCAGTGGGAAACCTTGACCTTTTAAAGTTAAGATCTTTCCAAGTCCTCATTTTGACTGAGGTAACTCCATTCAGTAATTAAGGCTGGGTAAAAAATGAGCCAAGGAATGACCCCTTTTACCTAATAAAAAATCAATCTGGCAGGGGAAGAACCTTAGGGTTTCTGGCTCAAACCGAAAGGTTTACTATTTACATTCACTTAACCATCTGGATCCAAACAATGGCCACTAAACTGTTCTTAGGCTGGGACCTATTGTTGGCCAATCAATGAGAGTCAGAGTCAATTGGGTTTAAGTGACAGACTTTAAGAAAGTAATCTAGCTCACAAACACCAAGATATCTTGCTAGGTTTTAGCCACCAAAGTTTACATTCCCTTAGGCAGAGAACCTACTGGTGAGGCTATATTACTCTATGTGGACTGAAGGAAAAGAGAGGAGGAGTGGGGAAGAGAGGGAAGGAAAAGGAAGGAAGGAAGGAAGGAAGGAAGGAAGGAAGGAAGGAAGGAAGGAAGGAAGGAAGGAAGGAAGGAAGGAAAGAAGGAAGAATGTATGTTGCCCAACTGGAACTGGCCAGTTGGGTCCCCAATGGGAAGGAAGGAAGAAAGAAGGTATGTTGCCCAACTGGAACTGGCCAGTTCAGTCCCCAGTGGGACAGCTTGGACTACTCACAGATTTCTATTTGTCCTTCATTCTCAAAGAGTACTATAACAACATAGGAAGGTGATGCCATGACTTGCAAGTATAGATTTGAGTGAGAGAGGACTCTGCAAAGTCACCAGCCTCAGTTTCTCTTTTCAAGTTATCTGGTTCCAGTGGGAAGACATAGATCAGGATGACTGGATATGACCCCAGCCAAAGTAATGTCAGTACAGAGGAGGGAGAAGCATAATATTCTGGATGTGGTAGAATAATTCTTCCTGAGAGGCAGATATAATTTGTGAGTTCTTCAGGCAAGGTAAAGAATCTCCATCAGAGCAGTGCAGAATATAACAGAATGGATAAAACGTTAGCTATATAGCAAAAACATCCAAGTTTGAATCCTGGCTCTGCCAATTCATACCTTTGTTACTACTCTGGATCCCAGTTTCCTCTTCTGTGAAATGAAGAGATTAGACAAGTTGCCCTCTAAGGACACTTGTATTACTAAAGTCTATGTTCTTAGGCTATGTCCTTTTGCCTTATTGATTTATAATCAAGGATAATATAAAAGCCTTTTCCTATAATTAACATATTTTGTACTATTTTAACTTTATCTTTAATTTAAATTTAGTTTAAACTTTGCAAGATACATCATTCTATTTGGGAAGTAGTCTTTTTTAGGTATTAATAAGTAAGGTATTACTAAAAACATCTTCCGAGGAAAACAGGGATATTTGATAATCATGATAGAGTTTCCTGAAATGAGTTTCACTCAGTCTAGACCTTAGTAGACCATATTATTCTGGATTCTCCCACTTCTAATGGTTGTTAAAATAGGGAAGTATAGCAGGAAACACCCTAGCATCCCCAAGGTGGCTGCCAACACAGGTTCTTAGATCTGTTTTGCTAAAGGAAAGCAACTCAAAATGGGTAAACAAGCTTACTTTAATCAATCAAACATATATCGTTTACCTAGTTCAGGGGGAAAAGGTCAGCACCCCGATCTTCAGAGTATACAGACAGAAGTTACAAGACAGAGAAACAAATCAAGCAGACAGGCTTCCAAACTGTCCAACCATTACAGCCATATCAAATCACAGTTACCAGAGAGGGAAGCATCAACATCTGGATTTTCACAACCAGGGGGGCTCTCAACAGCTGCCCAGAATCTCCTCCGATCAAATCATACAACACTTCTCAGTGAGCCCCAAAACAAAGCCTCACTTCAGGGATTATATAGCCTTCTCCTGGCTCAGAGAATGTAACCACCCTCTTGATCCACTGCCCAATCACACAGCATCAAGGTGTGGCCATTCCTGAAACCCAAGCCTCCTGCCATAGGCTCCATGTGACCACATTGAGCCTATTAGGGGGCAGAGTATATTTTCACATCAAGGAAGGTTCTCAGAGTCTCTTAAGACTATCAAAGGGCCTAGGGGCAGGGAAGATCTTTAAATTTGCATTTCCATTACAGAAAGGAAATTTTCCAAACAATTTAAATGTTGCTAGAATTATAGCTATGTAACTAATTCTGCATGATACATGTTATCAAGGATTTTAAGATGTTAAAACAGTTTAAAGAGGGACATTATGTAATCATAAAGTTATATATATTTTTTAAATTGGAGAAGACTTCATAAGTCATCCAGTCTAATGTGCTACCTATTGATTATAATAATCAAACCATAATTCAGCCAAAATTAACAGGAAAATAATATTTTATTCCTCTGAAATTATTAAACTAAGACACATACTACTGGATGTCTCTTAAAGTGATATGCTTAATCATGTAATAAAATGTAGAAGAATTTTTAAAGAGACCCCATAACTAATGATCTTCAGAATTTGCTTACTATTCTAAATTAAAGGCAGCAAAGATTTCTTGAGATAATAGTAAATTGAATGGAATAGTGCTAACCATCATTTATATTCTTCTGTTTACAACCTACATTTTCTCCAGTACATTTACTTGTTACACATTATTCCCTTACAGATACTCTTCATACCACTAAGTATAAAGTTATAATATATCTTGAAAACAAATGGAAGGGTGATAATGAGTTTGTCATCTAAATCTTACAGTTCAATAGCTATGGAATACAGAATGTTAGACTTGGAAGAATTTTTTTTCCCGGCTAATGCATAATTTTAAGAATATATATACATACTTTTGTTAAATATAAGAGGTCCATTTTATTTGACTTGCATGAATAAAAATACAATTTAAACGTAAATTTTCTTCAGCTAAACGATCAGTATTTTATGAAGCGTGTAATGAAACTGCACCTCTGTGTTCATTTTATGATTAATGCATAAGTTACTTTTAAAATATTAAACTAAGTATATACTTGCATGTTTTTGAACCAGGCAGTTCAGTAGCTTATTTTTTAGTCCAGGGTATTTTTCAAGTAATACAACAACATGAGTCAAAGGGTTTGAATTTCAGAATGCAAAATGAGCCTGCACTGAATTCAGCAGGAAAGTTCCCTCAATTTAGACAACAGAGCTTTCTTGTTCAGTACTGAGCCTGCCACAATAGAGAGAAAGTGGTCTTATGAGGACAAAACTGGAACTTAGTGTCATAAATTTGAAATAGAAACAGGCTTTCATTGGTTAATTATTTTGACACAGCTATTTAGAGATTAAAGAAATCCTAGGAAATACACTTGACAAATTAATATGACAAATGAAGTAATAACACAACTATATTATGATTAGGATCATTATTTTCATTCCTTAAAACTCATGAGGGTATTTTTTAAGGCAAATAGGGTATTTAGCACTCAAAGAAAAACTAAACCAAACAAAGCATAGACATACAAATCAGACAAGTAAAACTTCACAAACAGAACCTTTCAGATGACTCATCAGCAGTGATTACAGTCAGTCTAGTAAATTTACTAATAAGCCGGAATGAAAAATGAAAAAAAACAAAAAAAACCTTGTTTTTAGTAACAGGATTGGTATAAAGAATTTCAGATTTTTATTGGACAGATAAAAAAGGTCTCCCTGGGAAATGAAAACTCCTAGGTAATAGTCATTTGGTATTGGACTTGAATTCATGTTTTCTGACTCAGGCCAGTTATCTTTCTACTATACAAATAAATGCCTCTTATTCCAAGAGAGAAATCAGTCTAAACTATCATAAATAAGTCTTTTAAAAATAATTTATTTATTTACTTTTAGTTTAGTCTTTAGCCATTGTCATTCTCACAATTTTCAGGATAAAAGGTTATATAAGATTGCATTGAATATCACAAGCCTAACAATTCTGATGTAAAATATATATATATATATATGTGTGTGTGTGTGTGTGTGTGTGTGTGTGTGTGTGTGTATCATATATATGTATATATGTGTATATATATATCATATATATGTATGTATGTATATATTTATCGTTGTAACCCTGGCTTTTTAAATTGGAAAAAAAAAGATATGTATATGGAGTTAATATTAATCTGATATTTACACATGCAAACTTACTTTGCATGCTATAATAGAACTATTCCTGGGAAGTTATGTGCAAATCTAATTTAGACAGATCAAATAATACTATAAATACACTAGATGAGTACATTGTTTGAAGAATATTAATGGTGAATTATTTCCTAAATCAATAATATTTTTGTACTTTAATCATTATATCACAAATTACCTATTTGTACAACTCAAATCTTAATGAAGTAGGGTAATTTGTTGTTAGTATTATTATGAGCTATTATGTTTAGCTAGGCCCTATCTAAAGACACTTCTTAAGAAAACGCTTAAAATATGCATGTGTATATGTATAAATACAAACACATATATGTATAAATACATACACATATATGTATTCATGAATAATATATATGTTCATTATTTTAGCTTTTTAAAACCATGGCTTAATCTTGTCCCCAATTCTCATGGCATTTTGGCAGTTGAGATGATGGCTTTTAGTTTAGATTTGACCAAGCAATTTTAAACTCCTTTTGAAATGAACTTTTTTTTTCACTATATCATCCTACACTTATTTTAGGGCAATAATCTTAAAATAAGTGAGAAATAGAGCATTCTACATAAGGAAATTAGGGAGAAAATAATTCCAATGCTGTTAAGAAAGATTACTTGGCAAAAACGAAACAAAAAAAAATTATATACCATTGACCTAGACCAATCTTAATATTTAAGTCTTTTGTTATTCTTATAATGTATTTAGTTTTATGAGAATAGTCTAAAAGGTTTTTCTTTATAATATCACAATAAATAATACTATCTTGTTCTTTTCCTTTTCTCTTCGTCCTAAAGTCATCTGATACAAGTTTGTTAATGCAGAAACAGTGTAGCTTCATTAGGGTATAAACATACTGAATATTCCAGATACAGTCTTATTTCTTAGATTCACATACCAAGAAAAGCCTTAGCTTCTATCATCATAGGATCATAACTTTAGAACTGCCAAGTACCTCAGAGTCCATATAATCTAACTTTTTCATTTTACATGTAAGAAAACTAAGGTCAAGGGAGATTAAGTGACTTGCCTGAGGTTATAAAACTTGTAAGTCACAAGTAGGTCTTAGAACTCCAAGGCCATACTAATCTGTCTTCCATTGCACATGATTTTAAGAGACAGTGAACTTTGAATGTTGAAAGCAGGGCTCAGGTAACATTCAGAAACACTGAGTATAAGGTAACTCATCCCAGAAATTTTTAAATGTAAAAGGTTTAAGAAATTTTGATTACAAATTGAAGATTTCTATAGATCTCTGTATTATTTATGTGCGTACACACACAAACACAAAAACACAACAAACACATACACACAGTGGGAATAATCCAAGGATGACGCTGGTGGGGCACTGTCTCTCAGAATTTAACCAGGATGTTTATCATTCTCATCATCAGTCACTGAAAAATCAATGAACATCTTTTGAGATCTGACTCTGCCACCAAATAGAAATGTGAATTGTTTCAAGTCACAACCTCTTTGGGTTCCATTTTCCTCATCTCTAAAATAAAGGTTTTGAGCTGAATGGTCTTTGAGGTTCTTTTCTGATGGAACATTTTATGAGACCATGATTCTAAATTCTCTTGTATCTCTGGCTAGCCTTTAGTTAAATTGTGAAGTTAGGGAAATGTGTTCTCTTTAAACTCTTAAATATCTACCAAATTCTTCCTCAGCCTCTCATGGATACTGTTAGATTGTTTTACTCTGCTGAACTTCTTTAATCATCATTATGAGGCAGTTAAGTGACATAGTGGATAGAGAGAAAGGCCTGGATTCAGGAATTTCTGACTGGCCTCAAACACCAGCTGTGTGACCCTGGGCAAGTCACTCAATCCTGTTTTTTCCAGTTTATAGAAAGCTTGAATGAGACTCAATTTCCAGAGATGGAATATTACTTTAGAATTATACCAGCCTTGTGGTTTACCTTGCAAGTAACTCAAACTTCTAAAGTTCATTTCTATTCCAAGAAGAAAAGTTTCTTGAGAAATCTTCCATGTTGAGAAAGGTGATTATTTATATTGTACCTGCATTTGGATGCTCACTTATTGAGTGAAACCAAGACATATGTGAACAAAAGATCTCAATATTACTGTGTTCTTTTACTAAATTATTTGCATAATAGTGTTCTGGGAAGAGAAGTCTCTCCTGTAGCCCCATAATGTATTTCCCTTACAAGTAGAGACACAATGATAGTTTGTTACTTTGAGTCTGGAGGGCAATATATAGGATGCTATGGGAAAATAGGACACATGATAGAGGGGAAATAATTGGTCATTGGTTATAGTGATGCCCTTAGTGTGTTCTCTGACTGTGTTAAAGGTTCTTAGGAGCATATTGTGTCTCTTACAATTTATTACCTGTATCTAATGTACACTTGTTACCTTGACTGCAATTATTAGTCATATTGTTACTCACATTTGTGAAAATCTGTAAATGCATTTTACATTTGTCATATTTGGTGGTATTCCAGAGTAAAAATCTGGATTAAGGAATCATGAGCCAAAGAAAATGATTATTTGGGTAATCCCCTAAATTTGTGTATGACCTGTGAGAATCAAGAGCCTGAGCATCCTAAAATATCAGATAGAGATGGAATTTTATAAATCTGGGAAGAGTGATAGGAAAATATTTTTAGTCAGAGGGCTTTTCAGAAATGTCACTCTAATCATAGCACAGAGTTGTTTATACACTCTGCCAAATGTTCTTACGTCTATATTGTTGTGTGATAATTATTAGCATGAAAATAGAAGTTCAAAACTTTAACTGAAAAAAAGGAATATTAAGCTGACTACTGAAAGAAATTTATTTACATTGCTCCTAGTGAACATAAAATTTTTGTAAGTTTATTCTTTTTCCTGGCTACTAACACATTCTATGTACTCTCTCTCTCTCTCTCTCTCTCTCTCTCTCTCTCTCTCTCTCTCTCTCTCTTTCTCTCTCTCTCTCTCTCTCTCTCTCTCTCTCTCTCTCTCTCTCTCTCTCTTTTTCTCACTCTCTCAGCATATAACTATATATGTATATATCCATGCATGCATGCAATATGCAAATATATATATATATATATATATATATCAAGAAAGAGAGAAAATGAGTATATGATGTCTACTAAGTATATATATTCCCTCTATGATGTGGTCCATTTTCCCATAGCATCTTTTATGTTGCCCTCCAGACTCTGTACCAAACTATAATTGTGTCTCCACCTGGAAGGAAAATATATTGTGGTGCTACAAGAGAGGACTCTCCATCAAAATTCTATTCTGCAAATAACTTAGTAAAAGACAAAAATAATGTTGAGATCTTTTGTTCACTTGTGTCTTGGTTTCAATATTATTAGTGAGCATCAAAAGGCAGGAACTATAAACACACATATAATAGACATCTCTGTCTATATTTGTATCTACAGTTATCTAGTTCTAACTGTGCATAGTGAGTGTGTGCATGTGTGTGTATGTATTTGCACATTTCTATACAGAACGGAAGTTCATGGTAGTGGAGTTTGGGACTTGAATCCATCTTCTTCTGTCATTGAGTTCAAAACTAGAAGATGGGGAAGAGAAACCAGGAATTTGTCTGAGATCTATCCAGCTTCCTTCAGAAACAACCAACAATCAACTACACAGAAAAACTGAGCATAATCTTTCAGGGGAAAAGTTGAACACTGAATGGAATAGGGATCTTTCAAACTTTCCTGATGAAAAGATCAGAAAAAAACAGAAATTTCAATCTTCAAATACAAGATTCAAGAGAAGTGTAAAAAGGTAAAAAAAAGAAAGCAAAAAAAAGCTTAAATTGTTTACATCCCTACATAGCAAGAAGATACTTGTAACTCTTTAGAATTTTATCTGTATTATGGTAACTAAAAGGGGTATACATAGAGAGAGGATGTGGGTAAATGTTGACTTTGATGCAATGATATAAAATAATTAAGGGGTGAAAAAAGAATGTACTTTGAAAGATAGACTAAAAACTAATTGGAAATTAAACAATTTAATCCGAAAGAATGGGTGGGTCAAACAAGAAATTATAGAAACAATCAATAATTTCATTCAAGAGAATGATAATAATGAGACAACATACCAAAATTTGTGGGATGCATTAAAGGCAGTTCTTAGGGGAAGTTTTATATCCCTGAGTGCATACTTAATTAAAGCAGAGAGAAAGGAGGTCAATGAATTGGGCATGCAACTGAAAAAGCTAGAAAAAGAACAAATTGAAAATACCCAATTTAGTACTAAATTAGAAATATTGGAAACCAAAGGAGAGATTAATAAAATTGAAATTAAGAAAACTATTGAATTAATAAATACAACTAAGAGCTGGTTTTATGAAAAAAACCAATAAAATTGATAGACCCTTAGTCAATATGATTTAAAAAAAAGAAAGGAGAAAACCAAATTATGATTATCAAAAATGAAAAGGGTAAATCTACCTTCAATGGAGAGGAAATCAAAAATCTTAGTGAAATGGATGAATATTTACAAAATTACAAGTTGCCCTGATTAACTGAAGAGGAAGTGAATAACCTAAATAACCCCATTTCAGAAAAAGAAATTAAACAAGCCATCAATGAGCCCCCTAGGAAAAAATACCCAGAGCCAGACGGGTTTACTAGTGAATTCTATCAAACATATAAAGAACAATTGATTCTAATACTCTACAAACTATTTGGGAAAATTAGTGAAGAAGGAGTCCTACCAAATTCTTTCTATGAAACAAATATGGTACTGATTCCTAAATCAGGGACAGATAAAACAGAGAAAGAAAATTATAGACCAATTTCCCTAATGAATTTAAATGCAAAAATTTTAAATAAAATATTAGCCAAAAGACTCCAACAAATTATCACAAAAATAATACACTTTGATCAGGTAGGATTTATTCCAGGAATGCAAGGATGGTTTAATATTAGGAAAATGATCAGTATAATCGAGCATATCAACAATAAAACTAGCAGAAACCACATGATTATCTGAATAGATGCAGAAAAGGCTTTTGGAAAAGTACAACATCCATTCCTATTCAAAACACTAGAAAGTATAGGAATAAATGGAGCTTTCCTTAAAATAGTTGATAGCATCTATTTAAAACAATCAGCAAGTATTATATGCAATGGGGACAAACTAGAAGCTTTTCCAATAAAATCAGTAGTGAAACAAGGGTGTCCACTATCAACCCTCTTATTTAATCTGGTACTAGAATGTTAGTAGTAGCGATTAGAGAAGAAAAAGAAATTAAAATAATTAAATTAGGCAAAGAAGAGTCTAAGCTATCACTCTTTGCAGATGATATCCTAGAGAATCAAGTAAAAAACTACTTGAGACAACAAATAAATTTGGTAAAGTTGCAGGATATAAAATAAACCTACATAAATCCTTGGCATTCCTGTATATCTCTAATGAAACTCAACAGCAAGAGATAGAAAGAGAAATCCCATTTAAAGCTACTGTAGACATTATAAAATATTTGGGAATCTACCTGCCAAAACAAATGCAGAATCTATATGATCACAATTACAAAACACTTCTCACACAAATAAAATCAGATCTAACTAATTGGAAAAATATCAATTGCTTGTGACTGGGTTGAGCTAATATAATAAAGATGGCAATATTACCCAAACTAAACTATATATTTAGGGTCATACCAATCAATTACAACTTTTTAGAGTTAGACAAAATAATAACAAGATTTATTTGGAAAAACAAAAGGTCCAGAATATCAAGGAAATTAATAAAAAGAAATGCTAGGGAAGGTGGACTAGCTATGCCAGATTTTAATCTGTATTATACAGCAACAGTCATCAAAACTGCTTAGTACTGGCAGAGGTGTAGAGTAGTGGATCAATGGAATAGATTGGGCACAGGAGACCCAGCAGTTAATGAATATAGTAATCTATTGTTCGATAAACCCAAAGACTCCCGTTTTTGGGATAAGTTTGCACTATTTCATAAAAACTGCTGGGAAAACTGGAATACAGTATGTCAGAAACTGGGAATAGATCTTTATCTAATGCCATGTACCAAAATCCAGTCTAAATGGATTTATGATCTAGGTATAAAGGATGATACTGTAAGCAATCTGGGAAAGCAAGGAATAGTTTACCTGACAGATTTGTGGAGAGGGGAAGACTTTAGGACCAAACAAGAATTAGAGAGCATTATAAAACACAAAATGGATAATTTTGATTACATTAAATTGAAAAGTTTCTGTACAAACAAAGCCAATGTAACCAAGATCAAGAGGGAGGTGGGAAATTGGGAAAGAATTTTTACAACCTATGTCTCTGATAAAGGATGCATTTCTAAAATATACAGACAATTGAGTCAAATCTATATGAATACAAGGCATCCCCCAATTGATAAATGGTCAAAGGATATGAACAGGCAGTTTTCAGAGAAAGAAATTAAAGATATCTATAAGCATATGAAGAAATGCACTAAATCACTATTGATTAGAGAAATGCAAATCAAAACAACTCTGAGATACCACATCTCTCCAGTCAGATTGGCTAAGATGACAAAACAAGAAAATGACAAATGCTTGAGAGAGTGTGGGCAAATTTGAACAATAAAGCATTGCTGGTAGAGTTGTGAACTTATCCAACCATTCTGGAGAGCAATCTGGAACTATGACCAAAGGACTATAAATAATTTCATACCCTTTGACCCAGCAATACCACTTCTAGGGTTATATCCCAAAGAGATCATAGAAATGGGAGGAAGACCCATATATACAAAAATATTTATAGCAGCTCTTTTTGTGGTTGCAAAGAATTTGAAACTAAAGGGGTGCCCATCAATTGGGGAATGGCTAAATAAGTTGTGATATATGAATGTAATGGAATATTATTGTGCTATAAGAAACGAGGAGGAGATGGATTTCGTATTTACCTGGAGAGGCTTATACAAACTGATGCTGAGTGAGAAGAGTAGAATCAGAAGAAATTTGCATACAATCACAGACACAACATATGTGTGATGACCAACTATGACAGACTGGTTTCTTTTCAGCAATGCAGTGATATAAGTCAATCCTGAAAGACTCATGAGAGAAATGCGGCATCCAGAGATATAACTAGAAAGAACTGATGCTGAATCCTGATGGAAGCAAACTAATTGATCTTTTTCTTTTCATTGTTTGGTTTTATTTCTTCTTCATCATTTTCCATCCCACCTAGTACAATATGCCCTTGTAATTGGAGTAATGTCTAATATGAATGTATTTACAGATCCTATACTGGACAATATGCTGTCATGGGGGGTGGGGGAGGGAGGGAAAGGAAATTTGAAAATCAAGGAACTATGGAATTGAATCTTGTTAACTGAAACTAAACTAATAAATTAATTAATTAAGAAAAACGTATGTCCTGCGAGAAGAGGAAAGGGGAAGTCAGAAAATGGTAAATTACATCACATGAATAGGTACAAAAGATGTATAACAGTAGAGAGAAAGAAGGATTGGTGAGCATTGTTTGAACCTTACATTAATTGGATTTGGCTCAAAGAGGAAATAATGTACACACTAAGCTGGGTATGGAAATTTATCTTACCCTGTAGGGAAGTAGGAGGGGAAAGAGGAAAGAAAAGGGAGAGCGGGTGAATAGAAGGGCGGACAGATTGATGGAACTGATGGTCAAAAATAAAACACTGCTGAGGAGGGACAGGGTGAAAACAGAGGGAAAATATAAAGAGGAAGGAAAATAGGAGAGAGGGAAATATATAGTTACTAATAATAACTGTGAATGTGAATGGGATCAACTCTCCCATAAAATAGAAGTAGATAACAAAGTGATGTTAAAAACCATAATCCTACAATATGTTGCTTATGAGAAATACTGTTGAACCAGAGAGATACACACAGAGTTAAGGTAAAAGGCTAGAGCATAATATACTATACTTCAATTGAAGTAAGAAAAAAAAAGCAGGGGTAGCAATCCTGATCTCAGAAAAAGCAAGAGCAAAATTAGATCTAATTAAACGAGATAAGGAAGGAAACTACATCTTGCTAAAATATACAGTGAAGTAATATCAATACTAAACACATGTGCAACAAGTGGTAAAGCATCCAAATACTTAGAAGAGAAATTAAGTGAGTTATAGGAATAAATAGAAAACAAAACTATACTAGAGGGGGACCTCAACCTTTCCCTCTCAGAACTAGATAAATCTAACCTTAAAAGAAACAAAAAGAAATTGAGGTGAATAAAATTTTTGAAAGTTAGATAGGAAAGACTTCTAGAGAAAATTGAATGGGGATAGAAAGGCATATACCTTTTTCTCAGTGGTACATGGCACCTACACAAAAATAGGCCATGTATTAGGTTATAAAAACCTTATTTCCCATGAAGAAAGGCAGAAATATTAAATGTGTCCTTTTTAAATCATGATGCTATAAAATTATATAAAATGAAGGGCAATGGAAAGATATATGAAAATTAATATGAAACTAAATAATCTAATCCTTAATAATGAGTGGGTCAAACAACAAATCATAGAAATAATCTATAATTTCAGAAAAAAGAAGGGTATAAATGAGACAACATAAAAAAAAAAACTTATGTGATACAGGTAAAGTAGTTCTTAGGGGAAAATTTACATCTCTAAATGTTTACATGAATAAAATAGAGAAAGAGAAGATCAATGAATTGGGCATAAACTTTAAAAAGCTAGGAAAAGAACAAATTAAATACCAATTTAGTAATTCTGAAGATCAAAGGAAAAATTAATAAAATTATCAGCATGAAAACAATTGATTAAATAAATAAAATGAGGTCATTTATGGAAAAAAAACATTAAAATAGACAATCTCTTAGTTAACATGATTAAAAAGACAGAAGAAAATCAAATTACCAGTGTCAAAAGTGAAAAGGGTGGATTCATTACCAATGAAGAGGAAATTAAAGGAATATTTAGGAGATATTTTGCCCAACTCTATTCCAATCTAAATGAAAAGGATGAATAAAAAATATAAATTGTACAGATTAATGGAAGGGGAAATAAAATTCTTAACCCCAATTCAGACCTAAGAAAAAATCTCCAGGATCATATGGATTTGCAATGGAATTCTACCAAGCACTTAAAATAAAATTAATTCCAATACTGTACAAACCATTTGAAAAAAAAAAAAAAACAGACGAAGGAGTCCTACCAAATTAATTTTATAGCACAAATATGGTGCTGATAACTAAACCAGGAAGAGTCAAAGCAGAGAAATTAAATTATAGGCCAATATCCCTAATGAATACAAAAACAAAAAAATTAAATAAAATATCAGCATAGTGTTTATAGCAACTTTTCACCAGAAAAATACACTAAGATCAGGTGGGATTTATACCAGGAATACTAGACTGCCTCAATATTAGGAAAACTATCAGCATAATTGATGGTACCAATAACAACAAAATTAAGAGAAATCATATGATTATCTTAATATATGCATAAAAAGCTTTTGACAAAATATAGTAACCATTCCTATTAAAAGTACTAGAGAGGGTGGCTAGGTGGTACACTGAGTAGAGTGTTGGCCCTGGAGTCAGAAGGACCTGAGTTCGGATCTGGCCTCAGACACTTAACGCACACACAAGCAATAAAAACCTAGCCCTTTGACCTTGGGCAAGTTACTTAACCCCAATTGTCCTCCAAAAAGAAAAAAAAGTACTAGAGAGCATAGGAATAAATTGAATTTTCCTTAAAATGATCAGTAGTATCCATCTAAAGTCATCAGCAAGCATTTTATGTAATGCAGATAAGTTAGAGGCTTTCCCGATAAGATCGGGGGTGAAACAAGGATGTTCATTATTACCACTATTATTCAACATTATACTAGAAATGTTAGCTTTAGGAATAATAGAAGACAAAAAGAAGGAATTAGAAGACAATGAGGGGGCAAAATTTTCACTCGTTGCAGCTGATATGATGGTATGCTTAGAGAATCCTGGAGAATCAATTAAAAAACTACTTGAAAAAAAAAAAACTTTAACAAAGTTGCAGGATATAAAATAAACACATGCACATCATTGGAATTTCTATTCACTACTAACAAAGCCCAGTAGCAAGACATAGAAAGAAAAGTTCAATTTAAAATAACCATGGGCAATATGAAGTATTTAGAATTCTACCTGCCAAGACAAACAGGAATTATATGAACAAGATTACAAAACACTTTTCATACAAATAAAATCAGATCTAAACAATTGGAAATTTATTAATTGCTCATGGGTAGGCCAAGCTAATGTATTAAAAGTGACAATTCTATCTAAATTCACCTACTTATTCAGTGCCATAACAAAACTATTTGGTACTTGCTTAGATATAGATCAATGCAATAGTTTAGGTACACAAGACACAATAGTCCATGACTATCACAATGTACTGTTTGATAAACCCAAAGATTCCAACTTCTGGGATAAGAACTCACTATTTCATAAAATTGCTGGGAAAACTGGAAAATAGCATGGCAGAAACCAGGCATAGGCCAACATCTCATAGAATACATCAAGATAAGGTCAAAAAGCCTATATGATTTATACATTAAGTGTTATACTACAAGTAAATTAAAAGAGCAAGGAACAATATACCTGTAAAATCAATGGAGAACAGAAGAATTTATGACCAAACAAGATATAGAGAACATTATGAAATGCATAATGGATAGTTTTGATTGCCTTAAATTAAAAAGGTTTTGCACAAACAATGCCAATGCAATTCAGAGTAAAAGGAAAGCAAAATGCTGGGGAAAAATTCTATAGCCTGTGTTTCTGATAAAAGCCTCATGTATAAAATAGAGAAATAAGTGAAATTTATAAGAATATAAGTAATCCCCCAATTGATAATTGGTTAAAGGATATGAATAAGCAGTTTTAAGATAAATAAATTAAAGGTATTTATAGTCATATGAAGAAATGCTATATATTCCTATTACTTAAATACATGCAAATTAAAATAACTCTGAAGCACACCCTCACACCTATAATATTGACTAATATGACTGAAAAGGTAATTTAAATATATTGGAGATGTGGGAGTATTGGAACACTACTACTTTGTTCATAGAGTTCTGAACTGATACAACCATTCTGGAGAGCGGTTTGGAACTATGTCCAAAGGACTAAAAATCTGTGCATACCCTTTGATTCTTCAATAACACTACTAGGTTTGTATACAAAAGTGATCATAAAAAAGGGAAAATGACTCAAATCTGCAAAAAATATTTATAGTAGCTCTTTTTTATGGTGGCTAAGAATTGCACATAGAGGGGATGGCAATCAATTGGAGAATGTCTGAACAGGTTATTGTGTATGAATGTGATGGAATGATATTGTGCTGTAAGAAATGATGAACAGGTATATTTCAGGAAAAACCTGGAAAGACTTACATTACCTGATACTTAGTAGAGTGAGCAGAACCAGGAAAACATTATACACAGTAATAGAAGGATTATTTGATGATCAATTTTGATGGATTTCCTTTTCTCAGAAATACAATGATCTAGAACAATTCTAAAACACTCACAATGGAAAATGCTATCCACATCCAGAGAAAGAACTATGTTCTGAATGCTGATCACAGCATAAACATTTCTTTGTTTATTATTATTTTCTTTCTTGCTTGTGGTTTTTCCCTTTTGTTCAAATTCTTCTTTTACAAAATGAATAATTCAGCAATATGTTTAATACAGTTGTATATGTATAATCTATATCGGATTGCTTGCTCTATTTGGGAGGGGGAAGAGGAAAGAAGAAGGGAGAAATGTTTGGGACTCAAAATCTTATAAAAGTGAATGTTGAAAACTATCTTTACTTGTAATAGGAGAAAATAAAGTACCATTAAGTGGGAAAAAGTCAAAACTGCAGACCAATTCCACTTAGAACATAGAAATTGTAGGGGGTTCATAAGATATTTTCCCTCCCCCTTAGGCTGTGACTGCCTACTAACTGTGGAAAATGATAGTGTCAGCATCAAAAAGACAGGGAAATGATGCATGAAAGTTGAGAAATTTTGTATAGCGGTTTTCGCTTGTGTCTTCACTCTTTTTTCTTTTTCTTTTTTTATTAATAATAGTATATATATATATATATATTGAAACATTTAATCTTAAAACCTTGAATTTCAGATCCATTTCCTTCCTCCCTTGTCACCCATTCCCTCTAGGGAGATAAATAATTCAGTATATGTTGTATATGTCTAGCTATGCAAAACATTATCATATTAGATATATTGTACAAGGCTGCTTATAATTCCCTCCCCCTCATCTCACCCCCACCTGGTCCATTCCCCACTTGATCCTGTCCCTCTTCCATAGTGGGTACCTCCAACCTCCCCTCCCCCCAAGGATGCCCTCCCATCCATCCTCCCTCATCTCATCCCCCTTCCCCCATTCTGCTGTAGGTTGAGATGTCCCACCTAGTATGTATGTCATTCTCTCCCTGAACCAAATTCAATGAGAATTTGGTTTTGCCTTTTTGCCTTCCTATTTTACCCCTCCCCTGCAACCACTTCCCCCTGCTTCCTCTACATGAGATAGTTTACCCCACACTGTCTCTCCCCATCTCCTCCTGCCACTTTCCTCTCTTACCTCACAACTTCACCCCTTGAGTATCCTCCCTTCCCAACAAATTCAACTTATGCCCTCTATCCATATATAATTGTAAACATATACACACACATTCACATATGTATTCATATGACCATAGACCCTTCTTCCATTATTTTCATAACGAGAAAGATTTCATCAGTCACAGTTATTGTTTTTCCATATAGGAATGTAAATAGTTCAACTTTGTTAAGTTCCTTTTGATTTCTTTTCCCTGATTACCTTCTCAGGCATCTCTTGCTTCTTGTGTCTGGATGTCAAATTTTCTGTTCAATTCTGTTTTTTTGCTAAAGAGTGCTTGAAAGTCCTCTATTCCACTGAATGACCATATTTTCCCCTGAAACAAAATACTCACTTTTGCTGGGTAGATGACCCTTGGGTTCATTCCCAGCTCTTTTGCCCCCTGGAATATCATATTCCATGCCCTTTGATCCCTCAGTATAGAAGCTGCCAGGTCCTGTGCTATTCTGATTGTGTTTCCACAATATTGAAATTGTTTCTTCCTGGCTGCTTGTAGTATTTTCTCCTTGATCTGGGGATTTTGGAACTTGGCTATAATATTCCTGGGAGTTTTCTTTTTGGGATCTTTTTCAGGAGGTGATCGGTGGATTCTTTCAACCTCTATTTTGCCCTCTGGATCTAAAACTTCAGGGCAATTTTCCTTGAGAATTTCTTGAAGGGTGATTTCTAGGTTCTTTCTTTGATCATGGCTTTCAGGTAGCCCAATAATTTTTAAATTGTCTCTCCTGGGTCTATTTTCCAGGTCAGTGGTTTTTTCCATGAGATATTTCACATTGCCTTCTATTCTTTCATTTGTTTGGATCTGCTTAACAGCATCTTGATTTCTCATAAAGTCATTAGCTTCCATTTGCTCCAGTCTAACTCTGAAGGAATGAATCTCCTCAGTGAACTTTTGTGATTCTTTTTCCATCTGGTAAATTTGACTTTTTAAGGCATTCTTCTCCTCATTGCCCTTTTGGGCCTCCTTTGCCATTTGAGTTAGTCTATTTTTTTAAGGTGTTGTTTTCCTCAGTCAGGCTGTTGACCCTCATTTCATACTTTTCCTGCCTCCTTCTCATTTCTCTTTCCAATTTTTTCCTCCATTTCTCTTATTTGATTTTTGAAGTCCTTCTTAATGTCCTCTATGGCCTGCAGCCTGCTCATGTTTTCGCCTGGGACTTTTGGAGCAGGACTTCTGACCTCACAGTTCTCTTCCCACTCCATGCTTCAACCCTCCTTGCCCCCAAAGTAGGACTCTAGGGTTGCATTTTTCTGTTTAATTTGTTTCCTTTGCCTTGGCAAGTTGCCACTTAATTACTTGACTTTTGGGCTTGTTGCCACAGTATGGCTGTGCCGCCAGACAGGTGAACTTTCGTCCTGAACATGTGTGTGTGGGGGCAACTTCTGTTTCTGGCAAGCTGAAAACCCACCCACAACCTCCACCCCAGATCACAATCCAGATCCAGGGAGGTTAAAGCAAGAGCGATTACCCCCCAAGACTGATCGCTGGATCTCCCTACAGTTTGCAGACCAGGAGCTGGAGCTGCCTTTGAAAACTACAAAATGGCATGTCTCCTTAGCGGCTTCTAGCCCCCAAAGGAGGAAGCCAATGTGTTCCCCAAATACTGGTCCCAAAGTCCATAGGGCACTAACCTATCACTTTGTCCTAGGCATGTCTAGGTTGATAATTTTGGAATCCCCACAGCTGCTGGTATTCTGGGGTCCCTCCAGCCGGCTGCTGGCCTTGCCGCCCTCAGGCTAAAACCACGACTCAGGCAGACTGGACCTGGGCTCGGCTCCCTGCCTCTGTGCTCTGCATGCTGCCACGTCCCAGACCACTGTGCTTGTCCTTCCTGCAGGGCTGCTGGGCTGTCCTCAGCGGAAGGGTAGCTTATCTGTGTCGTTCTGTGGGTGCTGGGGCTCCAGAAGTTGTTCAGAGTCCCCTTTTACATAGTTTGGAGGAAATCTGGGGGCAGAGTGGCTTGGATGCACTATTTCTACTCTGCTACCTTGGCTCTGCCCTTCACTCTTTTTTGTTGAAGTTCTTTCTGAACAAGAGCTAAACAGGGTTTTATATCTATTCTCTTTCTTTTCAGTGACTTTTAAATCCATTATATTTCAATCATAGAGGTAGTTAAGTAACTATTGTGACATTAAATTTGCATTCTCATTTGATTTCTATTGTTTTCATTTGATTTTCTCCCCATCTTCTGACTTTTATGGTTGCATTTAATGAATTATATGAAGTTAAAAAAAAGCCCCAAGGAGAAGAAATTCTAACCTCCTGAGATGAAAAGTATTTCATATATTGTACACATTCTTTTATTTTTAAAAAAATTTTTGCCTACGATCTAAAGCTTCATGATTTGTCACCCTAAAATTTGCTGAGACAAGCTCATCTATTGCCTTAATCAAATAATGTGTGACCCGCAGGTTATGATTTTAATGGTGACCATCTCAGTAGTGATTTATGTCAGCTTTATTCAGCATGGAGAAAAAAGTGAAATCCGTTCACTTCAGAAGAAAACCTACAATTACACATCCAACTTAATATTCCTTTAGTATCTTTAATATGGGAATATACTCCTATGATTAGAATGTAATTTCTCTGGGACATTTTGAATGATTCCTTTATCTTTCCAAATATGTTTCAGAGTTAGAATTCTTCTGAATTTGAATTGTGTGATATTGGTAATCAATGACACTACAGGGTTCCATTAGTAAGAGACTATACTTAATGTGCAGTAGTCTCTGGGAACGCCCTTAAATCTTCCAGCTTGATCTGACCTTCCCAAGAGACCAAAAGCCTTCCATTATCAATATGCCTGAATCTCTGTTACCCTTAACCTAGCCCATCCCTCCAAAGTCTATTATCTGCAGATAGCCTTCAGCTACCTCCCACCCTTGACCCCATCCAAAGGAGAAGGAGTTCTCTTGTTTCCTGGAGTCTGACCTCAGTCCCATCAAGATCCCCCTTAGATTCCTCCTTGAGACCCTCCCCTAATCCCTCTTCTACACCACCCCTAGATCCTTCCCACATCTTTTCTTTATATAAGATCCATCTTGCCTCCATGAAGTCACTCAGATTTAATCTAGCTCAGGCTCAGTCTGTGTCAGATTGTTTTGGCCCACTTGTAAACACAAGCATCACAGGTACTTTGACTCCATAAGAATCTACCCAATATGGAGAATCTTAATAAACCTTTACTTTGGCCGAGAGAAGGCTTAAGTCAAATTTATTCAGGCAGGAGCCAGTATGTTGGTGTATTGGGGTCTTGAGCACTCCTAAACACCTAAACCTAAACCTCAAAACATTGACGTATGAACATGTGCTCTGAGTAAATAATAAAAACAAATATTTATCATTTTACTTTATTTGAACTTTTTATTGATCGGCATTTTATTCATATATCTAGGTCACATGACCAATAGGTTGGAAGACTAGATTCCTTCTCCAATCCTAATGAGCTTTCAATCTTCTTCAAATTCGGAATTATACATGAGATAAAGCAGTATCAGCTATCTCTCTACTATATAAGACACCAAAAACTTAATGAGGAAACAATCTGAAGAAATAATAAAAAAGAAGGAAATTTCCTAACACATTAACCTAGCAATCTCTCTTTTTCCAGCTACCATGCTATCTGATTGACTAAAAATGAGGATGCACAGTTTTGGAGTAGAATTCAAATCTGCATCACTATTCCATGAACTATTTAAATCCCAAACCCAGAAGTTTGTTCTGACTTTGACTACAGCATGGGAGCACTCTGGGTAGTAACATTGCTCAGCAAAAGAACTGAAGAACAGAGTGAAGTGGGGCTATATGCAAACAAATTGTGTATTTCCACCAGGCATTAAAATAGGGGCACTAAGCCTCAAACTGTGGACAAATATATCTTTTTAAAAGTTACCTGTGTGGATAGAGACAAAAGCTTGTGCAACATGAATTGCCTACCCAGCCTTGAATGAGGTTGTAGCAGCTTTATGTTGGAGTCATTTTAGGTAAAAAAGAAAGAATATGATAAATAAAGGAATACAAGGACAAATGAACCCTGAAGAAAACCCAGTAAAAAAAAAAAAAAAAAACTTCAACAGAGGTCAACTAGAAGGTGAGATATCATAATAAATATTATAGCATAAATATTATTTTGATCATATTATAAAAAATATTGCAACACAAACAGAAAATAACCATATGAGACAGAGTACACTTAGGATTCCTAAGTCAACATATGGATCTACAATGAGATTTTCCTGAAGGGCTTAAGAAATAAATTAAAGATTCTGGGTGTATTCTTTTTGGGATATTTTTCAAGAGGTTATTGGTGAATCCTTTCAATTTCTATTTTGCCCTTTGGTTCTCTAATGGACAATTGATGCAGATACAGGACGGCATAGCCAAGCGGAATTTGGTAGTGCTTTTATTAAGCTGGCAGCTGTCTCCCAAAAGGGAAGCCAGCACTGAGCAGTCAGTCCAGCAAGCTTTTATACAGTAAAAAGTACTCCCTGAAACAAACAGTGGTCAGCAAGGCAAGTGTTGCTAAATAGGGATATAAACTAATGGGGTTCTGCAAGCTAAAGTGGCAGATCTTTGTTTTAGTTACATCTTGGTTACAAGGCAAGTGAAGGGTGAGGATTCACAAGGGTCATACCTTTATGCTAGGTTTCCAGGGGCCCCTGAGGGGCCTTGTGAGGGGTTTTATGTGGGAGCTAGCACTATGGGAACATAACTGCCACTTCAGTTCTAGAATATTAGGGCAATTTCGTTGATAATTTCTTGAAAGATCGTGTCTAGGCTGTTTTTTTTTGTTTGTTTGTTTTTTGTTTTTGTTTTTTTTTTGTTTTTGTTTTTGACCATGGCTTTCAGGTAGTCCAAAAAATTTTAAATGGTCTCTCCTGGTTCTATTATCCAGGTCAGCAGTTTTTCCAATGAGATATTTCACATTGCCTTCCTTTTTTTCATTTGTTTGGATCTGTTTTATAGTATCATGATTTCTCACAAAATCATGAACTTCCAATTTCCTCCAATCTAATTTTGAAGGAATTATTCTCTTCAGTGAGTTATTCAAATACCTTTTCTATCTGGCAAATACTGCTTTTTAACACTTTCTTCTCTTCATTGGCTTTTTGAACCTCTTTTGCCATTTGAGTTTGTCTATTTTTATGGTGTTATTTTCTTCAGCATATTTTGGGTCTCCTTTAGCAGGCTGTTGACTCGCTTTTCATGATTTTATTGCATCATTCTCATTTCTCTTCCCAATTTTACCTCTACTTCTCTTACTTGAATTTCAAAATTCTTCTTGAGCTCCTTCATGGCCACAGCTCCTCCTAGGTTTTTGTCTGTGTGTGTGTTAAGTGTCTGAGGGCGGATCTGAACTCAGGTCCTTCTGACTCCAGGGCCGGTGCTCTACTCACTGCGCCACCTAGCAGCCCCTAGAGTCATTTTTTTTACATGTATTGGAAGTGATTGAAGTGGGAGCTAACACCAAGTTTATGCTTTTGTCTAAATTAAAGATTCTTAAAGAAGAATTGATAGTTTATATAGCAGAAATAATTGGCATAGTAGAAAAATGGGAATCAACTGTAGGAAACCTCAACAAACAAAAGTAAACAAAAACAATAGAGACTACAACTGAGTGAATGGAAACACATAGGAGTGAAGGCTTATCTAGATTAAAAGTATAAAAGGAAGTAAAAGCAAAAGAACACATGATTTTATACAACAGCATTTATTTTAAAGATTAGATTATATAGTCAACCATTATGGATAAAAAGGTTTTTAAAATGATATCAAATACAAAAACAAAACACCTGAACACCACAAGAAATAACAAAAAGAAGCTTTTCAGAAAATCTGAACAGAAAATAGAAGGCATGGTGCATCTAATCAAAAGAGTCTATACCTACCCAAATCATAGGAAACTTCCAGAGCACCACTGTGCTAGGAAATACGGACATGCTCCACAGGTCCCATTACAAATATACTAACAAAAATATTCAAATCTCTAGCAAACAAAGCACAAGATAAAAAAGAACCTATTCTGCAAACTCATAGTAGTTAAATTTAATAAGACATAATTTCAGATATAAAGGAATAGAAATTAAAATGAAATAACTTTTTTTATATTCACAGAAACTGCAAGAGGGGGTGGAAACTGCAAGTGAGGATAGACTCCCCACTGGGGACTCAACTTCCATTTGGGCATTCCTTCCTTCCTTCCTCTTTCCTTCCTTCCTCCCTCCCTTCCTTTCTTCCTTCCTTTTCTCCCTCCCTCTACAAGGGTAATCACACACTTACCTATTGGTATTCTGCCCAAAGTAATAAGGTTAGATCTACACTTAGGAAAAATCAGTTTGGCAGCTATGTGAAAAATTGGAGTGGGCAGAGAGTTGTGGCAGGAGGTCCAATTAGGAGCCAATTACATTAGTAAGTTTGAGAAATGATCGAGGCCTGAACTATAAATGGTGAAAGTCTTAGGAAAGAAAAGGGTTCACATGTGAGATATTAAAAATGGCAAGATTTTACAAACAAATGGATGCATGCATAAAAGAAATTGAGGAATAAATTATAATGATGAATTTATAAACCTGGAGGAATGAAAGAATGGTGGTGTAATTGACAGTCACAGAACAATTTGGTGCAGAGAAATCTTTCTGTAGATTAAAAAAAAAACAAGTTCTGTTTTGCACATATCATGTTTTGTATGTTTCCATATCATCCCATCTAAAATGTCCTATGGTGATAAGAGGCCAAAGCTTAGGACAGAGGCCAGGGCTGGCATGTAGATTTGTTAATCATCTCCACAATGATAATAAACCAATAGGAACTGATGAGGTTACAAAAAAGAAAGAGTATAAAAAGGAGATATTTGGATCCAGGACAAAACATTTTTGGCCACACTCACAGTTTTTGGATCTACCATAAATGGTGAGGCAGCTAAGTAAATTGAGGAACCATCAGCTAGTAACATGAAAATAGAGCATAGTATCATGATACTCAGTCACTTTACTAGCTTTACTTACACAGCTTACTAGCTGTGTGTCCCTGGATAAGTCATGTAGTCTCTCAGCCATACTGTTTTTAGTCTGTAAAATAAAGTATTTGGAATGGATGATTTCTAAGTTCACTTCCGGATTCAAATATTTGTGTCCTAGAAGTATGAGGACACACAGCAGGACCTAATTCAGTTCATAGATTAAAAAAAAAACATGAGGACGAAGAAAAAGACTATCAGTTGTGGCAACTACTCAAGCAGTTAATTTGAAGAAAATAGTTGTAGTTGAGTGATGAGATCAGAGGTCAGATGATAGAAGTTGAGTCATGAACAGCAGCAGAGTGAGTAAGTACTTATCTTATATATCCTTATAAGATATATGAGGTGAAAACACATATCTAGTCTCTCATATATATAATGTTTGAGTGCATATGCATATATGATACATACAAACACAAATATGTGAACATCTCTGTATTTATACATATACAATCTTGCCAAATTTTTAAAATTACATTTTCTGGGGGATTTTGCATACATATCTAGTCCCAGGAAATATGAGAAAGGAGAGGAATATGTGAAATTCTCAAAGGACTCTTTCAAATAATTCCTTGTTCCCCTTTTTCTTTTTCTTCTTTTCACAAGAACTCTTTAGAGCTTTCTACCTATCCTGCTCTAAAAGTCTTTTATTTCATTCTTTGCTGTTTTATTTTAAAAAATTATATTATTTGTGATTTGTAATTTTCCAAATCTAAAGAGTTCATGACGTGGATTGATAGTATTTCTACTTTGCAAACTTTCATAATTCACAAGTACAAAACTAAAGGTATGTATTTTTGTTGTTGTTGTTGTTTGTGTTTTTGTTTTTTCAGATTCAGTTGAACTTGACCATTTGAAAGAAAAAAAAAGTTATTTTGATGTTTTGTCCCAAGAGAGAGTTGGGCCCAGCTCTCCCTCTCTTAGTGATAGATTGTATCTTTTCACACGTATCAGTTTCTAGAGAGTATTTTGCTCTGCTTAAAAGTTCTACTTTATCTTGTCTTATGGAATTAAATGGGTTGCTTATACCTGCCATTTCTGTAAAACAGCTGAACTCAACTTTGGGTGCCTCTGTGAATTTTCTTGGCGAGATTCATCTAAGCAGATGATACAAATGTAGGCAATTTTCTTTAATGAGGCCTTTTCTAGAAAGGAGTTTTAAAAAGGAGAGTCTACTTTTAATGAATTAAATGGAAAAGTATAATATATGTGTTGAACATAGCTGGAGGCAGCAAGCTAACAACTCAGAATCAAATTTAGCCAGCTATAAAAGCTCCTTGGTGAAGTTAATGATGTACCTTTACTGTCAGCTAGAAGTTTGTTTGTTTTTTTTTCCCCAAGTTTGCATCCCATTAAAGAAGTCCATACTCCATTCCAAAGTAAAATGAACATTTGATGTCATGCAGAATTTAAAGCCTACAGATTTCAGGTAAAAATACTGAAATTTCTAAAAAAAATAATTTTTAAAAATAATTTTATGTAAAAGACATGTTTTTTTTTTCCTTTAAGAGAGATAAAGTCTAAATTTTCCTTCTTGAATATCCTATTACTCTCGAACCAAAAGACAAAGTAGAGAATTGGGTCTTTTCGGATTGTACTCAATAATAAATGGTACTTTAGGGGGGCAGAGCCAAGATGGCAGAGTAGAAACAGGTCATCCAAGCCACTCTGCCCCCAGATTCCCCCCAAACTATGTAAAAGGGGACTCTGAACAACTTCTGGACGACACAGAAGAACGACACAGAGAAGGTAACCTCCCGCTGAAGACAGCCCAGCAGCCCTGCAGGAAGGACCAGCGCAGTAGTCTGGGAGGTGGCAGCTTGCAGTGCTCAGAGCGTGGGGAGCGGAGCCGAGTCTGATGATATCTTTCTCACTATGAAAATAATGGAAGACGGGTGTGTTGTCATATGAATACATATGTCAATGTGTGTGTATATGGTTACAGTTATATATGGATAGAGGGCATAGGTTGAATTTGTTGGGAAGGGAGAATACTCAAGGGATGAAATTATGAGGTGAGAGAGGAAAGTGGCAAGAGGAGATGGGGAGAGACAGGGTAGGGTAAACTATCTCATGTAGAAGAAGCAAGGGGAAGTGGTTACAAGGGAGGGGGAGAATAGGAAGACAAAAAAGGCAAAACCACATTCTCATTGAATTTGGTTCAGGGAGAGAATGACATACATACTAAATGGGATATCTCAACCTGCAGCAGAATAGGGGAAGGGGGATGAGAGGAGGGATGATGGATGGGAGGGCATCCTTGGGGGGAGGGGAAGTTGGAAGTACCCACTATAGAAGAGGGACAGGATCATGTAGGGTATGGACCACGTGGAGGGTGGGATGAGTGGGAGGGAATTATAAGCAGCCCTGTACAATATATCTACTATGATAATGTTTTGCATAGCTAGACATGTACAACATATACTGAATTACTTTTCTCCCCAGAGGGAATGGATGACAAGGGAGGAAGGAAATGGATCTGAAAATTCCAGGTCTTAACATTAAATATTTCAAATATATAAATATTATTATTAATACTCTTTTGCTTATAATTGGGAGATAAGATGTGCAGGCATTGAGACACAAAGATTCATCTTCCTCTAATGGAAAAGTCGAAGGGGGTATGGGAGAAGGTATGGGAGAGAGCAGATTGGAGGAAGCGATATCTTGTGGGACTGCGATTCTGGGAGGTTGGGTAGGGGAATAACAGGGGGAAAATGATTGTAACTCAAAATCTGGTGGAAATGAATGATGTAAAACAGAAGTTAATAAAGAAAAAATATTAAAAAAATAAATGGTACTTTAGAGAATAAAGTGACTTTAAAATATTTATCTGCTTTATGATTGCATGTTGGCAAATAACGGTAGTGACTATTCTTATTTGTAATTATGTGCCACTAGAGAAAAATTTTAACTTTTACTAGTACAGTGGTTTGAAATGGTTTAAAATGGTTTAAAATATGATCTATATGGATATTTTCTTTTGTTGTTGTTGTTCTGAAAAGCATTAGAACCATCTGTGCTCTGAGATTCTGAAGGTTATCCCCTTAGAAAATAGAAAATATAAGCTGAGCTTAAGGATAGAGTCACAACACTCCAGTGAAAATAAGATTTTTCAATGATTTTAAAAGAACTGTGTGAGCCAAATGATAAATGGAATATCTGCTAAATAAGAGGTATCCTTGCTATTCTAAAAGAGTCTCATAACCTGGTTGACCACAAGATGTTGAAGTTTTCATTAACAACTGCCAATGACCATCTACTAAGTCATCTGTCAAGGTTTTATGGGATAAATGCTAGTGAACGTACTATCCACATTGATGAGATCAGAGATTCTTGAAGTATTAAAGATGTATTTAAAAAGCATTTCATTACAAACCCTTGACTCTGTAGACTGTGATGAATAAATACTAAGAGTACTTTCAGATGAAATAGTTCATGACAAGTACCCAAGAGATTAGAGGGATTTCTACTGTTACACTGAAACTTTTAAAACTTATTTTATGATTTATTCTTATTAAATATTGTTCCTTAAGATTGCTTTCACAATATCATGTGCTCAGTCATATTTTTGGAAGAGATGTAATTAATTTAGTGCACACAGAATGGAATATCTCAGGGTATACACAGTCATATATACACACATTACAAATATATGGGATGCCCTGCTTTGTGTGTGTATAAATCTACAGCTACATCCATATCGATATTGATATCTATATAGATATATACACACTGATATGTATAAGTCCACATACATATTAATATATAAATACATATACATGAGTTCTATATCTATATAAAGATGAAAGACACACAAAGAGAGAGAGAGAGAGAGAGAGAGAGAGAGAGAGAGAGAGAGAGAGAGAGAGAATTACAAACACACCAGATGCCCAGCCAAGCTCTTTCTAGTTCTTCACTGAACTTCTTGGGCTTCCTAAAAAATCTTGCCCCCCTAAGATTCCTACTATATTGCAAATTCTTTCATGGCAGGGACTATATGTTACCTAAACTTCTATCAGGCAGTCACTCAATAAGCATTTATTAAGTGCTTACTATGTCAGACTAAATGTCCTATATGATTACAGACATGATGACAACAGTAGTAATGATGATTGTTGTGATGATGATGATGATGATGATGATGATTTGTACACAGTGGTAAATTAATGTTTTATCTAAATCATGTCTTCTTCATGGTAAAGTCATATAAGTCTTCTATCCCCCTGTAGAAACAACTGCCTCGGTTTTTTATTGGCCAATTCCTTATTTCCTTATGTCAGATTTAAATGCCTTTTCAGGATATTTTTTTTTTTTTGCTTTTTGGAGGGCAATTGGGGTTAAGTGACTTGCCCAAGGTCACAGGGCTAGTTTTTGTCCTAAGTGACTGAGGCCAGATTTGAACTCAGGTTCTTCTTATTCCAGGGCCAGTGCTCTATTCACTATGCCACCCATCTGCCTCAGGATACTTCTTAAGATAATGTAATGGAAATGCAAATTTAAAGATCTTCCCTGCCCCTAGGTTAAGTGCACCTGGAGCCTGTGGTGGGAGGCTTGTTTTTCATGAAAGCCCACACCTTGATACTTTGCGATTGGGCAGTGGGTCTAGAAGGTTGTTACATTCTCTGAGCCAGGAGAAGGCTATATAAACTCTGATGGGAGGCTTTGCTTTGGGGCTCACTTCGAGAAGTGTTGTGTGATTTGGCCAGATGAGACTCTGGGAAGCTGTTGAGAGCCCCCCCCCCCAGCTTTGAAAACCCAGAAGTTGATGCTTCCCTCCCTGGTAACTGTGATTTTGGTATTGATAATGGTTGGACAGTTTGGAAGTCTGCCTGTTTGATCTGTCTGTATCCTCTGAAGTTCGGGGTGCTGACTTTTTCCCCCTGAACTAGGTAATATATGTTTGATTGATTAAAGTAAGCTTGTTAACCGATTTTGAGTTGCTTTCCTTTTGAAAAGCAGATCTAAGAACCTGTGTTGGCAGCCACCCTGGGGATGTTGGGGTGCTTGCTGCTACAGATGAGCATTCTCTTCTCCATAGACACCAGGCCAAAAAGACTCATGGCACCAATGAAATCTGTTCTCTTCCTTAGTTCACTATCCTTTGTGTTTTTCCTGTCATCTATTATTTTATTAATATTTCGCTGATCCCTAGCCATATTGGATATTAGTTCATCTATCTTGCTATGTTTTATGCCCTACTTAGCCATTTCTAGGATAAAGATGTAGCTAATATGACTTTACTATTTCAAAACACCTACATTTCCATATTATGGACCTAATCCTTGTCTTGTCTAGCACATGCTTACAAAGTGTCTAATACAACATTTGTACAAAAGAAGTAGGTAACAGTTCATTATGCTCATAAATACCCCAAGGGCCCATCATGATAACATGGGGATGTTTTTTCACTTTTTAAGTACCAGGTGTCTTCAATACAGAATTGTTTGTGTGCCAAACACTTTATATTTTGACACTGTGTGATTCTAATCATGTACATTGTTCCCTGCTATGACAGGGGTATTTTCTTGGTACAGAGTCAAATTTACAGACTTTGTACTGTACTTCAGGCTTTACAACAGTGAAATGCAGAGAAACACTACATGCTATGATACCTGGGTTCACAGACAAAAAAATGTAATAATGAAGGCTAGGAGGGTCATTAGCCTGGGATTCTGTGATTGAACCTTAGTTTTGGAGGTTTTTTTTCTGAATTTCAGTCACTTTTGTGGGTGTCTGTGAATTAATTCATCTTTCAAGACAGTACAAGGTGTCCCAGAACTCTCACTTGATATAATATTTTATGCATCCTCTTTTTCTGCAGGGCTCTGTCATGGGCTTTCTATTCCAGTCCCAGAACATGAGGTCATTTTGCCAGAAGAGGTAATGCTCTCTCACCCACAACTAACATGCTTTTATATTGGTTAATATCTGTGAGTTTTGGAGTGTAGAAAAATACTTTGCATCACTTGTCACTTAAATGAGTAACATACGTAAAATACTTTGACAAAATATATTATATATTCCCCCATATTGAACGTGGATGCACATGAATGAAATGATATGGAAATTTAATACATATCAAACATTGGATCCCGTTGAGGGGTGGGGAGTAACGATGGAGAAAATATATGGACCTTAAATATTTGTGAGCATAATTGGAATAAACCTGAGGGAATAAAAGAAAATGGATAATTAGAGGCATATAAATGATTTCAAGTTCATTTCAAAAATATAGTATTCTTCAAATGCAATATGGTACTTTGTTCAACATAGGCTAGGGACAGAGAAGATGCAGAATCCTGCTCTTCCTCTTTCCCTCCACATCTCTCCCATCACAATTTAACATTAAAACACTGATGTTCAAGGCCTTACATCTTCAGTCCATCTATGTTGTGAAAGAGATATAAATTTACTTGATGTGACCATATTTCTAAACTGGTTGTCAGCTTGTACAGAGGTAACAGGTGGCTTCCATATGACAAGTAGTGCTGCAGGTGATTATCTAATAATTATATCAGGCTTCAGGGACAAATAAACAACTATTTATGAGATTGTGACAGCTACCAACACCAGTTACTCTTAGTCCATCTGACAGGCTTTTAAATTTTCCAGTTAATCATGGGACTAAATTAGCAAGAAGGCTTTTCTGAGACTTGCATAAAATGAATTCCTTGCACATGTCTTCAGGTAGTCTCTAAGAGGTTCTAAGTTCATTGAATACCATATATTTCTTATTTCTTGAATGGTACCCAGAGAACCACTGCAGGATCCCAGAAAGTGATTTTTACTTTAGTGAAGCTACATACCTAATTGCTTCCAAGGAAGATGTGACAAAAGAAGGCATGGTACAATGGGAAGTGAACTGGAGGAAATGTGTTCAAATACTGGGCATAACACTTACTAACCTTGGGCAAATTACTTAAACTTTCTGGGTCTCAGTTCATTCATATATAAATCAGGAGGATGCACTAGATGATGCTTTCATTTCTTAATCTATGATCCTATGACTAAATATTTACCTTATTAGACTGAAGATTTTCATGTATTCAGGATTTTTTGTTCTGTTTTGTATTCACTCTTGAAATAACATATAATCATGACATACACACTGAGTGGAAGCATGGGATAGTGGCATAAAGGGCAAATCTTAGAATTAGAAGGATGTAGGTCCAAGTCTGCCTTTCACCATTAGGAAGTCGCTTGACCTCTCATTAACCCAGGAAACTCCCCATGAACAAGCTGCAGACAGGTGCTATTCATAACAGTATAGCCAGTTTTTCACACTGATGAAAGCCCAGATCTAGCCAGACATATATGTGTGTATGTAATTGTGTAATATAAATCATGAACATTATGAATCATGAATATGAATGTGGTTGACATGTTACTGCTCAATTGTGAAAAGGATATAAGCAGCATTGGCACAGAATTTCCTTGCCACACCTGTAGTTGAGAAAGATCAATGTAAGAGCTAAAACTAAAAAAGGGGGTACTTTAAGAATTTATCATTTAAATTGTATAGGCAATATTTTCATGATGAAATGAAAATTTTAGTAAATGGTTTCTTAAAACAATGCACATTTCACTGTCTTACCCCCAAATAGTTATCTGAAACAATTTCTGGAGATGATTTTTTCTGAGCTTCATCTGATCCTCACAAGATAGATTCACAGTGTGTCTCAGAACATAAACTAGAAGCTTCCCTACATTGAAACGACTTGTCATTCTCTACTGGCATAGACTAGAAGAAATAATGTTTATCTCTATGACAAAATAAGAGTAATGTAGGAATAATTCTCTAGTAGAGGGAGAGGAAAATAAGGAATTAACATGGTGAAATAAGGAGGGTAGCTAAAAAAAACTGAAGTCTGAGAAAAACAAGTGGCTATTGTAACCCTAAAGTGTATGTAAGAACAAAAAGTTCAATGAGGAGTTGGCAGTTCTCTAGTGAATTTGGTCATTGTTGGCAGATGCTAGGTAATTCAGCTGGCAAAATAGATTTTTTTTTACCTGATTTTCTGTGTCTGGATTTCTAAGGCTTTCAAGGCTTTCCTGTTTTTTTTTTTAATGCTTTAACTTAATTCAATAAAGTTAAAAACTATTATGTTGATATTAAATGCCAATTTATAGCTGTCTGTGAGTAAATACTGTCATTAATTCTTTTAGGAGTACTTATTTAGATTTTGCATTGTGCCTAACAGCTTCCCTAATAAAGGGGTAAGAAAATACTGACTTCTGTGATAGTATATTACTATATATCAGTGGATTCACCATCTGAGAAGATGAAAAACAAAACAAAACAAAACCTAATTTTTTCAATGTGGCAGACATAGAATTCATCTCCAACAGAGGGCAGAAGAACATTGAGAGTATATTTGTCATTTTCCCCTGTACTGAGTGGATCTGTGCTGACACTAGACCTAAAAGTTTACAAGAGCACTTTAGCTGTTGCTGGAGGACATTTATTTTTGTGGTTCTATAAATTGCTTGTTTAGTGATTTACATTTGATATTTATATAAAAAATGAAGTTGCAGATGGAAGCTACTTTATTAATGCTGAATTGATGTTTTGTAGAAGCATCATTATGATAATAGGCATTTTTATTTTACAATAATTTTTCTGGTCATAGAATCTAAATCAAATGGAAAACAGATAGTATGGTGATATTTAATTCAATATATTGGATTTACATTACTTTAGATGAAAAAATTATCATTGTATTTTCATATATGCTGATACAGAGATGGAAGTTATTGTAGTTGGACTCAGTTTTCCATTTATAAAGTAAATTCAAATATTAATTTAATAATGAAATAGAGAGTATTCTACCAATTTTCTCTTAAAAACAAGACAATAACACAAGTTAGTATAAATTGGACCTATTAGAAGACTTTCATTTTGGTGATGTTTCTTCCATTAAAATAAGAGGAAAGTTAAAAAAAAAGTGGCCTTTATTTTCCAGTCCTCAGTTTTATTTACATTCTATCAAATCATAAAATAGCAGGGGAGGGCAAGGCTTGGAAAAGAGAATGGAGAACATTCAGTAATCAGACAGGAAACCGGGGACAATATAACAAATGGAATAGAGGTTGAATAGGGATAGCCTTCTTTCCCTCTTCCCCCTCTTCACATATCTTCATTATCAGCATCTCCATGGCCCAATTGGCTACTTCAGCTCCACAGCGGGGTACGTTCTAGGTGTTTCTTGAGGGTCATGGTGGTTGAGGAGTTCAAGATAAAGCCCCAGAAATTCCAGTGAACTCAGCAAGCCCAGTCATGCTTAAAGCCATATCCATCCCACCCACATGACCATATCTACCAATCCATCTTTTGTCATAGTCATTTCAGTGAGGCATTTCAGCTCCTTGGTCTGGTTATTCTGGACCTCAGTCTGTGCAAATGCTCTGACATACTTCAGAGTCTTTTCATATTCCTTGAGGTGGTAGTTCCCCACAGTCAACTGTAAGACAATCTAATCATTTCTCTTTGCTTCCTTTAAGCAGAAGATCCTCCAGCAGCCAGATGACCTTTTAGATATCATTGTATTTGTTTTGTTCCAGACATTACTGTTAATAAAAGGTGGATGTGCCCTCTAGAGAGTAGTAGATTTCCTCAGTGAGAACTTAGAGAAGAGAGTAAAAATTGATAACATAAACTAAAAAGAGGTGAGAAAAGTAATTATGGTACATAAGTAGTCTTGAAGTAGCATCAGGGAGGGAAAACTAAGGCAAACTATCTTCATCTTCTATTGGATTGAGGTGGTGGGGAGGGGAGGTGGATGAAAGAATCAAAGTCTCTAAACTGAGAAAGTGAATAATGTGTTATCACTCATATTAAGCCTGGTTTGGGGCAATATAAAGAGCTGGAAAGAGATTAAAAGGATGAGAGATATAAAATCTAGAGAAAACAATGTGGAACTATAAAGCATAGTAGAAGCTGTTCTTTATACACATACACACTATATAAAAACATACACGTGAATGCACACCTATAAATGTATATGTATGTTCAGTAATGGCATGAAACCGACCCCAGTTCTTCCTTGTCTCTCTTTATCCATAATCTAGGGATGCCTGGCTCACTAATCTCACCTGTATTTATAACAGCATGACAGTATGGTGTACATATGGATTCTGTTCATTCCCTTGTCCCAAATAATAACTCTTACATGGTGGAATACTCTTCTACTACTTGCTACTGTAGCTCGTTGATAAGATTAACATTTATACAAATCAGACATTGATGAAATCATTAACTTTTAAACATTAAATATTAAAGTAGAAGAAATAAAAGCAAGAGTAATCATAAGAAAATCTATTCAGGGGCGGCTAGGTGGCACAGTGAGTAGAGCATTGGCCCTGGAGTTAGAAGGACCTGAGTTCGGATCTGGCCCCAGACACCCAACACACAAACAAAAACACAGCCACGTGACCCCGGGCAAGTCACCCAACCCCAGTCGCCCTCCAAAAACAAAAAAACAAAAAAATCATCCCTTCCCATCAAATTCAACCTGTGCCCTCTATCTATGCATACCTGTGAACATATGCCATGGACCCTTCTTCAATTATTTTCATAATGAGAATGGTTTCATCAAACACAGTTATTGTTTTTCCATGTAGGAATGTAAATAGTCCAACTTTGATAAGTTCCTTTTGATTTCTTTTCCTTGATTACCTTCTCAAGCATTTCTTGCTTCTTGTGTCTGAATGTCAAATTTTCTATTCAACTCTGGTTTTTTCATCAAGAATGCTTGGAAGTCCTCTATTCCACTGAATGACCATATTTTCCCCTGAAACAAGATACTCAGTTTTGCTGGGTAGGTGACGCTTGGCTTCAATCCCAGCTCTTTTGCCCTCTGGAATATCATATTCCATGCTCTTCGATCCCTCAGTGTAGAAGCTGCCAGGTCCTGGGCTATTCTGATTGTGTTTCCACAATATTGAAATTGTTTCTTCCTGGCTGCTTGTAGTATTTTCTCCTTGATCTGGGGATTCTGGAACCTGGCTATAATATTCCTGGGTGTTTTCTTTTTGGGATCTTTTTCAGGAGGTGATCTGTGGATTCTTTCAACCTCTATTTTGCCCTCTGGGTCTAAAACATCATGGCAATTTTCCTTGAGAATTTCTTGAAGGGTGATTTCTAGGTTCTTTCTTTGATCATGGCTTTCAGGTAGTCCAATAATTTTTAAATTGTCTCTCCTGGATCTATTTTCCAGGTCAGTGGTTTTTCCCATGAGATATTTCACATTGCCTTCTATTCTTTCATTTGTTTGGATCTGTTTAACAGCATCTTGATTTCTCATAAAGTCACTAGCTTCCATTTGCTCCAGTCTAACTCTGAAGGAATGAATCTCCTCAGTGAGCTTTTGAGATTCTTTTTCCATCTGGCAAATTTGACTTTTTAAGGCATTCTTCTCCTCATTGCCTTTCTGAGCCTCTTTTGCCATTTGAGTTAGTCTATTTTTTAAGGTGTTATTTTCCTCAGTCAGGCTGTTGACTGTCATTTCATACTTTTCTTGCATCTTTTTCATTTCTCTTCCCAAATTTTCCCCCACTTCTCTTATCTGCTTCTTAAGGTCCTCTATGGCCTGTAGCCAGATTGTATTTTCATTTGGGAATTTTGGTGTAGGAGTTCTGACCTCACAGTCCTCCTCCACTCTTTGAGCGTCTTTGCCCCTAAAATAGAAGTCCAATGTTGAACTTTTCTGTTTATTTTTTTTCATTTGCCTAGTCATGTCGCCACTTAATTGCTTGATTTTTGGGCTTGTTGCCACAGTAGGACTCTGCCACCAGACAGGGGAGCTTCTGCCCAAACATGGGGTCTTCACAACTTCCGCCAGTTGGCTGGCCTCTGTAAAGCCTCCGCCCACTCTGGCAAATTGGATACCCACCCCAAACTTCCCCCCCAGACCACAATCCAGATCCAGGCAGTTTAAAGCAAGAGCGATTAACCCCCAGACTGATTGCTGGATCTCCCTACAGTTCGAAGACCAGGAGCTAGAGCCCACTACTGACACTGCAAAATGGCTTCTGTTCCGCTGTTTCTTCAGCAGCTTTTCACCCCCAGGTGAGGAAGCCATGTGTTCTCCAAATACTGGTCCCAAAGTCCATAGGGCACTACCCTCTCACTTTGTCCTAGGCATATCTGTGCTGATGATTCTGGAATCACCACAACTGCTGGGTTTCTGGGTGCTGTGGCTCCAGAAGTTGTTCGGAGTTCCCTTTCACATTGTTTGGAATTTGTGTGGGGCAGAGCACATTGGAAATGCTGTTTCTACTCTGCCATCTTGGCTCTGCCCTATTGCCTTCATTTAGTGCTTATGACTTAAACACTTATTTTCAGTTTCCCTTAGTACATTTTTCTGAGTATCCAATATCTCTCAAGTTCTATCACCTTTTTCAGGGTTTTAGATTATTGTTGTTTTTTTCTGCTTCAACTCAATGTTCTTTTTCTTCCCCATTCAGCAAATGAAATACCCATATGTAAAGTGTATAGTACCATCCATATGTACAAAA
Organism: Gymnobelideus leadbeateri; assembly: GCA_011680675.1. Classification (NCBI taxonomy): domain Eukaryota; kingdom Metazoa; phylum Chordata; class Mammalia; order Diprotodontia; family Petauridae; genus Gymnobelideus; species Gymnobelideus leadbeateri. Next base: position 242,183 of record WOXC01003398.1, read on the forward strand.
AGATTGAGAGAAATCTACTATTTTTTGACAAGCTATTAAGGATGCTTACTACTATTGGTGTACCATCCCCATTTTTACCTACCCTATTGGATCTTTTTTCCTGATTAAGGGTCATGCCAGAAGTCTTACTTTCCCCTTGCCTTTCCTTTGCTTTATTCCATTGGCAAGGGACCACTGAGATACCATAGGATATTCTGTGAATGTGAATGGGATGAACTCACCATAAAACAGAAGCAGATAGCAGAATGGCTTAGAAAACATTATTCAGCAATATGTGGTTATAAGTGATTGACTTGAAACAGAAAGATACATAGAGTCTTAAAACAAATGGCTAGAGAAGAGTCTATGATGCCTCATTCTGCTGGAGTAAAAAAAAAAATTGGTATAGCAATTGTGATCTCAGAAAAAAAATTTAAAAATAGACCTAATTAAAAGAGATAATCTGGGAAACTATATTTTGAGAAAAGGTACCATAGACAATGAAATGATATTATTTTTTTTTACAACAAGTTTCTCTGATAAAGGCATCTTTTTTCACATATATATGGAACTTCATCAAATTTATAAAAATATGAACCTTGCCCAACTGAAAAATTATCAAGGGATATGAAAAAGCAGTTTTCAGAAGTTAAAGCTATCTATAGTAATAGGAAAAATATTGCAAATCACTATTGATTAAAGAAATGCAAAGTAAAACAACTCTGAAGATACTACTCAAATCTATCATAAATGAAAAATGATGGAGGAGGTGAGATAAAATAGATATAATAATGAATTGTTGGTGGAATAGTAAACTGGTCTAATCTTTCTGGGGATTGGAGACTCCATTCTGGAGTCCAAAGCATTATGAAATTATAAATACCTTTTCACCCAACTATGGTACTTCGACATCTGTATCCCAAAGATTTTTTAAATGAAAAGAACCTATGTACAAATTATTTATAATAGCTATTTTTGTGATGCAATGGATTAGAAATTGAAGGGATGCTCATCAACTGGAGATTGGTCAAACAAGTTCTGATACATGTTTGTGATCATATATTAGTGTGCTATAAGAAATGTTAGGGGGGGATAGTTCCAGAAGAACGTGTAAATACCTATATGAAATTTTGGGAAGTGAGAGAAAACAGTAGATAACTGTACACAGTACCAGCCATATTGTAAGGTCTCCTGTGAAAACCTTAGCTATTCTGATCAATAAAATGATACAAGACAATTTCAAAGGATTAATAATGAAAAGTGTTATCCTCCTTTAGAGAAAGAACTGATAAAATGTGAGTGCTAAATTAAGAATAGTTTTCCCACTTATTTTCTTGCTTTTTATGATATGGCCAATGTGGGATATGTTTTGCAGTATTTCACATATGTAATTGATATATTTCTTGACTTCTCAAAGGGTTTGAAAAGGAGCATATGTAGAACTCAATATGAAAAAATACACATAAATAAAAATATTAAAAGAGAAAAGCACAAAAAATCATAAGAGTGTAGATTTGGAAGGGGTTTAATAGTTTACTTAGCTCAAAACCTACCCAAAACATGAATATCATCAACCACATAGTCAAGTAATGATTCAGTTCCTCTTGAGGACTACCAGTTATGGAGAGATTGCTATTACTTTATATAGTCCATTCTATTTTTGAATAGCTCTAATTATTAGGAATTTTTTCCCTTGAAGTGAGTGTAAATCTGCCTCATTATATCACCTACCCTTACTTGCTAGCCTTACTCATTGGGGCCAAATAAATTCAGTTTAATTTATTTGCTGAATAAAAATCATCCATACATTAAAGACAGTTAATATTTTCTCAGTAATTCTTCTCTAAGGTAAACATCCCATTTTTTTTTTCCAATTGGTATTTACATAACATAGCTCTGAATTCCTTAATCACCCTCTTCATCAACATTTGCTCCATCATTTCCAGCTTGTGAATATCTTTTTTAAAATATGGACCCAATAACTGAGCAAAATACTTAAGACATTCTTTGTCTAAGTTAGAGTAAAGCATGAATAGAGTACTATGCTACTGTTCATGTAACCTAATATTTTCCTACCTTGCTTAGCTTCCAAATAATAACAATAGCCAAAAGAAACAACAAATACAACCATTAATTGTCTTTTGTATGGTTTTAAAAATACCTTTCTCACGATAAAGCTGATCTATCTATCTAGCTATCCATTGAAGAAACTGATATTCAGAAAACTGAATTATTGGCAAAATTGTAAGATCAAAGTATAATGTTAATCTACACATTCATTCTTGATCTTCTATGCTGTTGAATCATAAAGAAATTAAAGTTAACTATAATGTCTTAATGCTTTTCATAAGAACTGCCCTCTATTCTTTTATGACTTCCCTATCCTGTAACATTGTTTATCATTGTGTAACTGAGTTTTATCTTTGTAGTAAACTCATAATATACATAAAAATGGAATGTTAGTTGCTCAATGACAGATGTTGGCACATTTTTTACATTTGAATGTCCAATGTCTTGCACATCATTGGTTCTTATTAAATGTTTACTAAATTTATATAATTTTACAGAAAAGAATATTCCATAAAGATTCTTTAATGATACAAGAAAAATAAATCTCAATCTAGCAAAATAGGCTTATTTGTGATTCTGATCACTTTAATTGAAGGAAGATAGGCCACCTACTCAGGTAACAAAGTATTAAAAAATTATTCCTTTTTTGATCCTATTGATTAAACATATAAAAGAATTGAAAATATTGAAGAGCATATCAACAGATGGAGTATTCTAATGACAGATTGCCCTTCGCAGCAGAATCTCTCCCTCCCTTTTCCAGGACATTGAACAAGCTACATGTGGCTCTTTCTTTCAAAGTCCTTGGTAGCTTTCCCTATTTTTGGTGCCAAAGAAAGGATGTGACCCAAAGAAAAGGGAGCTTTATTTTAAATTTTAGCAAGGATTAGGTATTCAATAGACAAGTTATAGTTGCTATCTGATATGCATATAAAATAACTTTTAGATGTAATATGATTAATTTCATGAATAATCAGAGTCTATTTTTGACAACGCCATTGCTGTAATTTCAAAGACTACAGAAGACTCAGGCTAACCAAAATATTTGCCATGCTACTGGAATTTTCAGAAAAGGTTCTTTGTTGGAATACCATTCCTAAAGACCATGACCCACAGGATGTCCATGTGTTTTTGGAAGGGTAGTTTAGAGTTGCCTATAGCCAGGCTCATTAAATCACTCCAGGAGCTCCTCAAAATATTTCCTAGGAAACAGTTACGCCACTTCTTGTAAAAGATTTTAGAGGTTTGAACTTTTATAATTGCATAAGTTTAACTTGCAGCTACTCTTAGAAGTGAAAGGGTTAAACTGTATTATCCCACCATCTTATGTATCTCATATCCTTTTCATTATAATCTATAATGAAAGTTAATAAGATTGGAATTTTTGTAATTTGTGTTTGTTATTTTTAATAATGGGAATAAAAGTTGAAAAGTATGTTCAAGTCATAATTAGCTTATTTTTCATTCCTAAGCTCTTTTTCAGGATCACTTAAAAAATGAGGTTGTTTAAGTGATAACAGAATGATAAAGAAAGTTCTCCTTTGACCCCACAAAGCAAACTCTTTCACTATTAATAAAGTTAAGGACAACAATATGATACCATTATACAATGACTGTGAAGCAAAAATGAGGGCACTTACAGAGATTAATAATAGCAATGGCAATTGGCAATACATCCTGTTGCTTTAATGTATTTTTACCTTTATGTCCAAAAGAAGTGAAAATAAATTCAAATGGAGACAAAAGTCCTTTACTTCCAGTTTGTTTACTTGAATCTCAGTCTAACAAAATAGGCTTATTTGTGATTCTGATCACTTTGATTGACAAAAGATAGGTCGGGGAGGCTAGGTTGCGCAGTGAATAGAGCACCAGCCCTGGAATCAGAAGGACCTGAGTTAGGAGCCGGCCTCTGACACTTAATCCATACAAACAAAAACCTAGCCGTGTAACCTTGGGCAAGTTACTTAACCCCAATTGCCCTAAAGGGGCAGCTAGGTGGCACAGTGAGTAAGAGCGCCGGCCTCGGAGTTTGGATGACCCGAGATCAGATCCGGCCTCAGAAAATGAGCACCCACTCATAAATAATGACTAGCCGTGTAACCTTGAGCAAGTTACTTAACCCCAATTGCTTTTAAAAAAAATAAAAAATAAAAAAAATAAAAATAAAAAAGGTAGGTCACCTACTCAGGTAAAAAATATTATTAAAAAAAAAACCTTTGCTACCTTTTTGGTCATATTGATTGATCATTTATCATTTTCTATATTCATTGGATTCATTCTGTATATTCCTTGATATTTCCAGATTACTTACTCTTTAAACCCTTTGATATCTGGCTTCTGCTCCTTTAGCTGCAATGTCACTGAAAAGTCTCTCCTGAAGATAGCCAATCATCCCCTGACTGTCACATTCGATGGCTTTTATTTGTAGTTCTTATCCCTTAATTCATTATGACATTTTACATTATTTATCATCCTTCCTCTACTTTCTTGAAATTCTTTACTCTGTATTTACAAATGTCGAGCTTTAGAGTTGTAAGGTACATTATTAGCTACTTAGTTTATCTTCTTATTTTATTGCTTACATTAGTTTTTTTCCTCTGTTTTCTCTAAATGCTCCTTTTTTCTCCTTTGAATGGCTCTTCTTCCTCCTCCTATTCATGAGAAATCTAGGAATCCTGTATGTTCTGTTTTTTTACTCTCTTCTCTTTTCCATTATCTATCTCTGTCTGATCTTGCCTATTTTCCTAGGTTCAAGTTGCAGGATACAAAATAAACCCACATATATTATTAACATTTCTATGTATTACCAACAAAGTTCAACAACAAGAGATAGAAAAATATTCTATTTAAGATAACTATAGAAAATATAAAAGACTTGTGAATTTACATGCTAAGAAAAACCTATTTGAATATAATTACAAATCACTTTTCACACAAATACATCAGAATAGAACAATTGGAAACGTGTTAATGACTCATGGGTAGTCAGACCTGATGGGGAAAAAGAAAATTCTACCTATATTAATGTATTTACCTTTTAATTAAAAAAATTTTTTTTGGAGAGAGGAAAGTAGGGCAATTGGCATCAAGTGACTTGCCCAAGGTCACACAGCTAGTTTTGTGTTGAGTGTCTGAGGCCAAATTTGGTCCTCCAGACTTTAGGGTTCGTGCTCTATTCACTTCACCATCTAGCTGCCCCATATAATTGTATTTATTCAGTGCCATGCCAATTAAACAACCAAAATATTTTATGGACCGAGAAATATATACTGGGCAAAAAAGCTATCAAGAATATCAAGGAACTTAATGAAAAAAATGTGAAGAAAGATAGACCTGATCTCAAGCTATATTACAAAGTCATAAGCATCAAAACAGTCTGATATTGAATGATTTTGGTAGAACAATGGAATAGATTGAGTACACAACACGCAGTAGGTAATGACTATAGTAATCTAGTGATAGATCTACTCAAAGGTTCAAGTTTTGGGGACAATAAGTCACTATAGGTAGAGAGCAACATCTCACACTGCATACTAAAGTAAGGTCAAAAGGTATACAGTGGTTAAAACATAAAAGGTGATATCTTAAGCAAATTAGGGGGGCATGGACTGCTTTACCTGCCATATCTTTGCATAAGGGAAGAACTTGTGACCAAACAAGAGATAGAGAACATTATGAGATGTAAAATGGATAATTTTTATTATATTGAATTATTTTTACAAGCAAAACCAATGCAGTTTAGATTTCAAGCAAAGAACAAAACTGGGAAAAGTACACAAGTTTTTTTTTTTTCCTGATAAAGACCTCATTTCTCAAATATATGAAGAATTGAGACAAATTTATAAGAATACAAGTCATTCTCCAATTAATAATCAAAAAATATAAACAGTTTTCAGATGAAGAAATCAAAGCTGTTCATATTAATATAAAATCTTATAAATCACTATTGTTTAGAGATATGCAAATTAAAACATCTGTAGTACCACCTCACATCTATCAGGTTGTGAATTATGAGAAAAAAATGAAAATAATAAATGTTGGAAAGGTTGTGGGAATATTGGGTCACTAATATACCATTGGTGACAGTGGTAAAATATGCAACCATTCTTGAGAACAATTAGGAACTGTTCTCAAGAGGTGATAAAAGTTTGCTTACCCTTGAACCCTTAACACCACTACTAGGTCTATATCCCAAAGTGATAACAAAGGAAAAGAGCCTATACATACAAAATTACTTGTACCAGTTATTTTTGTGGTGGCAAAGAACTGAAAATTGAAGTAATCCCCATCTATTGGGGAATAATTGAACAAGTTAATATATATGATGGTGATGGAACACTATTATGCTATAAGAAATAAGCAGGTCCTTTCAGAAAAAAAAATGTGAGAAGTTTAAAATGAACTGATACAATGTGAAGTGGGCAGAACCAGAAGAACATTATGCACAGTAGAAGTGACATTGAACTATGATGAATTTTGAATGAGTTAGCTAGTCTCAGCAATACAGTGATCCAAGACAATTCCAAAACACTTAAATTGAAAAATGCTATCTACTTCCAGAAAAAGAATTATTGTAGTCTGGATAGAGATCAAGCCATAGTATTATTTCCTTCCTTCCTTTTTATTGGTCTCTGTTTTGTTTTACAACTTGACTAATTTGGAAGTCAATTTTGCATGACCCCGTATATATTATAAAATTGCTTCCCTTCCCAATGAGAAGTGAAGGGATGAAAGGAGAAAGAGAATTTGCAACTCAAAATTAAATAAAAACAACTTTAAAAATTATTTTACATGTGATTAGAAAAAGGGGGGTCCTGAAGACTATAGATACTGAATATAGGGATAGAATAAGCAGGGGTTTATAAATCCTATTATAGATATAAATGCCCAAATCACTATCTTCTATAAGCTTTTGAGATCCTGAGTTAGTAATATAGGTCAGAAAATATAACTCATATCAGATATTTTTGTATTAATATCACATCCTTTGATATGTAGGTTCTGAGTTTTGTGTTTTACTTTAAAATTAATTTTTCCTGACAGTGGCACATGTTTGGTGGGTGTCCATGAGTTTTTATAGTTAATGATACATTTATTCTTATATATAGAAGCTGAGTTGGGATTAGTTTAAAGTAACATAATTTCAAAATAAACTAAATAAATAGATATTTTAATTTTAAAGAAGGTGGGGAGAAAAATAATAGGACAGAACAATTACAAAGTTTTCAACTGCACAATCAGTTTTTGTTTTCAACTAGAGAAGCCTGAATCAATTACAGTTTGACTGACCTGTGGCTAGAATTTTATTTCTTTCCTGGGTTGTTGTTTGGTTAGCCCATAAATAGGCAGTGTGGATCCCTTTTGGATAGGTCTAAATTTCAGTCCTCATATAAATAAAATGTGATTAAACTTATCCATAAAGATATCAGTCTCACTTATTTCAACCTGTTGGAGATGGGCAATATCATAAAGCAAGTGATGTTAACTCTCTACACACTCCTGTTTGGCACTTCTATCCTCTTTTACAAATCATTTCCTATCCCAGGCCATTTATGCATTGACTGCGTAGGTATTCAACTTGCTTTCTGTTTTCTCACATTCCTTTTACCTTTCTTTTCCACAACTTCAGCATAAAGATATGTCTTTTTTCCTCACTCCCATTTAATCTGACAAATTAATCAATTATAACATAATAGATAAAAATGATAATTATTTTATAAGATAAAATGGAATTTATTAACATAAGGACTTAAGAAAAAGGTGTCTTTCTATAGAGCCCTCCAAATCTAATCTGTCATCTACATTTTTCTTGTAATAATAATTATTAGTGCCATTGCTAACAGTTATATAGCACTTACTATATGCCAGGGACAGTACTAAATGCTTTACAATAATATCTCAATTGATCCTCACAATAACCCTGTGAGGTATTACTATTATCTGTATTTTACAGATGAAGAAACTAAGGTAAACAGAGTTTGAGGGATTTATTTAAGGTCACACAAGTAGTAGGTATCTGAGGCCAGATATCTGAGGTCTTTCTGACTCCATGTCTGCCACCTAATCCACTGTACCATCAACCTATCTCAAATCATTGCTTATTTGTTTATAGTGCTTTAAAATGTTGTTCTGTTTTCGGAATATATACAAGTGATGTAGAAATTAAATATGCAGATATTCAATTGGATCTATGATTTCGTTAATGTGGATACTCTCTCCAATGATACTTATCAGAGCTCATCCATGCCTTTCAGTCTTCTGCAGCTATGTATCATGCCCTCCCATGATATAAACACCAAGGATCTATCTATAATGCTCAGAGCATTTTTCACTTTCTATTCATATTACAATATTAATGAAACGTGTGCTGTCTAGTAATTTAATTCCTTTCTCTTATGGAGTGTCTCACTCATCAAATTTACTTTTATATTTTTTGATGATATCTTCTACTCTGCTTTTAATTCATAATTACATGTTTATACTGGATAGCTTATGCATGTTGACCATTCTCCTCTTTTTTATCCATTGGGCAATCCACTACTTTAATTCTTCAGGTATTAATATATTATGAGATGATCTACAACATTTGAAAAATTAATGTTATTAAAATCACGGTCATTTTCTTCAGGGAAAAGTTTTTAGTCATAAATAAATTTTGAAAATTCTAAAAGGCAACCTAATTCATTAGCTTTCTTATTCAATACTGACTCCAGTTTGTCCATACTTATATATTCAAATAGATCTGTGGAACAGTCAGGATATCCACCTTTATTCATCACTGTCACAAGAGCATCCCATCTGTTTTTTTGATCAATCTTTAATCTGATGATATCTTTCACTCCAATTCTTCCTCAAAGTTTCTGATTTGTTACATGTGGCAGCCTGCTCACACCCACCATAAATTCCTCCATTACCCTTGATGTGATAGCCACCTTCATTTCTTTGAGAGCCGTAATATTCCATGAATTGAAGCCATGTAAGGGGAATATTAGATTATTCATATTAATTATAAAATATGGCCCTTTGTTTCAGATATAAACTTGGGTTCATTCACCAAGTTCTGTAATTTCCTAAGAGAAATGAATATTACTATTCTCCTTCTATTTAACTGTAGGCCAAATTTAGAGCTTAGTTATATTGACTGTCCAAAATATGTACTGTATATTGATGGACAAGTTTTACAGGTAGTACAATAACTACATGTCATAATCTAATTGAAAATTATGTTATGTGGAAATAGAATGAAATTTTTAAAAATATGGACATCCCAGGTGCTCCATTGCTTTCATCATGATTTCAAGAGAAAGTGAAGAATGTGATGGTAAAATGAACAGACCATTTGAGATTAATTTATGGGAAAATATGATAAGGAACTGTACTAATTGCCAGCAATACATGGGTTGGATATTGGAGGGAGTATCTCATCAATAAGGAAATTGGCAAAGAGTTGTTATTCTGAATTGGTATAGAAATTTTAATTTGAAATTGTATATGTGTTTAACATACATAATTTTGAACTATACACATATACAATGCATCTATAGTATGAACACATGCATATATATGCATATTTATGCATATATGTGCATAAACCCACATATGTGTATGAAGGAGCAATACAAACATAGTGAAGAATGTGATACTTTGGTTAACAGACAATTTTCAGTAATATGAAGATGTGAAAATTCAATATGAATTTTCTCATTTTCTTTTTTTTTGGCAAGTAGAAGGAAAACTATTCAAAATTTGTAGAATATACAGTTCTCATGGAATTATGATAATTTGCAATGCCATAAATTTACTTGTTTTTTTTTTCTATAATGTTAATATCAGTTTGTGGCACATAGTAGAAACTTAATAAATTATTTTAAATTAATATGTCAGTATACATAATGATTTTTAATATATTTTTTAGGATTAAGTAGGTAGCTTATTAGGCCTGAAATAATCTAGAGTGAGTTCAAAGTTTGTTAAAATTTCAGTTAATTTGGTACAGGTTATAATTGGCCGATCATATCGTCATTTTCAACAACCAAGTTAATCAGTGTTTCACATTCTAACTGGCTACAGAGCACCATAAAGACACACAGTCAATGAAGCAAATTGTCCTGAGGCAATTATAAATTATTTAGGAGTTTTGGTAACTGACAAGCCATGAGTTAAAAGAAAAGATTTAATGAAAAAAAATCCAAATGAAAATAATATGATATATGAGGAGACTGCATCTCAGTAACCCATATTCAGTTATAATTTGGGCACAGAAAGAAGCATGTCTTTGTAAAGTGACTAAGATGATTACATTTCCATGGCAGTCATCTTGAGCTTACATATATTTTTAAAATTTCCATCTATATAAATTTTCGTGGAAATAATCAACATATACAATGATGAGAATCATGATGAAAGCATTAGTGGGGGAAAAACATGGTTATGAAAATGAAAGTCTCTAGTGGACCACATCACACTTATCACACTATTGATTGGAAAGTATAAATAATACAAAATCCCACTCACTTTAATACTGAATATAGAAAGCTAGTGAGATGGTAAAGCAAAATTGTAATGTGAACATCATGATGATGATGATGATGATGATGATGATGATGATGATGATGATGATGATGATGAAGGCAACTTGGCATAATAGAATGCTGAAACTGAAATCAGGAAAACCTGGTTCAGAATTTTCCTCTGGCATTTAACTAACCAGATGACCTTAGGTAGTTTACTGAATCTCTCTGTTTTTCAGTCATCTCTCAAAAATATATTTACTATTGAATAATAGATAGGTGAGACTATGAGACTACGCATTACATTACTGACCCGTTATAATTAAGGACATTTTAGTAAATCTTATATAATCTAAGTAATTTTGGATTACTTAACCCCAAATTACTTAGCTCCAAACAGTGGGGCTGTTTTTTGTTTGTTTCTTTGAGAGGAGAGGTTTGCTTCTTTTTCTGTTCTCAAATACATATCCATTAAAATCTCTTTCCATAGGTATTGCATTGTGTCCATTAAGCAAATTACCTTTCCTTACCTGAATGATCTAAAAACAACAACAAAAAAGAAACCTCACAGTGGTTTCACCTGGTTTGTTGAATTTGTACTACTCTTCTAGTGGATAGAGCTTGACAGTGAAACAGTTAAGTAAACACATAGTTCCTAAGAAGAAGCACTGAGGTGCATATGATCTAACATAATGTGCTTCACAGAAACTAGAAATTGGATTAATATTGCTTGTTCATGCTTGAAGCACAGAAAATTGCTCAAAGGCAGATGGAGGGAGAGTGAAAATCTAAAAATAAAATTCCCAGTGGCGATGAAGATTTTCACAGTTCAAATTGGTTTCTTCTAGGATATAAGTCTCAAGACACTGAAGAAAATGTTACAAGTGGAAAGTTTAAGAATATGATGTGGTTTGAATATATCTAAATATAGAGTAAGCAAAATTTTTAAATGAGGAATTCAAGCTGCACAAATTCTGGAAAGAGAACTGCTCATGCCCTATACAAGCAGCAAGACTCATACAGATAATCTGTTAATTATCTACATTTTCACATAATTTTATTTATACCTTTTTCAATCCTTAGATCCAAAATATGACTTAGTAACATTTGAATTGCTAAAGAACACAACAGGAGTTAAAGATTTTATGGTTTAACAAGAAATATCCTGTGGCTATTTTATCTGAATACCAACTCTTCCTCATTAGGGTTCCTGCTCACCAACCGGTGGAAAACTTGCTTCTCTAACTGCTGCAATTATCATACTGGCAGATAACTCATCTCAATGATACATAACGTGATAAATGATCACAATCATTATAAATACAACAGAGCTACTCTAAATGGAAGGGGTTGATAGAAAACTGATGAATTTGATATAAGGGGGCATAAATCCACCCTGAGGGAAAGAAAAGCAATGTCTTCATAAATCTATTTTTGCTAAATATTTTTTTTTTCTTTTTGCCAATTACTCATCTTGTTTGCAATTTCTCCTAGGTGGTTTAGTGCTTCCTCACTAATGAATAACCATCCTCACAGAAGATTAATCCCTTGTCTCCTGGCTCTAATTTGTACCTGTTATTTATTTTCTTCTTACTATTTTTATAAATTTTGCATTTTTCTTGATCTACACTATTGTAATAGTTAAAAAGGTTCATGCTTTTCATAAAAATAAACTCTTCTTAATAGTATGTTTCTGTGACAATCACCTCTCTGTTTAACCTCAAAAGAAATTTCTTTTGAAAACTTTGGTAAATTATCAGTTTTACCCTAAATAAGTATTTTATTTTATTTTTTATACAATGTATAATGGCAAAATCACAATTGCTACAAGTATTAAACTGCTTTCAAAAGATATTTAGTTCAGTATTTTAAAATCTGAGATTAGAGATAAACTCTAGGAGAAAATCTTAATAGGAAAACATTAGCATCAATTTTTAAAACCCTTCCTTTGAAATGAATTTTTTTTTAGTTTTATGGCTCACCAAAATAACTATTTGAACAATGAAAAACTAAAATTTTTGTGGATGTATTGATATTATGGACATAATTTATCAAGTGAATTAATTCATCATTGGAAACTCATAGGCTTAAATATGTACAGTTTAAAATGACCTTGGAGGTAATTTCGTGTGACCACTTCATTTTACAGATAAGAAAAATGAGGCTCCTAGAAGTCAAGTGATCTGCCCAAAGCACAAAGATACTAAGTTACGGAGCTATGTTTCAAGTTGAGAACCTCCGACTTCAAATATAACATTTCCTTAGAGTCAGTGAAATATTAAAATTGGATTAAATTAGCTTAATCCAAGAGTTGTTTGGATATTATTACTGAACTTTTAGAAAACAAATCTAAGAAAATAAGTAGAGAGATTGAAATTATTCATCTCATGAAATAGAAAGACTCCAGAATGACCAATGAAGCTCTTAAGTTTATAGTATAATTATACAGAAGATGGTAGGAGAAAAATGTGCACTGAAAGTTCCACTGAGTATTGAAAAGTGGAGATTGCTTTAGATTGTATGAAGGTTATGTTTAAAAAATGAATTTACTGACAAGTACATTTATAGCAAAATGGATTTCCATGTAAGACTCAGGGAGATCCTATGTAAAAATAAAAATTTTCTTTTGAAAATCATATAAACCCATCAGAAAAAATATTTAGAGAAAGGTTAGGGTGCAATATGTTGACAGAAGATACCCTCTTAAAATTATTTTTCTTACAAATAATATATGCACAGGCTGTCATATTAATATATATCATTTATATCTTTGGTAAAAGCATTTTAGAAATATCTTGTGTTTTTAGAAATCACTTTAACCTAGAATCTCAGTGGATGCCAGTAGAACAAATTCAACCTGAGAAGTGTTCTATATTGTACATTCATTAAAGAATCAGTAGATAACCCACCCCGTTCTTAAATAAATCTTGGTAGTAGATTATTTATACTCACAAATGAAGACTATATGTTTCTCCCAGAGGAAATAGCACAGGTTTAAGTTGTTTTTCCTATTTCGCCCGTGTAAAATCGGGAATTCTTTTCTTCATAATTGTAGAGCATTGACTCTGAAGAAGGGGCATCATATAAACATTTATAGCTGGAAAGTAAAGGAGAGTCAACTGTAAGGATCTAAACTATTGTTCCTTTAAATAAATATTATGTCCATAACATTTTAATTTAGAAATATACACAAATTAAGAACTTTGCAAATAAAAGACCTTAACTTTATATATTTGAAAACTTCATTAACTTTGAATGGGTTAGTTGTTTAAAAAAATTAGATAAACTATTTTCTATTAGTTTTATTTGAATCATTAAGTAAATCATTTTGGAGGTATTTAAAGAAAATGCTTTAGTCTTACTTTACAAAATAATCATTATACATTTTGGTAAAATGTAAAGAATGACCTAGACATTTGAAAAGCTTTGTTTCAATCTGTGTCTTCCCTCTGAATGCTTCTGTGAGTTTAAAATTATTTTTATTTGTCATTATAAAATCATTCAGCACTTTAAGATTTCAGAGAATTTTATAAATATCATCTCACTGTTTCCTTACCACAATGCTGCGAGGGAAGTGCTATTTTAATTACCATTTTACAGATAAGAAAATTGAGTCAATACTTCAGTGACTTTCTCAAGAGTCACACAACTAGTAAATGTCTATAGATGCATTTGAATGATTTTCCTGACTCCAAGCCTAGTACATCTACTATGCTATCTAGCTGCTACTTAAACTCCTCATCTTTAAAATGAAGGTAGTAGTACTTCAGAGAATTGTTATCAGGATTGCATTATGAAATAAAGTAAAAACATTTGCAAAACACTAAATCATATACAAATGTAACACAAAATAATGAAAATATAGAGTTGGCAGGTATATTTCGAATTATTTTTGCATAAAATTACATACAAGGGACAAATGTTATGACTTCTGAATAAATAGTATCTCAAGTGTCTCTGGATAGTGTTTCACAGTGACTGCCTCTAGTGGGACAATTCTAGTGTTATTCTATCTTCACTCCTCTTTTTCTCCCTGGATTGAGCACTCTGGGAGGATACCAATTATATGAGGGAGGGATGAGGGGTCAGGGAGCAGAATAAAGACAATAAGGAGAGAAAGAAAGAAGGAAAGAGGATGGAAGAGGATAGATGCACTAAAATGGCTGTATTCTGTGGCTGGAGTCTGATAAGCAATGTCGCCCACACATGTGAAGTCTATGGAACAATTATGTGGAGATTCATTCCTCTAGCTAAACCTGTGAAAATAGGATAGCATGATGAGTGAGCATGTGGAGCTGCTATGACTTCTGGGATTATCTGCCACCATTCCCAACTATTTTGGTTAGTGGGAACTCTTTCTTTCCTATTGCACAAGGAAATGAAGGAGTTTATAGACTTTGGAACTATCTCCCTCCCTTTCCTGTGGATATGAAAGGAATGGGGATTGGGAGGATATCAGATCCCACATTTTTGGCAGTGGAAAAAGCAACTTGGGCGGTAAGATAAAAAAGAAGAGCTGTGTTTTATGTTATCTGCTGCTTCATGAATCTCAATATCATTTTGCTTTTCCTGAGCTAATTGCATTATTTTGCTTTATTATAACTGAAGATGCAGTTTTAATGACTAGATCTATATAGGAGAAATATCAGGTAGAGAGATAAGTCAAGAAAAGTATATTGGAATCCACAGTGAATTAACCTTCAGGCAGTATAACAGGGAGGCAATTCTGAATCATTTACATGTAAACCTTTGCTTTTAATTGCTTTGTTAAATTTTCATTTTTTTACTATGCATTATTTGCATTATCAGCATTAGTATTTTTGACTTCAGAATTTTATATGCCAAAAGAATTGGTTCAAGGTAATTTAAAAATTCTAAGAGTTACTAGAAGATAGTAGAACAAGATATTATCATGCTTATATTTATACCTTAAAAATCTCTTGACAAAATTATATTTCCAACTATCAAAATGTTATAGAATCACATTTACCTATAGAATGAGAATAGTTTCTCTGGATAATTATATGATAACATAAACCCAACCTCTACAATCAACACACACACAATTATTAAACAGACAGACGTTTGTCAATATCAATATTTCTTAGATTAGAGCTAGTATATGAGTGGGGATGGATTGTAAAAAGTATTCTGAGAAAAAGATCCAATAAAATTTAGTATTTAGGACTGGCATGAAACCATTCTAAGACCAGAGGGATGGGCTTAATATTGTATTCAAAATGAAATTTGGTGATGTTAACAGCTGCTTGTCTGGTTTCCCTTTAAATAACACTGGACAGTATCTCAGAATAATCATAGACCAAAAGATTTTGATAATATAGATGAGAAGGTACATTTCTAGGGACCATAACACTGATTATGCTAGTTGTCTTATGGAGACAGAGCTGGAGACAAAAAAAAATCAGTACAATTATCTTCATTCTGAAGTCATTTAATAATGGGGCAAAAACTCAGCTTTATGTTGATGATATTATAATGAGGACACTAAGCGAGCAAAAGATTAAATGTTATTTTCTTTGCACTCTTTAAGAAGCCTAGGAAGGATAATCCATCTTTTGAAGTATTTCTATAAAAGGTGGCAGAAAAAAAATATTTTTCAATTACCTTCAATATGTAATGGTATAGAGTTTAGTTATTTGGACATTTTACTTATTTAGAATGATTTATTCCCAAGGAAACTGATTAGTGGTTTATTTATTCTACATCACAATAATTTCCGCATATATATATATATATATATATATATATATATATATATATATACATACACACACACACACACACACACACACACACACACACACACTTCTCAAGTGAACTCTCCTTTGTAACAAATAATAGAAATTACCCAACCATAACTAAGGAGTTTTAGTTACCAATGTATGCAATATTACTTAAGCATTACCTTAAACCTGTTGCCTGACTAATTTGAGTTTGATATTTTAATCTACATAGCTTTTGAAACTTCACTGAATCATATACTCACAGATAGGATTCAATTATTTTAATCTTCCATGTATGGTTTACATTACCCAAATCAATGGTAGTAACCTTGATGATATAGAAGCAAGCAACCTAGCATACCCAGGATGTCTGCTAGAGCAGGTTCTATGATCTGCTTTTCTAAAGGAAATCAACTCAAAAAAAGTTATAAATCTTACTTCAATCAAACCTATGACATTTACCTAGTTCAGGGTGAAACATCAGCACACTGAATTTTATCGAAAACAAACAGATGTTACAAGAGAAAATAATACAATTCAGCAGACAGGGCTCCTAGCTGTCTGACTATTACATCCATACCTAGTAAGTCACCAGAGAGAAAATTATGAACATCTGAATTTTCAAAGCTGGGGGACTCAATGGCTGCCCAGAGTCTCATATAGCCAAATCACACAACTCTTCCCATAAGTGAGCCCCAAAGCAAAACCTTGCCTCAGAGGTATATATAGCCTTCTTGAGGGTCAGAGAGCATAACAAGTCTCATGACCCACTAAACTACAAAATAACAAAAGTTGTGCTTTCCTGAAAAACAAGCCTCCTACCACAGGTTCCAAGTAAGCACATGAAGCCTTTTAGGGGGCAGAGTATGTTTTTAAATCAGGAAAGGACCTCAAATACAACTTAGGCTTATTAAGGGGCAGGGGACATCTTCAAATTCCTATTATCATCATAGATGGAGAAGGGGATTATGTGTTATTTAATCTCTCCTCAGTACTAAGAATTGCTATCCTTTTTATTCCCATAGAGGTCAATTATTACTTAGAGATAAATCATGTTCTATATAAGTTTTAAAAATGAATTTTTAATCTGTATTTTAATAACTATACTAAGTAACTGGTAGAGCAAGTTTGTAATAAATAATAGTTAAATTGAGTCAGATTGGATGGAATTGGCTGGAAGATTCCATGTACAGCAGTGGAAAGAGGGCAGGTTTGGATACAGAGGACCTAGATTCAAATCCTGACTCTTTCTCCTAATACCTGTATGATTTCAGGCAAGTCACAACTTATTCCTGAACTGGTTTCTTCATCTTTAAAATGACAGACTAAATCAGTGATGTCAATCTCAAATAGAAATAATGGCAATTGATCATACATAAGGAATCTTGCTGGCTGCATACTGACAGTATTAAAATGTAATATTATTTATGTTTTGCTGTATTCTTATTTATTTTGTTAAATATTTCTTAAATTATAATCTGGTTTGAGCTGGACTCAGTAGTATTATGGGCTAAATGTGGCCAGGATATCTGATACCTCTTCTCTAGATGATCTCGATATAACTTCTAGCTCTATTTCTATGACTTCTGTGGTTCTATAAAAGTATATATAGCTCTAAAGAGACACCCATTAGGAAATTCCTTTAATATATAGCAGTCTATATAGGTCACTTCCTTATTCTATCTCAGGTAATGGATACCTCTATAGTTAATTATTTTGTCAAGGTAATAAGGATTTTGGGAATGTTAAGACTTTGCTATATGCTTTTCTTTGCTTCACTTTTATTTAATCCTGGTTTCCCTACTTATTATCTGTCTACTTTCTCATTTAGTTAGTCCTGGTAGTGGATCCAGTGTTGATATTTGTCTTGGTATTCTATGGCATATCTTTGGCTGCATCTCTACTTGACAAACACTGGAAAAAATCTTTCATATCTTTTGGACTTTTCTTCTACATTTTTTTCCATTAAAATATAGAAAATTGGTGGAGCCAAGATGGCAGAAAGGAAGCAGTAACTTCTCTAAGCTCCTCTGTGAATACCTACCACTAAACCCTTAAAAAGTGAATCTGAATGGATTCTGGAGTGACAGAATCCACTTGGAGACAGAACATGGCAGAATCCAGCCCATGAAAGTGCCCAGTGGTTCCAGATATGGGGAGGGAGGAGCATGTGGTGTCTGTACAGCTCAGACATGAGAGCAGACAAGCAGGCTACACAGGAGAGAGAAAAAGCTCCAGCCAGATGACTTACTAAGGACAAATCCCAGTCATTTCACGGACATCTCAGGAGGGAAAAGGAAGAATCACTGGGGCCAGGTAAGAGAGGGATTGGGGCCCCCAGCAGAGACAGCAGCTTCTCCTGGGACTATCAGACCCCAGCCTAGAAGTTTAGAAATTGCCTGCCTGTATATGCAGGGGCTAGAATGGCAAAGTAAATTCCAGTTGCTCCCATTGCCTCCTTCAGGAAGGAGAAAACCCAAAGATAAGTGTCCCACCCACAGTGAAATCCTAAATTAGTGGAAATAGCCTCAGGCTTGAGAGTCTTCAAGAAAGGGTGTAACTGAGACAGCCAGGAGTCTGATGAAAAGAGAGGGAGGGGTCCCAACAAGCCCTATCTCACCTGACCAACAAAAGCCTGTCTGAGCTATAGCCCAGGGGTATAGAGGCAGAAATCTGAAGTGGCCAGATCCCCCCACCTCCACAGACTACTTGCTGTGCATTTTCATACCACTCTGAGACTCTGCCTTAGCCACAAACTAGACACCCAGAGGCTACAGTATTCAAAGTCAAAGATGAGGCCCTTAGCTCACAGCCTGAGAAATTAAGAAATAGGAAATAACACTGGAAAGGAAAGAAGCTGAGAAGGAGAAGGGGAAGGCAAGAAAATTGATATGAGCCTATTAAGTAGGTCAAGAACAACAAAATACACAGGTCAGCTTGGACTCTTTACCCACACCTGAGAGATACAGAAGGAAATTTGAACTGGTCTCAAGCTAAAATACCATTATTGGAGGAGCTTAAGAGAGATTTTGAAGACCAAATCAGGGAGGCAGTGACCAACTTGGAAAAAAGTTTCACTGAAGAAAACAAATCCTTAAAAAGTAAAATTAGTGAAGTGATTGGAGAAAATATCTCCATAAAAAAGGACCTTCTAAAATAAACTGAAGACTATATTTTGTTAAAAATTAGAATCAATCAAATTGAAACTCAGAACTGTATGATGCAGTCAATCAAACAAAACATAATAATAGAAAAATTGAAAGAAAATGTAAAATATCTCACTGGAAAAACAATTGACCTAGAGAACAGATAGAAGAGAGATAACTTAAGAATTATTGGTCTAGAGGAGCCAAGATGGCAGAGTAGAAACGGTGCATCCAAGCCACTCTGCCCCCAGATTTCCTCCAAACTATGTAAAAGGGGACTCTGAACTCTGGACCCCAGCTCCCACAGAAAAACACAGAGAAATTAACCTCCTGCTGAGGACAGCCCAGCAGCCCTGCAGGAAGGACCAGCTCAGTGGTGGCAGGGCCAGCAGCTGGCTGGAGGGACCCCAGAAAACCAGCAACTGTGGAAATTCCAGAATTATCAGCATAGACATGCCCAGGAAAAAGTGAGAGGTTAGTGCCCTATGGACTTTGGGACAAGTATTTAAGGAATGCGTAGGCTTCCTCCCATGGGGTCTAGAAGCCACTGAGAAGACACTCCATTTTGTAGTTTTCAGAGGCAGCTCCAGCTCCTGGCCTGCGAACTGTAGGGAGATCCAGTGACCAGTCTTGGGGGGTAATCGCTCTTGCTTTAACCTCCTTGGATCTGGATTGGGATCTGGGGAGGAGGTTGTGGGTGGGTTTTCATCTTGCCAGGAATGGAAGTTGCTCCCCCCCACATGTTTGGGACAAAAATTGCCCTATCTGGCAGCAAAAAGCCATAGTGTGGCAGCAAGACCAAAAGTCAAGTAATTAACTGGCAACATGCCAAGGTAAAGGAAACAAATTAAACATAAAAATGCAACCCTAGACTCCCACTTTGGGGACAAGGAGGTTCGAAGCATAGAGTGGGAAGAGGACTGTAAGGTCAGAAGTCCTGCTCCAAAAGCCCCAGGGGAAAACATGAGCGGGTTGCAGGCCATAGAGGACCTTAAGAAGGACTTTAAAAATCAAATAAGAGAAGTGGAGGAAAAATTGGAAAGAGAAATGAGAAGGATGCAGAAAAAGTATGAAATGAGGTTTAACAGCCTGACTGAGGAAAACAACACCATAAAAAATAGACTAACTCAAATGGCAAGAAACCTCAAAAAGGCAATGAGGAGAAGAATGCCTTAAAAAGCCAAATTTGCCAGATGGGAAAAGAATCTCAAAATCTCACTGAGGAGATTCATTCCTTCAGAGTTAGACTGGAGCAAATGGAAGCTAATGACTGTGAGAAATCAAGATGCTGTTAAGCAGATCCAAACAAATGAAAGATTAGAAGGCAAGTTACTTAACCCCAATTGCCCTAAAGGGGTGGCTAGGTGGTGCAGTGATTAAGAGCGCCGGACTCGGAGTTGGGATGACCCGAGATCAGACCTGGCCTCAGAAAATGAGCACCCACGCATAAATAATGACTAGCCGCGTAACCTTGAACAAGTTACTTAACCCCAATTGCTTAAAAAAAAAAAAGGCAATGTGAAATATCTCATGGGAAAAACCACTGACCTGGAAAATAGATCCATGAAAGACAATTTAAAAATTATTGGGCTACCTGAAAGCCACGATCAAAGAAAGAACCTAGAAATCACCCTTCAAGAAATTCTCAAGGAAAATTACCCTGATGTTTTAGACCCAGAGGGCAAAATAGAGGATTTAAAGAATCCACCGATCACCTCCTGAAAAAGATCCCTAAAAGAAAACTCCCAGGAATATTATAGCCAGGTTCCAGAATCCCCAGATCAGGGAGAAAATACTACAAGCAGCCAGGAAGAAACAATTTCAATATTGTGGAAACACAATCAGAATAGCACAGGACCTGGCAGCTTCTACATTGAGGGATTGAAGGGCATGGAATACAATATTCCAGAGGGCAAAAGAGCTGGGAATGAACCCAAGGGTCACCTACCAGCAAAACTGAGTATTTTGTTTCAGGGGAAAATATGGTCATTCAGTGGAATAGATGACTTTCAAGCACTCTTGAGGAAAAAACCAGAGTTGAATAGAAAATTTGACATCCAGACACAAGAAGCAAGACCTGCCTGAGAGGGTAATGATGGAAAGGAAATCAAAAGGAACTTATCAAAGTTGAACTATTTACATTACTATATGGAAAAACAATAACTGTGACTGAGGAAATATTTCTCACTATGAAAATAATGGAAGAAGGGTGTATGGTCATGTGAATACATATGTGAATGTGTGTGTATATGCTTACAGTTATAGATGGATAAAGGGCATAGGTTGAAGTTGTTGGGAAGGGGGGATATTCAAGGGGTGAAGTTGTGAGGTGAGAGAGGAAAGTGTCAGGAGGAGATGGGGAGAGACAGGGTGGGGTAAACTATCTCATGTAGAGGAAGCAGGGAGAAGTGGTTGCAGGGGAGGGAAAAAATAGGAAGACAAAAAGAAGAAACCACATTCTCATTGAATTCGGTTCAGGGAGAGAATGACATACATACTAGGTTCGACATCTCAACCTACAGCAGAATGGGGGGAAGGAGGATGAGAAGAGGGATGATGGATAGGTGGGCATCCTTGGGGGAGGGGAGGTTGGAGGTGCCCACTATGGAAGAGGGACAGGATCAAGTGGGGAATGGACCAGGTTGGTGGTGGGATGAGGGGGAGGGAATTATAAGTAGCCTTGAACAATATATCTACTATGATAATGTTCTACATAGCTAGACATATATAACATATACTGAATTACTTATCTCCCCAGAGGGAATGGGTGACAAGGGAGGAAGGAAATGGATCTGAAATTCAAGGTCTTAAGATTAAATGTTTCAAATATATATAAATACTATTATTAATACTCTTTTGCTTGTAACTGGGAGATAAGATGTGCAGGCATTGGGACACAAAGGTTTACCTTCCTCTAATGGAGAGGTCGAAGGGAGAGTGGGAGAGGATATGGGAGAGAGCTTATTGGAGGAAGTGATATCTTGTGGGACTGCTGTCCTGGGAGGGTGGGTAGGGGAAAAAGGGGGGAGGGATGATTGTAACTCAAAATCTGGCAGAAATGAATGATGTAAAACATAAGTTAATAAAGCATTTATTTAAACAGAAAAAAAAAAGTATTATTGGTCTACCAGAAAACCATGGTGAAAAAAGCAGCCTAGACAACATACTCCAAGAGATTGTCAAAGAAAACTGTCCTGACGTCCTGGAATCCGAAGATAAAATGGTTATTGAAAGAATTCACCAGACTCCTCCTGAAAGTGATTCCAATTTGAAAACTTCAAGAAATATAGTACCAAATTCCAGAATTACAAGATTAAGAA
Organism: Gymnobelideus leadbeateri; assembly: GCA_011680675.1. NCBI lineage: Eukaryota > Metazoa > Chordata > Mammalia > Diprotodontia > Petauridae > Gymnobelideus > Gymnobelideus leadbeateri. Next base: position 264,952 of record WOXC01003398.1, read on the forward strand.
AAATATTCTGCAAGCAGCCAAAAAGAAACAATTCAAGTATCGAGGAACTACAGTTAGGATCACACAGGACCTATCAGCTTCTACAATAAAAGATCAGAGCGACTGGAATTTGATATTTTGTAGGGAAAAAGAACTAGGACTACACCCAAGGATTAACAACCCAGCAAAGCTGAGCATAATCTTTCAGGCAAGGAGATGGTCATTTAATGAAATACGGGACAGTCACATATCCCTGGACCCAACCATGTTTTCTGTTTTTAGTTTGTCCCCTTAACTCCCCTTTAAGGAGGGTCTTGAGGATGTGGTTCACATGCTCAACCATTGCCTGGCCGGTGGGATAGCAGGGGATACTTTTGATTCTAAGGATGTTACTATACAGTGGGTTCCTTTGTAAACACCACTTCAAAACCAGTCATGGGAATGAGAAAGAACAAACCCAGAAAATCTGTTCATCACACACACCAAAAATGTCTTTTCCATGAGGGGTCATCCAGACCTCCTCCCAAGGTAGTCTCTCCACTCTGCCACTGCTGGCAGTTTCCAACAAATGGTTCCCACAGTTCCCTCAGGTCTGTCAGGTAGGAAACAAAGGGCTTAAGATGGCAGCATTGTGATTTGAAGGTAACTGCCATACAGGAAATAAAGGCACAGTGGTGCCTATTCCTGTTACCCTTCAAATAGACCTGATTGAAAAAACACCTTGCATCATAGTGAGCACTAGATGCCACGAGCTTACTCTTTGAAAGAACAAAAACTGCTTATTTGCACAAGTAAATGTTCTATCAACAGATAAAGCCAAAGGCCTACGCCTTGGGTCTTTTCAAATTATACTATAGGCAAAGGGGATACTACTCTTTAGACAGATATCTGAACACTGAGAACCCTGGGTAAGTACTAATGTCATTAGGCAAGAAATGCTTGTTCATATGCCCCTTTGATCTGAGTGAAAGAGTCTTTGAACTGCTGTTCACACCCTTCAATGCAAACAGTCCACACCTGATACCTAAAATCCCACAGAATGACAAATCACTCTCACTCATTCTCGCAAAGACACACAAACAAAACAGAAAGACACAGAAAAAACAGAATGGACAAAACAGTTACATGGCACTCTCAGGTCAGAAAATACTTACAAAACAGCTGCGTCACACTCAATGTTTCAAGCCTCCTCTGGCACTTTCCTTTCTCTAGTTAAACAAGTCATTAAGATAATCCATAGAAAAAATGGCAGAAATGGGGAAATGCTGGAGCCCCTCTTCTATTAGTTCCTCACTCCTCTCTCTCCTGGCTAGTTTAATCATGAAAGCATTAGCCATCTTCCCCAGGTCTTTCAACAGCAGGATAGCTTCTTGGCCTATTAGTGCCTCCCACATGACAAACTGGCCTGATGAAAAGCAGGCTTGGGCCAAAGAATGCCAGTCATTTTGGGTAAAGGCTGTTTGCGGGTAATGTGGTCTAACATAACAAAGGGGGAACTCAGCCCACATTGGGCACAAGCTGCTGGTATCCGCGATATCAACCGCAGATCACCAGGTGGGGTTGATGACATGCCCATCTCCATCCTCCTGAGCTCAGCAACCTGGCTTTCCAGTTACTCAAGATTATCCCCCTCCAATTCCTCCAGGGGTGCCGATGGGAAGCTAAAGGGACAAGGGGGAAGCGCCGGGCACAACAGGGTTCCCCCCAGCTCAACTCCTGCTCTTGGTGCACAGGTAGGGGATGAGGCCACCCCTTCGTCCCTGCCTTCCTCAGCCAACAAATCCCTTGTTTCTGGCTTCTGAAGCCTGGCTTTAAACCAGAGGAAATCAAAATTTGTGAGGAGTGCTGGGGAGGTCTCCTTGCAGGAGGCCATTTGATGCAAGCCCATGTGTTCCAGCCATAGAGACACTATGAAGAGATTGCAAACGAATTTTTGGCATCCCATGCCGAGTCTGCCCAAGTTTGTAAACTTGGCGGCAATACATGTCCACCGTGTCTGGTGTCAAAATAGGGAAGCTAAACTTAGCTCCCTTCCCAAACTCTATTTCACGTCCCTAGCCTCAACTACCCCTTGCCCCATTCAACGGATCCCTGTTCCAGGGTGTCACTTTAAGGGCCCGCCTTACTGGCTGACATCAAACTCACCTCTCCAGCCGTCTCTGCGGTACTCCAATTGCCTTCCACTATTCTGGTCGCCCTACTACGACCCTTATGGTCACCCCACCGCGACCCCTCGGAGAGTTCCTTTCCCGGTTGCCCCACTGCGACCTCTGGTTCACCCCCATGAAGCCCTCGGGGGAGCCTGTTCCTCCCAAACAGACAAAAGTGTCCTGACACCACGTGATGTATTTTGCCCTTTAATCTCTCTCTCTTCACAATCCCCTCATCATTCCCTCCTCTCCCTTTCACCTTGCCTCCCTCCTTTTATCGCGTTTCCCCTCCCCCAACTCTGTTCCCCCATGTGCCTCAGTAACAGGCTTCTCATGGCAGGGGAGTGCTCCCCTGTGCATACTCAATACCCCGAAATCACGGGGCAGAATATCTGCTCAGGTCCCTCTAACCCTTAGCCTGAGTTGCTTTATCATTTGCTTGAGTTTTCCGTGGGTTCTCAGAGTTCGGGGAAGTCTTAAAGGGCCCCCAAAAGCCAAAAGACTGCAACAACTTATCACAAAAATAATACATTTTGATCAGGTAGGATTTATTCCAGGAATGCAAGGATGGTTTAATATTAGGAAAACCATCAGTATAATTGATCATATCAACAAGAAAACTAGCAGTAACCACGTGATTATTTCAATAGATGCAGAAAAGGCTTTTGACAAAGTACAACATCCATTCCTATTAAAAACACTAGAAAGTAGAGGAATACATGGAGCCTTCCTTAAAATAGTTGATAGCATCTATTTAAAATCATCAGCAAGTATTATATGCAAAGGGGATAAATTAGAAACATTTCTAATAAGATCAGGAGTGAAACAAGGGTGTCCACTATCACCTCTCTTATTCAATCTGGTACTAGAAACCTTAGCAGTAGTGATTAGAGAAGAAAAAGAAATTAAAGGAATTAAATTAGGCAAGGAAGAGACCAAGCTATCACTCTTTGCAGATGACATGATGATATACTTAGAGAATCCTAGAGAATCAAGTAAAAAACTACTTGAGACTGTAAATAAATTTGGCACAGTTGCAGGATATAAAATAAACCCACATAAATTCTCAGTATTCCTGTATATCTCTAATTAAATTCGACAGCAAGAGATAGTAAGAGAATTCCCATTAAAAATCACTGTAGACATTATAAAATGTTTGGGAATCTACCAGCCAAAAGAAACCCAGGACCTATATGAACACAACTACAAAACACTTCTCACACAAATAAAATCAGATCAACCTAAGTGGAAAAATATCAATTGCTTGTGATTGGGTTGAGTTAATATAATAAAAATGACAATTTTACCCAAACTAAATTATATGTTTAGTTCCATACTTATCAATTTACCAAAAAACTACTTTTTAGAGTTAGAAAAAATAGTAACAAAATTTATTTGGAAAAAGAAACAGTCTAGAATATCAAGGGAATTATGAAAAGAAATGCTAGGAAAGGTGGACTAGCTATACCAGATTTTAATCTGTATTATGCAGCAGCCAACATCAAAACTGCACAGTACTGGCAGAGTAGTAGAGTAGTGGATCAATGGAATAGCTTGCTCGCAAGAGACATAACAGTTAATGAATATAGTAATTTATTGTTTGATAAACCGAAAGACTCCAGTTTTTGGGATAAGAGTGCACTATTTGACAGAAACTGTTGGGAAAAGTGGAATATATTATGGCAGAAACTGGGCATAGACCATTATCTAAAACCATATACCAAAATCAAGTCTAAATGGGTGCATTATCTAGGTATAAAGGATGATACTGTAACCAATCTGGGAAAGCAAGGAATAATTTACCTGTGAGATTTGTGGAGAGGGAAAGACTTTAGGACCAAACAAGAATTAGAGAGCATTATAAAACACAAAATGGATAATTTGATTACATTAAATTGAAAAACTTCTGGACAAACAAAGCCAATGGAACCAAGATCAAGAGGGAGGTGGGAAATTGGGAAAGAATTTTTACAACCTATGTCTCTGATAAAGGACTCAATTCTAAAATATACAGAGAATTGAGTCACATCTATAAGAATTCAGGTCCTTCCACAATTGAGAAATGGTCAAAGGATAGTAATGGGCAGTTTTCAGAGAAAGAAATCAAAGATATCTATAAGCATATGAAGAACTGCTCTTAATCACTATGGATTAGAGAAATGCAAATCAAAACAACTCTGAGTTACCATATCTCACAAGTCAGATTGGCTAAAATGACAAAACAGAAAAATGACAAATGCTGGAGAGGATGTGGGCAAATTGGAACACTAATACATTGCTGGTGGAGTTGTGAACTTATCCAGCCATTCTGGAGAGCAATCTGGAATTATGCCCACAGGGCTATAAATAACTTCCTACACTTTGACCCAGCAATACCACTTCTAGGGTTATATCCCAAAGAGATCATAGAAGAGGGAGGAAGACCCATATGTACAAAAATATTTATAGCAGCCCTTTTTGTGGTTGCAAAGAATTGGAAACTAAAGGGGTGCCCATAAATTGGGGATTGGCTAAACAAATTGTGGTATATGCATGTAATGGAATATTATTGTGCTATACGAAACGAGGAGGAGACGGTTTTCATATTTATCTGGATAGGCTTGTACAAACTGATGCTGAGTGAGAAGAGTAGAACTAGGAGAAATTTGCATACAATCACAGACACAACGTATGTGTGATGACCAACTATGACAGACTAGACTCTTTTCCGCAATGCAATGATAAAAATCAATCTCGAAAGACTCATGAAGGAGAGAAATGTGACATCCAGAGACATAACCAGAAAGAATTGAGCTTGAATCCTGATGGAAGCAAACTAATTGATCTTTTTATTTTCATTGTTTGGTTTTATTTCTTCTTTACCATTTTTTCATCCCACCTAGTACAATACGGCTTTGTAATTTGACTAATGTCTAATATGAAAGTATTTGCAGATCCTATACTGGACTATATGCTGTTGTGGGTGGTGGGGGAGGGAGGAAAAGGAAATTTGAAAATCAAGGAACTATGGAATTGAATCTTGTTAGCTAAAATAAACAAATAAATTAAAATTAAGAAATATAGAACGTTTTCTTTCACTTCTCTAATCAGAGGATAGTCATCAGCAAATGGATCCTAGAAGATCCTTACGTGATCATTTCTTTCATAGTATGGATTATTGATCAAGGTTGTACACTATTTCAATTTTTGAAGTAGCATTTTATTTTAAGGCTACTATGTTCCTTAATTTAAGTAGGAATAATCTAATATGCATTCTAATAAGGCAACCTCGTTCTTTTTCTATCCGTTATTTTTCATTAAGCTTAAAATTTGACCCAATTTGTACAATGTCAACTCAGCTGTTTTAAGACCTACTCAATAATATCCATTGTGCTTATCACCGAGGCTACAACATTCATGGCAGCAACTAAAACTAGAAAGAATTTTACAAATGTGAAGGAGAGGTTAAAAGAAGTTACTTTTTTTTTTTAGTAGGGAGAGACAACTTTTGTACTAGAAGGACAAGGAAGTACTTCCTGGGATAAGAAATACCTAGGTTCAGCCTTGAGGTAAAAGAACTAATCAAAGAGTCAAAAAATCAAATTGGAAGTCAAGAAATAGTAAAGTCCATGTTAGGAATAGGAAAAAAAAGCATAGAAGTGGAGATAACTGGTGTTAGAAAATAATTTGTTCATAATTTTGCAGAAGGAAAAGTTATAGTAAGGCTGGAAAGATAATCGAGAGCCACATTGTACATCATCCCTAAGATAAATGATAGCCAGTGAAACTTTTTGAATAGGGGGCTGATATTACCAAACAGTTGTTTGCATAATGTTTCAATATTTCAGTTAATTTGGACAGATAAGGGGGGTCAAAGGATAGTAATAAAATGATTAACCAAAGCTTTTTAAAATTGTAATGAAATCAGTTTGTTTAAATATATGATCAGAGATACAGAGCTAAAAAGAACTGTAAATCATCTAATCAAATCCATTATTTTGCTGATGAAGGAAATGAAGACTTAGATAAATTGAATAATTTGTCCAAGTTCACACAAGAAGTACATGATAAAATCAAGATTCAAATTCAGTCCTCTGACTTTGGATATAATACTCTTTCACTTACAAGTGAATTGTCTAGGAAATATTTTTATTATTATTACTGAATATTTCAATTCTCCCATTATGTAATGATTTTGCTATCCATTGGCAAACTAATAAATATCTTATTCACCAACATGGAACTGCATTTCATTCTTATACATAGAAGCCTAAAATTTCTCCCTTTACTTCATTTTCTCCTACTATTCACTCCAAGAAAATCTCTAAATGTATTCTTAGCATAGTGTATGTCTAGTTTTCTACAAATGTGGATAACAAGAGTGATTAATTTCTTAAAATTGAATGTGTAAATTGCATAAGAGACTGTCTTTATTTCACTATCTTCCTTCCAGAAATGCAGATGATACAAAATTCACACATCACTCAAATAATCTATCAGATCCAACATTCCCAACCTCAGTACTTCAATGAAATTGGAGTATCCATTTGACATTTCAGTAAATCTTTCTTTCCTACAGATTCCTACACATTGTACTCCTCTATAAGATCTGTAGTGTAATATTTTAGTTTGGATTCCCCGAGAAGATAAACCCATGGCAAAAGAGTAACCAATGCCCCACCTCCCATCCTTGAAATGACTTTAGTCATTCAGTTGAAAGGGCAATCCTTTCCATGCTCTTCCTTTTCCATATAAGCCAGAATATCAGTAGAAGTATATTATTTCCCATCTTCAGGCCAGAGCCTTAGTCACATTCAAAAGTGCTTATTCACAGACTGAATAAGTTAAGAAAAATGATGCAAATAATCTTACCTGACTAATTAAAGGGGTGTATATGACAAACAACTCTAATATGGTTTTTTTCCCAGAATAGTGGAATCAAAGGAGTAAGCCAACCATATAATATCTATTACTTTTCCCACTTTTCTTAACATCAGAAAAACAAGACTTGGATGACAAAAAAGTGGTGGTGTTCTTTCAGTGGTATTGTCTTTGAAGTCAAATCATATCGTCATAGCTTATATTAAATGAGGAATATCTATTTATCAATCAACAATTATTTAAACACCTACTATATGCCAAGCAGTGGTATGCCCACCAGGTATGCAAAGGAAAAAATGAAAATTTCTATGACATACACATACATGTGTGTCATATCACATGCATACACAGGCATATAGGCATATATGTCATAGGAAGCTTCATTTTGTTTTTCATTTACTTAATACACAAGCAAAAAACTAAGTACCAGTTAATTGTTTTTAAAAAATGTGTGATAGCTTGGGGTTAAAGGAAATGAGGAAGGTTTCTTGTAGGAGAAGGTCCTTGAGATGAGTTTTAAAGGAAAGGAGTAATTTTCTGAAGCAGAGGTAAGGAGAGTGTGAATTCCAGGTAGAGGGGGGCAGCCTGTGCCATAGAATGGGTGAAGTGGTATGATGTACAATTAGTCTGCAAAGATAAATTGGGACCAGACTGTGAAGGACTTCAAATATCAAAATGTGGAGATGGTTTATAATAGAAACAATAGAAAGCCACTGGAATTGTATGAGCAAGGGACTTACGTGGTCAGAGTTGTGCTTTAAGAAATTCATTTTAGCAATTCTGCAGAGACTAGATTAGATAGAATTGAGACAGGGACATAATCAAGGAACCTATCACAATAATCCAGTCAAGAGATGATGAGGGCCTGAACTAAGGTGGTAGCTGTGTGAGTAAACAGAAAAGGTCAAATTTGAGGGATGTTATAAAAATAGAATTGACAAGATTTAGAAATGACTGAAAGTTTTAAGCGGGTTTTTTTTTTTTTTGTTTTACTAATAGGGAACTATGTACTCCAGATACAATCTAATTGCTAAATGAAGCATACTTCTTATATTTGAGGGGAAAGGGTTCAAGAGGCTAATGGAAAATAATGGGGAAATTGTGGGTGATAACAATGTATTCCTTAAGAAATCTATGTCACACAGAACTGTTTTGACAGGATGTTACTAAACTTCTATAACTTCTAAACAGTGTTGATAGAATAAAGGCAGGAAGAGTTGCAGGTGGGTTTATGTGTTTCGTGAGGACTTTATTCCCCTTCTCTTTGATGTTTAACATTCTCTTGATATGCCAGGGGCAATTTGATTGAGACTGTCCACTGAGGTATCTGAGAACTGTAACACTGATCACTACATTATATTCACCTGTGGGTAAATATTTCACAAAAAGTTCCCAAAATGAAAGCTTCCTTGTTTCTTCTTTAATAATTCTTGCGGTTTCTAGACAAAGTTTCCATCTTTCCTTTGTCATAATAACAAGTTCCCTACATTAAGGGCCCTTTAGATGTCAGAATCCATGAGTTTGGTACAAATTAGTTTATCCTTTCAGAGGTCTGGAATAGGGACTGAAATTTTAAAAATGCTCAATCTAATCAATTCATACCTAGGTATATGCTAGTTTTTGCACATTTTAATGAAACTTTGTCCCTTTGTGATATTTTATTATATCGATTAAACCACACTAAATGTGTTTGATTAAAATGAAAATTTTAGCTGATATACTAACAGAAGTTGGATATGGAAATGATATGGCCATGCAAATGAATATGCAATTCTCATGGTATCATAATACTTCCAAACACATAGTTTCCTTTTTCAGCTACTCCAAAATACTCCCTTGTGACTGAATAAAGTTTGAACAAAATGTCATGGAAGAAAATCCATCATTAGGGCCAACTGGCATAAATAAAATCTCAATTTTGTGAAAACAAATACATTTTGAGTACCTTGTTTTTAAACAGCAATATTTTCTGCATATTTCTTCTCTTCAATAACTGCTTATAACAAAAGGCATTCACCAAAATGAACTGAAGCAGTTCTGAAGTCTTATTTTTTCCTACAGAAAGGAGAGAGGTATATTTCATTATCCATGCTCAGGAGCAAAGATTGTAGACACAAATTTATTCAAATATATGATGTAAGAAAGGTGCCATTCATAGCAATAATAATGAACTTTATGCATTTACAAGAAAACATTAGCCCTCACTGAGTAGATTTTTTTTTTCATTCAAATGAATGTTTTTTCCCAGAATAGTGGAATCAAAGGAGTAAGCCAAATTTATTAACTTCTGGTTTACATCATTCATTACCACTAGATTTTGAGTTACAATTTTTCCACATTTTCCACTACCCACCACCCCAGAATAGCAGTCCCACAGGATATCCCCTCACCCCATCTGCTCTCTCCCATATCTTCTCCCATACGCCCTTTGACTTTTATAGTAGAGCAAGGTGAATCTCTGTGCACCAATGCCTGTATATCTTATTTCGCAACTATATGTAAAATAATATTAATAATAGTACTTATATATTTTTCAATATCTGATTTTAAACTTTGAATTCCAGATTCAATCCCTTCCTCCCTGGTCACCCACCCTTACTGGGAAGATAAGCAATTCAGTATATGTTGTACATGTGTAGCTATGCAAAATATTACCATGGTAGCTATATTGTAAAAGACTGACTATACTTCCCTCCCTCCTATCCCAACCGCCACTTGTTTATTCCCTATTTTGATCCTGTCCCTTTTCAAAAGTGGGTGCTTCCAACTTCCCTCCCCCCCTAGCCAGTCTTCCCTTCCATTATCCCGCTCTCGTCCCCTTCTCCCCTACTCTCCTTCCATTTGTTCTAATCTAATTCTGAAGGAAGGATTCTCCTCAGTGAGCTTTTGAGATTCTTTATTGGCTTTTTAAGGCATTTCTCTCCTCATTGCCTTTTTGATCCTCTTTTGCCATTTGAGTTGATCTGTTTTTTAAGGTGTCATTTTCCTCAGTCAATTTTCTCTTCCTAATTTTTCCTCCACTTCTCTTATCTGCTTCTTAAGGTCCTCTATGAGCTGTAAGCAGCTCATATTTTTATTTGGAGCTTTTGGTCGCGGGTTTCTGACCTCACAGTCCTCCTCCTGTTCCATGCTTCAATCCTCTTTGCCTGCCAAATAGAAGTCTAATGTTGAATTTTTCTGTTTATTTTGTTTCCTTTGCCTAGGCATGTTGCCACTTAATTACTTGACTTTCAGGCTTGTTGCCACAGTAGGACTCTGCCACCAGACCAGGGAGTTTCTGTCGCAAATGCTGGGGATTTCACAGCCACTGGAAGTATTAATTGGGTGCCCTCTCTGAAGCTTCCACATGCTCTGGCAAGATGGGCACACACCCCAAAACCTTCCCTCCAGACCACAATCCAGATCCAAGAAGGTTAAAGTAAAAGCAATTATCCCCCCACCTCCAGACTGGTCACTGGAAACCCCTACAATCCACAGGCCAGGAGCTGAAGCTCCAACATGGGGCAGGCTGCACCACTACTCAGTGGCTTCTCACCCTGGGGGAAGAGGCTGAAATGCTCCCAGCTACTGGATCCCAAAGTCCATACTGCTCTGACTTCTCATTGTGTCCTTGGCATCTATGTTTTGATAATTCTGGAAACACCACAGGTGCTGCTGTTCTGGAGTCCTTCCAGCTGGCTGCTGGTCTGGCCAATCTGGGGCTAAAACTTTTGGCTCACGCAGGGCTGGGTTCAGCTCCCAGAGCACTGTGCTGGCCACTCTCTGCTGGGCTGCTGGGCTGTCCTCAGAGGGAGGTTAGCTTCTCCTTGTCATTTTGTGGGTTCTGTAGCTCCAAATTTGTTCAGAGTCTCCTTTTACATAAATTGGAAGTGATGGGAACCAGAGCTATGTGGAAGTGCTGTTTCTACTCCACCATCTTGGCTCTGCTCCCCCACCCCCCATAGCTTCTAATATCTTTTATGCCCTTGAAATTTGTAATGGTACCTCAACACTATTCTGTAAGTCCAGTGAAATATTTTTTCTGCCATTCTTTTATTTGTAGTATTACATCTGGTCTTCTATCATGGCTTCTATTGGACAAGGTTTGAGGGGAAAAAAGCAAGATTAAAGAGGTTTAAAGACTCAGGATATGAGAAAGCATACACAAGGGGAATGACTAGAGTAAAGAGAAAAGGAGAAGGTAGCTGGCAAGACCACAGCAATTCTACTTCACAAGCATGGAAAACAAAGGATGCAGAAAAAGAAAAATCTTTTGTCAAATAGCTTTTTGGTAAGATTATATATGAAAATTGAATTTGGATCTGAGTTGTTGTTTAAAATATAATAATGAGATATTCCTGGCATAGAATGCACGTAACAGAGACAGGTGACATGGCATTTGACTAGAGTGTACAAAATCTAATGGAAATGACTTTATACTAAAAACAAAACAGAATTAAAAAAAACTTAAAATGAGAGGGATAATATTTCCTATATGTAGCCAAAGGTTAGGTATCTTAGTGAGTAGTTGTCATGAAAAAAGTATAATATTTGAGGGATGTAAAGTTAACAGAAGAAAAAGAGAATGGAATGAATATTAGAAACCATAGCCTCAAACATGAATATACATATGCCCAAAGTTTAATCCACAAGCAAGATGAACTACAAATCCTTATGCAAGAGGCAGATTTGATACATGTGCTATAAGTGTGACTTGACTGGATAAAACTAATGACTACAAAATAAGTATAGAAGGGCAAAATTTATTGAAAATAAACACAATGTGTAAATGTGTATGTGGAGGAAGCATTGATTTTTAAGAAAATATAAGCATTATAGAAATCTAGAAACCTGAAAAGGGAAATGTGATGGAAAGCAATTTGGTTAACATCAATTGGGTAAGAAAAGAAGTAATTTTTGTCATTGTAGTATATTACCAGCTATCTCCTAAGCAAAAGGGAAAAGTGAGTCATAAAAAGAAAGACAAACAGAAGTCAATCAGAGAGGAATAGTGTAGTACTGCTGTTAGATTTCAATTTTCCAGACATCTGCTAGAGTTCTTTCTGCTAATAGCAGAGAAGCTGATAATTTGTTTACTTACCTTAATGATAATTCTATCATTGTAGAGTAGTGTATCCCACATGGTAAAACCATACCAGTTCTAATTCTCACTGATAGGGAATAACTAGTTGATGAAGTCAAAATTATGTGAACATTATGAAGAAAGGAACTCTACCTATTAAAATTCGTGATAGTGCAGGCATGAAAAACTATGCATAGTATGACATGAATCTCAGACTTTTGTAATAAGAGTGTTCATTAGAAAGATAGGATGTCATGGATTAAAATACTGCAAGGAAATCATTTCAGGAGAATTAGGAAAATGTTAAGAATGAAATACCTAATATAGCATGTAATAAATATCCCCAACTTTCCAGACATATTCCTCACAGCATAGCTACCTGAATTTAAGTCACTTTGTGTTTCCACAATGGCAAAACATTAACTCTGGATTACCAACCAAGGCAGCCAACTTTGATAGATGGTATAATTAGCTCAAAGCAGACATGTACTAAAATATATATTTTAAAGTAAAGCTGTGTCCCAATTACTTATAAAACTTGGGAACAACTACCTACAAGTATATCCAGAACCATCAGGGAGAGTGACCATACATAGAAATCAGAGGTAGCAAAGCATCCATATTAGGAAAACATCTGACCAAGGAATGAATGGAGGTAGGTAGGTATCCCATGTCTCCAATATTGCAGGGATTCAGTGTTGCTAATATTTCTGCACTTCACCAAATGACCTGAGTCTAACAGCATGTATCATTGTTGCCATTGGTTGCTTAAATTTAATCTCCATCATGGATAGCTTTAGGCTCAGCCAAACTCTTTGGTGTTTATGTTATCCAATAGAATGTTATGTAATAGAACATTGTAGGAAACATTCAAACTATTTTTTTCTCCAAAAAACAGAAATCTTATCTCTTAAACTTGTAATTATTTACTGACAACTCTCAAAGATGGTGTAGCCCTATAAATCCCTCTTCTTCATGGAGGGCTAGATCCTAGGATGATGTTGTTTAAGGCAATAAAATTTCTCATTTCTCTACATAGGGGGTTAGGTTTTCTGAATCAGTGGTATTGTCTTCCTTTCTGGTGATGAGTGCAAACACAGCTGAAAATGAGGTAGTGTATACAAAAGGCTTTGAAAAACTTGAGTACTATATAAATGCTAGAAATTATTACTATATCCTTGTCTATATTCTTCACCATCAAGATGGCATAGCTGAAGAAATAGGACTTCCACACAACTCTGACTTCCACCTCCTCCAATTCATGTAAAAATGACTTTAAACAAAATTTAGGGCAACAGAACCCAGAAAATGACAGAGAGAAGTTAACATCCAGCTGAAGAAAGTCATGCAGCCTGAGAGGAAGAGGCCAGTACAGGGCTCTGGGAGGTGAGCCCAGCCCTGTATTAGCCCAAGGTTTTAGCCTCAGAGTGGCCACAAACAATCACAGGGTGGAGGGAATTCAGATCACTACCAGCTGTGGCAATTTCCAGAATTATCAACCCATAGATGCTAAGGACAAAGTGAGAGATCAGTGCAGTATGGACTTTGAGAACCAGGTGTCCAGGAGTGTGGTCTGGCCTTTGCCCCCTGGAAGGATAAGCAGCTGAGGCATGGCAGCCCTGCAGCCACCAAGTGGCTGCTTCAAAGCTCCTGTCATGCAGATTGTAGGGGGAGCAATCAACCAGTATGAGGGGTAATCACCCTAGCTTTAACCTGCTTGGATCTAGATCACTGTCTAGGGTGGTGGTCTGGGGGTGCATGGCCAATTTGCCAGAGTGTGTGGAGGCTTCAGAGAGGGCAGCCACCTAATACCTCCAAAAGCTGAGAAAAACACCAGTGATTTGGGACAAAGCCCCCCTCTCTGGTAGCAGAGTTCTACTGTGGCAAAAAGCTCAAAAGACAAGTAATTAAGTGGCAACATGAGCAAGCAAAGGAAGTAAAGAAAGCAGAGCAATCAAACATTAGACTCCTATTTGGGGGACAAAAATGATAAAAGCATGGAACAGGAGGAAGACATTGAATTAAGAACTTTGCACCAAAAGCTTACAATAAATATGCAAGCTGGTTACAGGCTGTAGAGGAGCTTAAGAAGGATTTTGCAAACCAAATAAGAGAAGTGGATGAAAAATTGGGAAGAGAAATGAAAATGATGCCAGAAAATTATGAAATGAGAATCAACAACCTGACTGAAGAAAATAAAACCTTAAAAATAGACTAACTCAGATAGCAAAAGAGGCCCAAAAAGCCAATGAGGAGAAGAATGCCTTAAAAAGCCAAATTTGCTAGATGGAAAAAGAACCTCAAAATCTCACTGAAGAGAATCATTCCTTCAGAATTAGATTGCAGCAAATGGAAGATAGTGACTACATGAGAAATCAAGATATTATTTAAAAGATCCAAAATATGAAAAAGTAGAAGGCAATGTGAAATATCTCATTGGGAAAATCACTGACCTGGAAAATATATCCAGGAGAGATAACTTAAAAATTATTGGACTTCCTGAAAGCCATTATCAAAAAAAGAACCTAGAAATCTTCCTTCAAGAAGTTTTCAGAGTGTGGGGGGTGGAGCCACAGTAGCCAAAAGGAAGCAGTAATTTCTCTAAGCTTCTCTGTGAATCCCGTTACTAAACCTTACAAAGTGAATCTGAATGGATTCTGGAGTGACAGAATCCACTGGGAGAGGGAGCATGGCAGAATCCAGCCAAGGAAAGTTATCATGTGTGTCCAGACAAGGGGAGAGTGAAGCACTTGGGGGCTGTACAACTTGGACAAGAGAGCAGACCACACTAGAGAGAGAAGGAACCCCAGCCAGCCAACAAACCCAGCCCAAGGACAGGATGACATAAAAAGGTAAACAAGGAAAACCAACACCCCCACATACATATATGCACACATGTACACTCATGCACACATGCACATAACTTGGGATGCAACAAGAGCAAAATTTTCACATCCCTATATGAGAAGCTGATAACTGTCAATATTAAAATTTATATGATTATCATGACCTTTAAATGGGTTATATATAGATAGAGGGTGTGGGTTTGAATGAACTAACCTGAAGACAAAAAAAACTATTAAGGGGATCAAAGGGACTGTAATGGGATAAAAGGAAAGGATGAGACAGAAAAAGGTAAAGTATGCCATTTGAAGAGGCAAAAAACACACTAGAGAAGAGGGGAAAGAAAGGGGGAGAGGAATATCATTTGAACATTATTCTCACTGGTTCTGGTTCAAAGAGTCATCAACATAATCAGTTAAGTTTAAGATTCTAACTTGAATAGACACGGAAATTCATTTAAATAGAGGAAAAGGAGGGAGGGCGAGGAGCACTGTTTAAAATTTACTCCAATTGGTTTGGTGTCAAACTGGGAATAACATACTCTGACAAGTATATAAATTTATTATATCCTACACTCAGTAGGAGGTTAAAGGGAGGGATAAAAAGGGGGCAGATTAAAGGGAGGGATTAGAGGGAAGGGAAATAGTAGTAAGGGGAGAGGGAAGGTAAAGAAGGGGAGTCACCGGGTAGGAACACTGAGGGAGGTGGTGGTCAATGGGAAAACCTCAAGGAAGAAGGAAGAAACAAACAAACAAACAAAAAAAAAAACATAAGAAGGGGAAGGAATAGGATGTAGGGGAAGAGACAGATACCCATCATTACTGTGAATGTGAATGGGATTAAATCTCCCATAAAACAGAGGCTTATAGAAGAATGGATTAAAAACCATAATCCTACAATATGCTGTCTACTAGAAACACACTTGAAAAAAAGTGATATCCACAGGGTAAAGATAAAAGGCTGGAGTAGAATTTACTATGCCTCAGCTAAAGTAAAAAAAAACATGGTTAGCAATACTTATCTCAGATAAAGCAAAAGCAAAAATAGATCTAACTAAAATAGATAAGAAAGGAAACTATATCCTGCTAAAAGGCACCATTGAGGATGAAGCAATAACATCACCTAACTTATATGCACTAAGTGGTACAGTGTCCAGATTCCTAGAGCAGAAGTTAAAGGAATTAGAGGAAGAAATAGGTAGCCAAAGTATATTAGTGGGGGGACCTTAATCCCCCCCCCTCTGAACTTGATAAATCTAACCTCAAAATAAACAAGAAAGAAGTTAAGGAGGTGAATAGAGAGAGACTAGATATGATAGATCTCTGGAGAAAACTTAATGGGGATAAAAAGGGATATACTTTCTTCTCAGCAGTGCAGGGGGCATACTCAAAAATAGATGATGTATTAGGGCATAAAAACCTCAAAATTCGGTGCATAAAGGCAGAAGTATGAAATGCATCATTCTCAGATCATAATGCAGTAAAGATTATATGCAATAAAGGGCCATGGAAAGATAGACTAAAAACTATTTGGAAATTAAACAATTTAAGCCTAAAAAATGAGTGGGTGAAACAAGAAATTATGGTAGCAATCAGCAATTTCATTGAAGAGAATGATAATAATGAGAAAAAATATCAAAATTTGTGGGATGCATTAAAGGCAGTTCTTAGAGGAAATTTTATATCCCTGAGTGCATACATGAATGAATTAGAGAAAAGGGAGGTCAATGCATTGGGGGTGCAAATGAAAAAGCTAGAAAAAGAACAAATTGAAAACCTCCAATTAAGTACTGAATTAGAAATATTGAAAACCAAAGGAGAGATCAATAAAATTGAAATTAAGAAAACTACTGAATTATTAAGTAAATTTAAGAGATGGTTTTATGAAAAAAAACAATAAAATTTATAAAACCTTTGTTAATATGATAAAAAAGAAAACCAAATTATTAGTATCAAAAATGGAAAGGGTGAATCTATCTCCAATGAGGAGGAAATCAAAACAATAATTAAGAATTATTTTTCCCAATTGTATGCACATAAATATGACAATCTTGGTGAAATGGATGAATATTTACAAAAATACAAGTTGCCCAGATTAATTGAAGAGGAAGTGAATTACTTAAATAACCCCATCTCAGAAAAAGAAATCAAACAAGCCATCAGTATAATCCCTAGGAAAAAATCCCCAGGGCCAGATGGATTTACTGGTGAATTCTATCAAACATTTAAAGAGAAATTGATTCCAATAATCTACAAAATATTTGGGAAAATTAGTGAAGAATTCAAATTCTTTCTATGACACAAATATGGTACTCATAACTAAATCAGGAAGAGATAAAACAGAGAAAGAAAAGATAGACTAATTTACCTCTCGAATTTAGATGCAAAAATATTAAATAAAATATTAGCTAAAAGACTACAGCAACATATCATAAGAATAATACATTTTGATCAGGTAGGATTTATTCCAGGAATGCAAGGATGGTTTAATATTAGGAAAACCATCAGTATAATTGATCATATCAACAATAAAACTAGCAGAAACCACATGATTATTTCAATAGATGCAGAAAAGGCTTTTGACAAAGTATGACATCCATTCCTATTAAAAACACTAGAAAGTAGAGGAATAAATAGAGCCTCCCTTAAAATAGTTGATAGCATCTATTTAAAACCATCAGCAAGTATTATATGCAATGGGGATAAATTAGAAACATTTCCAATAAGATCAGGAGTGAAACAAGGGTGTCCACTATCACCCCTCTTATTCAATCTTGTAATAGAAACGTTAGCAGTAGCGATTAGAGAAGAAAAAGAAATTAAAGGAATTAAATTAGGCAAAGAAAAACCAAGCTATCACTCTTTGCAGATGATATGATGATATACTTAGATAATCCTAGAGAATCAAGTAAAAAACTACTTGAGACTGTAAATAAATTTGGCAAAGTTGCAGTATATAAAATAAACCCTTATAAACCTCAGCATTCCTGTATATCTCTAATGAAATTCAACAACAGGAGATAGAAAGAGAAATCCCATTTAAAGCTACTGTAGACATTATAAAATATTTGGGAATCTACCTACAAACCTAGGATCTGTATGACCACAACTGAACAACACTTCTCACACAAAAAAAGTCAGATCTAACTAACTGGAAACATATAAATTGCTGGTGGCTGGGTCGAACTAATGTAATAAAAATGACAATTTTACCAAATTAAATTATATATTTAGTGCCATACCAAACAATTTACAAAAACAAACAAAAACAAACAAACAAAAACAAAAACAAAACTACTTAATAGAGCTAGATAAAATAGTAACAAATTTTATTTTTAAGAAAAATGGTCTAGAATATCAAGGGAATTAATTAAAAGAAATGCTAGGGAAGGTGGATGAGCTATACCAGATATTAATCTTTATTATACAGCAGCAGTCATCAAAACTACTTGGTACTGGCTGAGGAATAGAGTAGTGGATTGATGGAATAGATTGGGTGCATGGGATTCAGCAATCAATGAGTATAGTAATCTATTGTTTGAGAAACCCAAAGACCCCAGTTTTGGGGATAAGAATGCACTATTTGACAAAAACTGCTGGGAAAACTGGAATAGAGTATGGCAGAAACTGGGCAGAGAACATTATCTAACACCATATACCAAAATCAAGTGTAAATGGCTGCATGGTCTAGGCATAAAGGATGATACTGCAAGTAGTCTGGGAGAACAAGGAATAGTGTACCTGTCAGATTTTTTTTGACCAAACAATAATTAGAGAACATTAAAAATGCAAACTGGATACTTTTGATTACATTAAATTGAAAAGCTTCTGTATAAACAAAGACAATGTAACCAAGATCAAGAAGGAGGTGGGAAATTGGGAAAGAATTTTTACAACTTGTGTCTCTGATAAAGGACTCATTTCCATAATATACAGAGAATTGAGTGAAATCTATAAGAATACAAGTCCTTCCACAATTGACAAATAGTCAAAGTATAGTAATGGGCAGTTTTCAGAGAAAGAAATCAAAGATATCTATAAGCATATGAGGAAATGTTCTTAATCACTATGGATTAGAGAAATGCAAATCAAAACAACTCTGAGGTACCACATCTCACAAGTCAGATTGGCTAAGATGACAAAACAGAAAAATGACAAATGCTGGAGAGGATGTGGGCAAATTGGAACATTAATACATTGCTGGTGGAGTTGTGAACTGATCCAACCATTCTGGAGAGCAATCTGGAATTATGCCCAAAGGCCTATAAATAATTTCATACCCTTTGACTCAGCAATACAACTTGTAGGGTTATATTGGAAAGAGATCACAGAAGTGGGAGGAAGACCCACATATACAAAAATATTTGTAGCAAATATTTTTTGTGGTTGCAAAGAATTGGAAATTAAAGGGGTGCCCATAAATTGCGGAATGTTTGAACAAGTTGTGGTATATGCATGTATTGGATTACTATTGTGCTATAATAAAAGAGGAGCAGATAGACTTCATATTTACCTAAAGAGGCTTATACAAACTGATGCTGAGTGAGAAGAGTAGAACCAGGATTATTTTTTTAAAATCACAGACACAACATATGTGTGATGACCAACAATGATAGACTGGACTCTTCTCAGCAATGCAGTGATATCAGTCAATCCCACAAGCTTCATGATGGAGATAGATGTCTACATCCAGAGAAGAACTGAGTTTGAATCCTGATTGAAGCAAACTACTTGATCTTTTTCTTTTTTTTTTGTTTGGTTTTATTTCCTCTTTACCATTTTGCATTCCATCTAGTAAAATTGGCCTTTGTAAACTGATTAATGTCTAATGTGAAAGTATCCTATACTGGATTGTCTGCAGTTGTGGGGGTGGGGGAATGGAGGGAAGGAAAATTTGAAACTCAAGGAATTATGGAATTGAATTTTGTAAACTAAAAGTAAACAAAGAAATTAATAAAGACAAAAAGAAAAAGAAAAAAAAAAGAAGTTCTCAAGGAAAATTGCCCGGATGTTTTAGAACCAGAGGGCAAAACAGAGATTGAAAGAATCCACGAATCACCTCCTGAAAAGGATCCCAAAAAGAAATCTCTTAGGAATATTATAGGAAGGTTCTGGAACTCTCAGATCGAGGAGAAAATATTACAAGCAGCCAGGAAGAAACAATTTGAATATTGCGTTAACACAATCAGGATAACACAGTATCTGGCAACTTCTAAATTGAGGTATTGAAGGGCTTGGAATATGATATTCTGGAGTTTAAAGGAGCTGGGATTAAAACCAAGAATCACCTACCCAGCAAATCTGAGTATCATGTTTTGGGGGAAAATATGGTCATTCAATAAACTAGAGGACTTACAAACATTCTTTTTTTTTTTAATTAATTTATTAGTTTAGTTTCAGTTAACAAGATTCAATTCCATAATTCCTTGATTTTCAAATTTCCTTTACTTCCCTCCCTCCTCCCCTCATGACAGCATATAGTACAGTATAGGGTCTGCAAATGCATTCATATTAAACATTATTCCAATTACAAAGGCATATTGTACTAGGTGGGATGAAAGATGGTAAGGAAGAAGTAAAACCAAACAATGAGAAGAACAAGATCATTTAGTTTGCTTCCATCAGGATTCAGGCTCAGTTCTTTCTAGTTATATCTCTGGATGGCGCATTTCTCACTTTCTTGAGTCATTCGGGATTAACTTATATCACTGCATTGCTGAAAAGAGTCCAGTCTGTCATAGTTGGTCGTCACAGATATGGTATGTCTGTGATTGTATACAAATTTCTTCTGATTCTACTCTTCTCGCTCAGCATCAGTTTGTATAAGTCTCTCCAGGTAATTATGAAATCCGTCACCTCCTCGTTTCTTATAGCACAATAAAATTCCATTACATTCATATACCACAACTTGTTTAGCCATTCCCCAATTGATGGGCACTCCTTTAGTTTCCAATTCTTTGCAACCACAAAAAGGGCTGCTAAAAATATTTTTGTACATATGGTTCTTCCTCCCACTACTATGATCTCTTTGGGATATAACCCTAGGAGTGGTATGGCTGGGTCAAAGGGTATGAAATTATTTATAATCCTTTGGGCATAATTCCAGATTGCTCTCCAGAATGGTTGGATAAGTTCACAACTCCACCAGCAATGTATTAGCGTTCCAATTTGCCCACATCCTCTCCAGCATTTGTCACTTTCTTGTTTTGTCATCTTAGCCAATCTGACTGGAGAGATGTGGTATCTCAGAGTTGTTTTGATTTGCATTTCTCTAATTAATAGTGATTTAGAGCATTTCTTCATATGCTTATAGATATCTTTAATTTCTTTCTCTGAAAACTTCCTATTCATATCCTTTGACCATTTCTCAATTGGGGAATGACTTGTATTCATATAGATTTGGCTCAATTCTCTATAAATTTTAGAAATGAGTCCTTTATCAGAGACACAGGTTGTAAAAATTCTTTCCCAATTTCCCACCTCCCTCTTGATCTTGGTTACATTGGCTTTGTTTGTGCATAATGTAATCAAAGTTATCCATTTTGCATTTCATAATGCTCTCTAATTCTTGTTTGGTCCTAAAATCTTCCCCTCTCCACAGATCTGTCAGGTAAACTATTCCTTGCTTTCCCAAATTGCTTACAGTATCATCCTTTACACCTAGATCATGCACCCATTTAGACTTGATTTTGGTATATGGTGTTAGATAGTGATCTATGCCCAGTTTCTGCCATACTGTATTCCAGTTTTCCCAGCAGTTTTTGTCAAATAGTGCATTCTTGTCCCAAAAACTGGGGTCTTTGGGTTTATCGAACAATAGATTGCTATATTCATTAACTGCTGGGTCTCCTGCACCTAATCTATTCCATTGATCCACTACTCTACACCTCTGCCAGTACCAAGCAGTTTTGATGACTGCTGCTGTATAATACAGATTAAGATCTGGCATAGCTAGTCCACCTTCCCTAGCATTTCTTTTCATTAATTCCCTTGATATTCTAGACCGTTTGTTTTTCCAAATAAATTTTGTTATTATTTTGTCTAACTCTACAAAGTAGTTTTTTGGTAAATTGATTGGAATGGCACTAAATATATAATTTAGTTTGGGTAAAATTGTCATTTTTATTATATTAGCTCGACCCAGCCACGAGCAATTGATATTTTTCCAACTATTTAGATCTGTTTTTATTTGTGTGAGAAGTGTTTTGTAGTTTTGATCATATAGATTCTGGGTTTGTTTTGGCAAGTAGATTCCCAAATATTTTATAATGTCTACAGTGACTTTAAATGGGATTTCTCTTTCTATCTCTTGCTGTTGAGTTTTATTAGAGATGTACAGGAATGCTGAGGATTTATGTGGGTTTATTTTATATCCTGCAACTTTGCCAAATTTATTTATTGTCTCAAGTAATTTTTTACTTGATTCTCTAGGATTCTCTAAGTATATCATCATATCATCTGCAAAGAGTGACAGCTTGGTCACTTCTTTGCCTAATTTGATTCCTTTGATTTCTTTTTCTTCTCTAATTGCTACTGCTAACGTTTCAAGTACCAGATTGAATAAGAGGGGTGATAGTGGACACCCTTGTTTCACTCCTGATCTTATTGGAAAGGCTTCTAGTTTATCCCCATTGCATATAATACTTGCTGATGGTTTTAGATAGATGCTAGCAACTATTTTAAGGAAGGCTCCATTTATTCCTATACTTTCTAGTGTTTTTAATAGGAATGGATGTTGTACTTTGTCAAAAGCCTTTTCTGCATCTATTGAGATGATCATGTGGTTTTTGCTAGTTTTGTTGTTGATATGCTCAATTATATTGATGGTTTTCCTAATATTAAACCATCCTTGCATTCCTGGAATGAATCCTACCTGATCAGGGTGTATTATTTTTGTGATAAGTTGTTGGAGTCTTTTGGCTAATATTTTATTTAGAATTTTTGCGTCTAAATTCATGAGGGAGATTGGTCTATAATTTTCTTTCTCTGTTTTATCTCTTCCTGATTTAGGAATCAGTACCATATTTGTGTCATAGAAAGAGTTTGGTAGGACTCCTTCTTCACTAATTTTCCCAAATAGTTTGTAGAGTATTGGAATCAATTGTTCTTTAAATGTTTGATAGAATTCACTAGTGAACCCATCTGGCCCTGGAGATTTTTTCCTAGGGAGTTCATTGATGGCTTGTTTGATTTCTTTTTCTGAGATGGGGTTATTTAGGTAATTCACTTCCTCTTCAGTTAATCTGGGCAATTTGTGATTTTGTAAATATTCATCCATTTCACTAAGATTGTCATATTTATGTGCATACAATTGGGAAAAATAATTCCTCATTATTTTTTTGATTTCCTCTTCATTGGAGGTAGATTCACCCTTTTTATTTTTGATACTCATAATTTGGTTTTCTTCTTTCTTTTTTTTTATCATATTGACTAAGGGTCTATCAATTTTGTTGATTTTTTCATAAAACCAGCTCTTGGTTTTATTTATTAATTCAATGGTTTTCTTAATTTCAATTTTATTAATCTCACCTTTGGTTTTCAGTATTTCTAATTTAGTACTAAATTGGGGATTTTCAATTTGTTCTTTTTCTAGCTTTTTCAATTGCATGTCCAATTCACTGACCTCCCTTCTCTCTGCTTTAATTAAGTATGCACTCAGGGATATAAAACTTCCCCTGAGAACTGCCTTTAGTGCATCCCACAAATTTTGGTATGTTGTTTCATTATTATCATTCTCTTGAATGAAATTATTGATTGTTTCTATAATTTCTTCTTTGACCCACCAATTTTTTAGGATTAAATTGTTTAATTTCCAATTAGTTTTTAGTCTATCTTTCCATGGCCCTTTATTGCATATAATTTTTATTGCATCATGATCTGAGAATGATGCGCTTACTATTTCTGCCTTTCTGCACTGGATTGTGAGGTTTTTATGCCCTAGTACATGGTCTATTTTTGAGTATGTACCATGCACTGCTGAGAAGAAAGTAAATTCCTTTTTATCCCCATTCAGTTTTCTCCAGAGATCCATCATATCTAGTCTCTCTAAGATTCTATTCACCTCCTTAACTTCTTTCTTGTTTATTTTGAGGTTAGATTTATCGAGTTCAGAGAGGGGGAGATTAAGGTCCCCCACTAGTATAGTTTTGCTATCTATTTCTTCCTCTAATTCCTTTAACTTCTCCTCTAGGAATTTGGATGCTATACCACTTGGTGCATATATATTAAGTAGTGATATTGCTTCATTCTCGATGGTGCCTTTTAGTAGGATATAGTTTCCTTCCTTATCTCTTTTAATTAGATCTATTTTTGCTTTTGCTTTATCTGAGATAAGTATTGCTACCCCTGCTTTTTTTACTTTAGCTGAGGCATAATAAATTTTACTCCAACCTTTTACCTTTACCCTGTGGGTATCCCTTTGTTTCAAATGTGTTTCTTGAAGACAGCATATTGTAGGATTATGGTTTTTAATCCATTCTGCTATCCGCCTCTGTTTTATGGGAGAGTTCATCCCATTCACATTCACAGTAATGATGACTATCTGTCTCTTCCCTTCCATCCTATTCCCTCCCCTGTTTATATTTTTGTTTCTTCCTTCTCCCTTCCCCTCCTTGAAGTTTTCCCTTTTGACTGCCCCCTCCCTCAGTGTTCCCACCCAGTGACCCCCCTTCTTAACCTACCCTCTCCCCTTACTACTATTTCCCTCCCTTATAATCCCTCCCTTTAGTCTCCTCCTTTTCACCCCCCCCTTACCCTCCCACTATCTATAGGACACAACAAATTTTTATACTTATCAGAGTAAATTACTCCCCGTTTGATTCCAAACCAATGAGAGTAAATTTCAAACAATGCTCCTCTCCCTCCCTCCAATTCCTCTATTTAATGAATTTATGTGTCTATTCACGTTAGATTCTTAAACTTCACTGATTAATTTGATCCTTCTTTGAACCAGAACCAGTGAGAATAGTGTTTAAATGATGTTCCTCTCCCTCTTACTTTCCCTTCTTCTATAGTGTGTTTTGATGCCTCTTCAGATGGCATATTTTACCTTTTCCTAGCTCATCCTTTCCTTTTTCCCATTACAGTACCATTGATCCCCTTAATAGTCTTTTTTTTTTTAGACTCCATGTTAGTGCATTCATACCCACACCCTCTAAGTATAACCCTTTTGCAGGTCATGATAATCATAGAGATTTCAAATATTGACAGTTATCAGCTCCACATATAGGGATGTGAACATTTTGCTCTTGTTGCATCCCAGGTAATGAGCTTGTGTTTGTGGGTGTGGGTATGTGCACTTCTGCATGTGTGAGTCTATGTTACCCTTGTTTACCTTTTTATGTTCTTCTGGAGTCTTGTAATTGGAGATCAAATTTTCCATTGAGCTCTGGCTTTTTCATTAGGAAAGTCTGGAAGTCCCTTACTTCATTAAACGTCCATCTCCTTGCCTGAAAGATTATGCTCAGTTTTGCCGGGTAGTTAATCCTTGGTTGTAGTCCTAGCTCTCTTGCCCTACGAAATATCAAATTCCAGTCCCTCCGCTCTTTTAATGTAGAAGCTGCTAGGTCCTGTGTGATCCTAACTGTAGTCTTGTTTTTTTCGATTGACTCCTGCTGCATCATAGAGTTCTGAGTTTCAGTTTGGTTGTATCTAATTTTTAGTGAATTATGGTCTTCAGTAAGTTTTTGAAGTTCCTTTTTTAGGGAGGTATTTTCTTTTTCCAAGTTGGTCATTGCCTCCCTGATTTGGTCTTTAAAATTTTTCTTAAGCTCCTCCAGGAATGCTATTTGGGCTTGAGACCAGATCATGTTTCCTTCTGTGGTCTCTGGTGTGGGCAGAGAGTCTATATTGTCCTGTGTGTTTTGTTGTTCTTGCCCTGCATAGTATGCTCGAATAGACTTTCTTGCCTTCCCCTTCTCCTTTTCAGCTTCCTTCCTTCCCATTGTGACTTCCTGTTTCTTAGTGTCTCAGGCTATGAGTTTGGGGCCTGATCCTTGACTTTGAATACCTCTGGGTGGCTAGTTTATGGCTAAGTCAGGGAAGTCAGTGAGGAATGTAGATGTGTAGGTGGGGATGAGTCTGACCACTTCAGATTTCTGCCTCTATACCCCTGGGCTATAAGTAGGCTTTTGTTGGTAAGGTGAGGTGGGGCTAGTTGGGTCCCCTCCCTCTCTTCTCTTCAAATTCCTGGCTGTCTCAGTTACACCCTTTCTTGGAGATTCTCAAGCCTGAGGCTATTTCCATTAACTTGGGATTTCAATCTGGGTGGGAGACTTATCTTTGGGTTTTCTGCTTCATGAAGGAGGGATGGGAGGATCGGAGCAGCTAGAATTTACTTTGCCATTCCAGCCCCTGTATCATACAGGCAGGCAGTTTCTAAATTTCCAGGCTGGGGGCTGAATGCAGCCTGAGAAGCCACTCTCTCCACTGGGGGCCCGACTCTCCTACCTGGCTCCAATGATCCGTTCCCTCTGCCAGATGACTGCGATTCGTCCTTGGTAAGTCTGCAGGCTGGGGCTTTTTCTCTCTCTGGTGTAGTCTGCTTGCCTGCTCTTAGGTCTGAGCTGTGCAGACCCCACGCGCTCTGCGCTCGACCTGTGCGGACACTCTGGGCACCCTCCTGTGCTGGATTCTGCCACACTCTGTCTTCCACTGGGCTTCGTCACTCCGGAATCTGCTCAGATTTACCCTTTTGGACTTAGTGACAGAGGAGCTCAGTGAGGTTACTGCTTCCTTTCCGCCATCTTGGCTCCGCCTCCACTTACAAACATTCTTGATGAAAAAACCAGAGTTGAATAGGAAATATGATATTCAGTTACAAGAAACAAGAAAAGCATGAGAAGGTAAACAGGGAAAAAATCATAAGGAACTTATAAAAGTTGAACTATTTACATTCCTACATGGAAAAATGATTATCATAACTTATTAAACTTTTTTTTGTATGAGAATAGTTGAAGGGAATGTAAATGTATATTTAAATTTATTGTATTTACTTATTTATACATTGCCATACTAGAAAGTCAGAGGGCATGTGTGGAAAGATATAGGAGAGAGCAGATTGGGGAGGGAGTATTCAGTGGGATCACTCTTTTGGGGTGGTGGGTGGGGGAAAATGGGGAGAAAATTTGTAACTCAAAATCTTATGGAAATGAGTGACGTAAACTAAAAATAAACATAAAATTTTATTTAAAAAATAGATGGCACAGCTGATGGAGCAATTGTATAAAAATGTTTTTATTTTAACTATAGTAGGAAGGAAAGGAGGATAAAAGCAGCTAATGAACTGGGATGGAAAAGATGATAATAGCTGATAACATAAAAAATATAGAGCTGCTTGATTTTTATTTCCCTTCTGCTATTTCTAAAAAAACACTCTTTCGATTGGAAAAAAAAAAAAAGGTAAAAGATGACTGACAGATATTTGGTAACCGTGATAAGAATATAGTAATAGAGAAATTAAGGAAGATGGCGGAGTAGAAACAGCTCATCCAAGCCACTCTGCCCCCACATTTCCCCCAAACGATGTAAAAGGGGACTCTGAACAACTTCTGGAGCCCCAGCACCCACAGAACGACACAGAGAAGCTAAACTCCCGCTGAGGACAGCCCAGCAGCCCTGCAGGAAGGACCAGCGCAGGGGTCTGGGACCTGGCAGCGTGCAGCGCACAGAGTGCAGGAGTCGAGCCAAGCCCAGGTCCACATGAGCCGAGGTTTTAGCCCCAGGGCGGCAGGGCCAGCAGCCAGCTGGAGGAACCCCAGAACACCAGGAGCTGTGGCGACTCCAGAATTATCAACATAGACTTGCCTGGGACAAAGTAAGAGGTTAGTGTCCTATGGACTTTGGGACTGGTATTAGGGAATGCGTCAGCTCCCTCCCCTGGGGGCTAGAAGCCGCTGAGGACAAACGCCATTTTGTAGTTTTCAGAGGCAGATCCCGCTCCCAGCCTGCAAATTTGTAGGGAGATCCAGAGATCAGTCTTGGGGGGTAATCGCTCTTGCTTTAACCTCCCTGGATCTGGATTGTGATCTAGGGTGGAAGTCGTGGGTGGGTTTACAGCTTGCCAGAAACGGAAGTTGCCCCCCACATGTTTGGGACGAAAATTCCTCTATCTGGCCTTAAAGCCATAGTGTGGCAACAAGCCCAAAAGTCAAGTAATTAAGTGGCAACATGCCAAGGCAAAGGAAACAGAAAAATGCAACCCTAGACTCCTATTTTGGGGGCATAGAGCGGGAAAAGGACTGTGAGGTCAGAAGTCCTGCTCCAAAAGCCCCAGGGGAAAACATGAGTGGGTTGCAGGCCATTGAGGACCTTAAGAAGGACTTTAAAAATCAAATAAGAGAAGTGGAGGAAAAATTGGAAAGAGAAATGAGAAGGATGCAGGAAAAGTATGAAATGAGGGTCAACAGCCTGACTGAGGAAAACAACACCTTAAAAAATAGACTAACTCAAATGGCAAAGGAGGCCCAAAAGGGCAATGAGGAGAAGAATGCCTTAAAAAGTCGAATTTGCCAGATGGAAAAAGAGTCTCAGAAGTTCACTGAGGAGATTCATTCCTTCAGAGTTAGACTGGAGCAAATGGAAGCTAATGACTTTATGAGAAATCAAGATGCTGTTAAGCAGATCCAAACAAACGAAAGATTAGAAGGCAATGTGAAATATCTCATGGGAAAAACCACTGACCTGGAAAATAGATCCAGGAGAGACAATTTAAAAATTATTGGACTACCTGAAAGCCATGATCAACGAAAGAACCTAGAAATCACCCTTCAAGAAATTCTCAAGGAAAATTGCCCTGATGTTTTAGATCCAGAGGGCAAAATAGAGGTTGAAAGAATCCACAGATCACCTCCTGAAAAAGATCCCAAAAATGAAAACTCCCAGGAATATTATAGCCAGGTTCCAGAATCCCCAGATCAAGGAGAAAATACTCCAAGCAGCCAGGAAGAAACAATTTCAATATTGTGGAAACACAATCAGAATAGCCCAGGACCTGGCAGCTTCTACACTGAGGGATCGAAGGGCATGGAATATGATATTCCAGAGGGCAAAAGAACTAGGAATGAACCCAAGGGTCACCTACCCAGCAAAACTGAGTATTTTGTTTCAGGGGAAAATATGGTCATTCAGTGGAATAGAGGACTTTCAAGCATTCTTGAGGAAAAAACCACAATTGAATAGAAAATTTGACATCCAGACACAAGAAGGAAGAGATGCCTGAGAAGGTAATCAGGGAAAAGAAATCAAAAGGAACTTATCAAAGTTGAACTATTTACATTCCTATATGGAAAAGCAATAACTGTGACTGATGATATCTTTCTCACTATGAAAATAATGGAAGAAGGGGGTGTGGTCATATGAATACATATGTGAATGTATGTGTACATGGTTACAGTTATATATGGATAGAGGGTATAAGTTGAATTTGTTGGGAAGGGAGAATACTCAAGAGATGAAATTGTGAGGTGAGAGAGGAAAGTGGAAAGAGGAGATGGGGAGAGACAGGGTAGTGTAAACTATCCCATGCAGAAGAAGCAAGGGGAAGTGGTTGCAAAAGAGGGGGAGAATAAGGAAGGCTAAAAAGGCAAAACCACATTCACATTGAATTTGGTTCAGGGAGAAAATGACATACATACTAAATGGGATATCTCAACCTGCAGCAGGATAGGGGGAAGGGGGATGGGAGGAGGGATGATGGATTGGAGGGCATCCTTGGGGTGAGGGGAGGTTGGAAGTACCCACTATAAAAGAGGGACAGGATCATGTAGGGAATGGACCAGGTCGGGGGTGGGATGAGTGGGAGGGAATTATAAGCAGCCTTGTACAATATATCTACTATGATAATGTTTTGCATAGCTAGACATGTACAACATATACTGAATTACTTATCTCCCCAGAGGGAATGGGTGACAAGGGAGGAAGGAAATGGATCTGAAATTTGAGGTCGTAACATTAAATGTTTCAAATATATGTAAATACTATTATTAATACTCTTTTGCTTGTAATAGGGAGATAAGATGTGCAGGCATTGGGATGCAAAGACTCACCTTGCTCTAATGGAAAAGTCGATGGGGTATGGGAGAAGGTATGGGAGAGAGCAGATTGGAGGAAGCGATATCTTGTGGGATTACTGTTCTGGGAGGTTGGGTAGGGGAATAATGGGGGGAAAATGATTGTAACTCAAAATCTGGCGGAAATGAATGATGTAAAACAGAAGTTAATAAAGCATTTGTTTAAAAAAAAAGAAACCAAGAGAAAAGCAAAAAAAAATAGAGAAATTAAGAAAAAGATTACCTTTGATCAATTAACATCACCTGTCCCAGCTGAACTATATATTCAGGGACTCAAAGAACTGGTTAACATTTTTTCTGAGAGAGCATCAGGGATATTTGAAAGATCATAGAGAATGGGGATTTTACTTCAGTACTGGACAGAAGAAAAAGTACTAAATTTCATAAAAGAGAGCAGCTTTCATAAATTTTATTATATTGAGTATATGTGGGCATAGAACATGGGCAACGTGTGCTGGGGAATGGGAAGGGCTAATAGGAATACTCTTCCAAGTTTTCACAGAACAACTGGCCAATGATGGAAACATAACAATGAGCGTGATTTAGATCCCTATGGCAATTTAGAATTGAATAATTATGATTTTCAGACATGGCCAACTCCTTCTGACCCTATTTGGTGATTTCTTGGCAAAGATACTGGAGTGGTTTGCCATTTCCTTCTCCAGTTTATTTTATAGTGATGAAACTGAGGCAAATAGGGTTAAGTGACTTGCCTATGGTCATACTACTAGTAAATGTCTGAAACGTGATTTTTGCTCAAAAAGATGAGTCTTACCGACTACAGACCTGATTGTGTATACACTGCATCACCTAGCTGTCTGATAATTATGACTAGCCAAAATTAGAACCTAAAAAGGGAAAGCAGTGATTATAACAAGCCAGTATGGTAAAATAAATCACAGGAGATATGACTATGATGATGATGAAGAAGACTAAACTAGTAAACTAAAGAAAACTGGGTATTACTTAACTAACAGACATCATTTTATAATGTATTTTACATACATATGTGTATATGCATATGTATGCATATGTACACACATATACGTAATTATCATTTATTTGTCCACGCATATGTTACCCTGGAATGTAAGCTCCTTAAGGGTAGGAACTACTTCATTTTTGTCTTTGTATTCCCAGTGCTCAGAACATAGTAGTTATGAAATAAATGCTTGTTGACTTATTATTTCATTTACTAACTAGATATCTGTATAGATGCAACTTTAAATTTCTGTGATTAAGTAAGTCTGTAAGTTGAATGGTCATCACCTTAAAATATTCAAGTAAAGAAATCAGTGTGGAAAACAGCACCTTTGTCATGCTCCCTGCTGTGAAAACCCAAATGTTCACTATGTTCTCATTTAAATTCTTCATTATAATGACAAATGAGAATTTACAAAGTCTATATTCATTTATTTTGAAGCTTTCTGCAATTAAAGGTCTGTAGCGCATACTATTAAGTAGCAGCAGACATACCAGGAGGGGTGATATTAGGCCACATAATGTTTTATTTTTGAATATTCACTAATGTAACAATCTAGATCAAAGACTTGGCAGACAGTGGAAGATATATCTTTCCAGTAATGTTAAAATTATTTTCTATGTTCTATGCTTTGATGCAACAGTGGAAGTACAATTTCTTCTTTTGGCTTTCCAAGGCATTATAGCCAGTAGGCAGCTAGAGGAAATGTTATTGCTCTTTGCTTTCCTTTCTATATTCTACTGCACTGTGAGGGAAACTATAGTACCTATCACTGACCTAAACAATACTAATGTTTTCCCTCTGTTTTTCCAATTTACCAGGTGACGAGGAGAACCTCTTAAAAACAGTAGTTGTAGAAAATTATAGTGAAGTAAATGGGGAATTACTATCCTATACCTTATTAGCATGATTTATTCAAAAAAACATTCACTATATCCACACATGTGCTAGATCCTAGGACAGAAGGAAGAGTATTTAATACTATTAGTGATACAACCTGTGGTTATAGAGAAATCATAATCATAGCCCTCAATATGTAGGAGACTCAGACTCTCACTATGGGCAATCCAAACCCAGTCACTTTCTGGGTTTACTCACTTTAACCATTCACCTTGGTAGGTCTAGATATCCAAAGATAGATTACCACTACTCTTAGACTCAAGCAGGGTACGAGACTGAAAATAAGTATGCTTCTCCTTGCCACTATAGCTACTGAGCTGCGCCCTCTACAATGTTTTTTCAACTGTGATATTCATAAGGTAAGATACTAATGTAGTTTGTGATATTCATGCTTCCAGCTACTCATAATAATGGCAATGTTAATGTCTTGTACATAAAATTGAGTGTAATAAATAATATCATAGATGCTAACATATTAAAATCAATGCACAACCAAGAAAATATCTTACATACACACAAGCCAGTATGACATTCTCTGTATCACTCAGTTTCTGTAGTGAAGAGTGGGTACACACTCAGAAGAAACTAGCAGGGAAGCACAAGATAGAGTAAAATTCAAGTGTTTAGGGTAGTACATCTCTTGGGCACAAGTTTTCATGTTACTGATTCATTCAGGAAAATCTACATTAAATTAAACTATACCACAGCTTACTGTTTTACCATTGGATCTTGATACACTTTACCTGGCTAAATGCTATTCACTTCTCTACTCCAACATAGCATTTGCACCTCTTTCAGTTTACAATTACCTTTAAATGGACAATTAGACACTGTTGCCTCAATATTAATAACATTTCTCTTTAAGCCATAGAACATCAAAGTTCATCAAGCTGGCTATTTGTGTGTTAAACATTTCACACCAGCCAATAAAGCCACTTGCCTAGATGCTGCATTGTACAATTACAATGGAACTCAAAGAATCACAGCTCAAGTTGATTCTTTGAGCCAGAAAAACAAGCCTCTTCAGCTCATCAGACTACCTGAGCAATTGCAAAGGTCCCTTTGATATTTTTTTCCAAACCAGAATGAGCAATAAAGAGCAAATCTTTTAAATCTGGAAAGAACTTCTAGAGTCCTACTATGAAGGCCTTTAAATATCTAACAGAGGAGTCAATATTTCCATATCAAGAAGATAGGGAGATAATCTGTCTTCTTGGAGTAGAGAATGGCATGGTTGGACCTATACTTTAGAAATATAATTTTGACAGTTGTGTGGAAGTGGGACTGGAAAGGGCAGAAACTGAAAGAATGGAGAACAATTAGCAGTGTGTTTCAATAATGTAGGAAAGAAGTGATGAAAGCCAGAGGTTCCCAAATTATCAATATCGTCTATTTATTACAGTTCCTAAAGCCCAGTTATCTCTGTCTTATTACAATGCTATGTTCAAATAATTATGTTTTCAAATGAAACATAAAATATATTTTTATTTCCATAGGGAATGAAATCATTTTAATATGATATAATTGGGGGGTGGAGCCAAGATGGAGATGTAGAAGGAGGAAAACTCCGTGAGCTCTCCCCAAAACCACCTCAAATACCTATAAAATATGACTCTAAACAAACTTTAGAGTTACAGAACCCACAAAATGACAGAGAGAAACAAATCTCCCACTGAAGAGAGCCCAGCAGGCAGACAGGAAGGGTTCATCCCAGGATGCTGGGAACAGAGCCCATACCAGCATGAGCCCAAAGTTTTAGCCCCAGGATGGCCACAACAAGCCACAACTGGAGGGACTTCAGGAGAGTGGATCACAAACAGCTATGGTGGTTTCCACAATTATCAACCCATAAATGCCAAAGACAAAGTGCGAGTTCAGTGTGGACTTTGGGAACAGGGGGTCCTAGAGTGCAGTCCAGGCTCTGCCTCCATAAGGAGAAGTGGCTGAGGCATGGTGGCCCATGTAGCTGCCATGACATGCCTGCTTCAAAGCTCTTCTCCTGCAAATTGTAGGGGTATGAAGTGACACTTTTGAGGGGTAATAATTCTTGCTTTAACCTGCTTGGATCAGGATCACTGTCCTGGGTGAAGATCCTAGGATGTGTGAACACATGCCAGAGCTTATGGAGGCTTCAAAGAGAGCACCAAACTAATAGCTCAAGCTATTAAACCAGAAGTTAAGAAAGCATTTGTTAAAAAAAAGAAAAAAAAAACACCAGCAGATGGGCTCCCAGCTATCTGAACATTATATACATACCCAGTCAGTTACCAGAGAGGATGTAGCAGCAAGCACCACAGCATACCCAGGGTGGCAGCCAACACAGGTTCTTAGATCTGCTTT
Organism: Gymnobelideus leadbeateri; assembly: GCA_011680675.1. Classification (NCBI taxonomy): domain Eukaryota; kingdom Metazoa; phylum Chordata; class Mammalia; order Diprotodontia; family Petauridae; genus Gymnobelideus; species Gymnobelideus leadbeateri. The sequence continues at coordinate 299,136 of WOXC01003398.1, forward strand.
TCTTTTCTTTTCTTTTTCCAAATGCATTATTAAATTCTGGTTTACATCATTCATTTCCGCCAGATTTTGAGTTACAATTTTTTTCCACATTTTCCCCCCACCCATCAGCCCAGAATAGGAGTTCCACAGGATATTCCCTTATGCAATATGCTCTCTCCCATATCTTCTCCCATACCACCTTCAACTTTTAAATTAGGGCAAGGTGAAACTCTGTGCCCCAATGCCTGCACATCTTATCTCCCAATTAAATGCAAAATACTATTAATAATAGTATTTATGTATATTTGAAGCATTTAATCTAAAAAAATCAAATTCCAGATCCATTCCCTTCCTCCCTTGTCATCCACTCCCGCTGGGAAGATAAACAATTCAGTATATGTTATACATGTATAGCTATGCAAAACATTACCATAGTAGATACATAGTAAAAGACTGGCTATATTTCCCTCCCACCCATCCTACCCCCCAACTGGTTAATTTCCTACTTTGATCCTGTCCCTCTTCAAAAGTGGATGCCTCCAGCCTCCCCTCCCCCCAGCATGCCCTCCCCTCCATCACCCCCCATCTGATTCCCCTCCACTTTACTCTCCTGCAGGTCGAGATATCCCATTTAGAATGTCTGTCATTCTCTCCCTGAGTCAAATTCATAAAGAATGTTGTTTTGCCTTTTTGCCTTCCTGTTCTTCCCCTCCCCTGCAACTACTTCCCCTTGCCTCTTCTATGTGAGATAGTTTACCCCCCCTCCCCTCTCCTCTTGCCACATTCCTCTCTCACTGCTTAATTTCAGCCCTTAAGTATCATCCCTTCCCACCAAATTCGACCTGTGCCCTCTATCCATGTATACCTGTGAACATATGCCCATATACCCTTCTTCAATTATTTTTATAATGAGAAAGGTTTCATCAAACACAGTTATTGTTTTTCCATGTAGGAATGTAAATAGTCCAACTTTGATAAGTTCCTTTTGATTTCTTTTCCTTGATTACCTTCTCAAGCATCTCTTGCTTCTTGCATCTGAATGTCAAATTTTCTATTCAACTCTGGTTTTTTTCCTCAAGAATGCTTGAAAGTCCTCTTTTCCACTGAATGACCATATTTTCCCCTGAAACAAGATACTCAGTTTTGCTGGATAGTTGACCCTTGGCTTCAATCCCAACTCTTTTGCCCTCTGGAATATCATATTCCATGCCCTTCAATCCCTCAGTGTAGAAGCTGCCAGGTCCTGGGCTTTTCTGATTGAGTTTCCACAATATTGAAATTTTTTCTTCCTGGCTGCTTGTAGTATTTTCTCCTTGATCTGGGAGTTCTGGAACCTGGCTATAATATTCCTAGGAGTTTGCTTTTTGGGATCTTTTTGAGGAGACGATTGGTAGATTCTTTCTATCTCTATTTCCCCCTCTGAGTCTAAAACATCAGGGCAATTTTCCCTGAGAATTTCTTGAAGGATGATTTCTAGGTTCTTTCTTTGGTCATGGCTTTCAGGTAGTCCAATAATTTTTAAATTATCTCTCCTGGATCTATTTTGCAGGTCAGTGGTTTTTCCCATGAGTTATTTCACATTGCCTTCTATTCTTTCATTTGTTTGGATCTGTTTAACAGCATCTTGATTTCTCATAAAGTCACTAGCTTCCATATGCTCCAGTCTAACTCTGAAGGAATGAATCTCTTCAGTGAGCTTTTGAGATTCTTTTTCCATCTGGCAAATTCGACTTTTTAAGGCATTCCTCTCCTCATTGCCTTTCTGAGCCTCTTTTGCCATTTGAGTTAGTCTATTTTTAAGGTGTTATTTTCCTTAGTCAGGCTGTTGGGGTCTTCACAACTTCTGCCAGTTGGGTGGCCTCTGTAAAGCCTCCACCCACTCTGGCAAATTGGATACCCACCCCAAAATTCCCCCCCAGACCACAATCCAGATCCAGGCAGTTTAAAGCATCTCCCTACAGTTCGCAGACCAGGAGCTAGAGCCACCAGTGAAGCTGAAAAATGGCTTCTGTGTGTTTCTTCAGCAGCTTTTCGCCCCCAGGGGAGGAAGCCATGTGTTCTCCAAATACTGGTCCCAAAGTCCATAGGGCACTACCCTCTCACTTTCTCCTAGGCGTATCTGTGCTGATGATTCTGGAATCACTACAACTGCTTATGTTCTGGGGTCCCTCCAGCAGGCTGAAGGCCCGGCTGCCCTGGGGCTAAAACCCGGTGGCCTGGGCTCAGCTCCCAGAGTGCTACCCAGCGCGCTGTGCTGTGTGCTCTCAGAGCGCTGTGCTGGCCACTCCCTGCAGGGCTGCTGGGTTTTCCTCAGTGGGAGGTTAGCTTCTCTGTGTTGTTCTGTGGGTGCTGGGGCTCCAGAAGTTGTTTGGAGTCCCCTTTCACATTGTTTGGAATTTGTGTGGGGCAGAGCACCTTGGAAGTACTGTTTCTACTCCACCATCTTGGCTCTGTCCCCCCTACCTTTTGATTTTTTTACATGCAATTGGGAAATAAGATATATAGGCACTGGATTGTGGAGATGCATTTTGCCCTACTGGAAAGTTGGAGGGAAATGGGGGAGAATATAGGAGAGAGCAGATTGGGGGAGGGCATATTCAGTGGGACTGCGATTTGGGGTGATGGGTAGGGGAAAATGGGGAGAAAAGGTATAACTCAAAATCTTCTGGAAATGAATGATGTAAACTAACAACAAACATAAAATTTAATTTTAAAAGAATGATATAATCGGGATTATTTTTTTCTCTAAAAAACTGACTTTTACATGAAGTGCCTAGAGTCTGAGACTGCAGGGTATTCTTTCTTTGTATCTCTGCTACCAATGGCTAACATAGAGCATTGATAACTTTTGAAATACTGTGCACATAAGACCAGCATGCTTTGTGAATCAAAAGTGAGCAGTAGAGACTGTCTCCGACACAGGCAAATTCTGTGTATCAGTATAGAATCACTGATAAAACACATCTAAAATGTTGTACATCCTATTTTAGTGCTTCATACTCTATTATCCTATTCAGGGGCACTGATTAGATCAGTTTTGGTCACAGGTCATTGGAGTGATGACTTGTTCTTCACCAAGGGAAAAATTAATTTAAACCTATGAAAATTTGAAAGAATTGCCATGGTGAGAAATCTTACTTGTGAAGCAAAATACAAAGATAATATTCATGAAATTCTTTTTTATATTCAAATAGAAAATGTCTTACTATCACTGTGATTTCTTACAAATAATTATGAAAAAGAATACTAATTCTTTCTAGGGACATACAAAAGGACTTTTGATACAACAACAAAAAAAAAAGCTATGGCACCCGTATTTTCCCTGGGGAGACAGAGAAGCTGTGACCTATACTCACCAAAAAAAAAAAAAAGTTAAAAAAATATACCAGATCTCCTATCCTCAGTCATCTAATCCAATTTAAATCCACTTTTTAAATATGTAGTGTAAAGCCTGGGGTGGTTCCTATGAATGACAAATGGGATGAGGCAGGCACAGGAGAAGGCAATCATGCCATCACTCAGCTAGACACCTTCAGGGCGTCCTTATCTGAATTTTTATGAGCTTTAACCAAAAAGGTCTACTTCCTGGAATCCTTCCCTCTAATTCCATTTCTAACCATGCATACTATTGTCATCAAGGACAATATTCATGGTTGCCTCATGTATGGTTCATTGAAAATAGAAAATATATTTTCAGAATCTACATCAAGAGCCATGTAAATATTTCCTTATTTCTTATGTCCCTTACTTCTATAACGGAAAAGTTTAGAGCCTGTCCACACCTTTTGATCCTGGACAACTCTGGCCCATTTCCCCTTATAATGGAACAAGCCAGGTTTGCTATTTCTTTTTATTACCTGATAACCAATCCACTTTCTTGCCTGCTCCTATGTGTCTTTGTTAACATAGTTTATGTGGATCTTGTACAATTCATAACTGAAAAGGCATTGTAGCCTATGTCCCTTGAGGGCCAGTTGCTGACCCGGTGCATATGGGAAAACTCTGGTCCAGGATTTCTTCAAATCCAGCTCCTCGTGAAGGCTATATTATGTCTTAAGATTGGCTCACCATCTCTTCCTGACTTGCAGGAGTTTAGGAGATTATAACTGAGCAGTGACCCAGCTGTAGATGCATGCAAGGGAACAAGGACATTAAAACATACAGATGTACATCAATGAACAAGGACATTAAACATTTTCTTATGGGAGCCTAAGAGATAATTGGTTTACATTCATTATATAAACTCTTCCCTATTACCAATAAATTGGAACTGCAATGACAGATCCTACCTGACTCGTGTCCATCATTCCACACTTCTCAGTTCAGCCTGTGCCCATTTTGATGCAGGCATCATGTATTGACTCTGTTTGTCTCTCTTTTGCTAACTTTCAGATTTATTATTTGTAGTATATTTTATTCCATGATTTGCACTACTTAATTCAATAAAAATTTATGAAATACCTACTATTTGCCAGGTACCATGCTAAGCTCTAGGGATAAGGAAAGAGGAAAAAAGACAGTCCCTGCTCTCAAGGAGCCTGCAATCTAATATCATCCTTAGAGAAGAAACTTGGGGTTATTTAAAGTGCTGTAAAATTTCCCAGATGCCGCTCAGCCCAATTTTCTCTTCCTATTAAAATACAGAAAGTCAATATTTGAAGTAAAAAAAAATATCATGCACCTAATATGTTCCAGGTACTACATGAATCCTTATAAATAGAAAGCAACAAGTACATTGTCCCTGTGTTCTAGGAACTTACATTCTATCAGGAAGAAAAATCTATGCATATATAGATAAAGATAAATACAAAATGTGGAATAAATGCTAAATGAATACAAGGAGATTTTTTTAAAAATTTGTGTAGGGGAAGGTTCTGATACCTGAAGGGGATATTAGAGATGACTTTCATAAAAGGTGGTTCTTGATTTGAGTGTTGAAGAAAGTAAATGATTGTAGGAGGCAGTGAGGAAGGAGTATGTACAAGGAATGAGGGACAGCTGATATGAAGTCATAGAGATAAAAAAAAGGAAGAGGAGTAAAGAGGCAAGTTTAACTGGCAGGGTTTATGAAAGGGAATTAGAATTATGCTGCATCAACAAGTTTGTTGAAGAGATTTAGAAGCCGATTCTTATTTTTTTTTTGTGGGGGGAGGGCAATTGGGGTTAAGTGACTTGCCCAAGGTCACACTGATAGCTTTTTTGTGTTAAGGGTTTGAGGTAAGATTTTGAACTCAGGTCCTCCTGAATCCAAGGGCTGGTGCTCTATTTACTGCACCACTTACCTGCCCCTAGAAACCAATTCTAAACTAGAACTTGGGTGCACTTTAAATTGTAAGGATGCCAAAGTTGTGAAATAGGATACTGCTCTCCCAATGTGGTATCACAGAATCTTCTGCTTATTTTAGAAATATTTATTTCCTGAGTACTTTTGATTTCAAGTGGTAGTCAACATATTCCTTGATCCCAGGGATCCTGAAACCTGTGAGCTTGAGTTGTGGAGTTCAGAGAACTGCTTGTTTGGATGGGGAGGATAGCTACATAGATATATTACTATATGTTCATAAGAGTATAGAGTTGTTATTCTTTTTACTGTACAGCAAATAAATATTAAGAAATAGAAAGCACATATAGTGAGACATTTTGACATAGAACATCAATTCAGGTCATTCTGTTTAATTTTATTGTGATTTATTTTTATTTTGTCATGACCATTATAAGACAAACCTGTAAAAAGAGAAAATTTGTTTCAATCATCACTGACTCTAATGATAGTCTATTCATTGTCATCTAACATCTACTTTCATGGGTTCTGGATGTCTTCTAGCTCTCCAGTTCTGGTTGCTGCCTTGCTCTACCTAATTTATATGAAACATTCTGTATATAAGTCTAATAGTTTCCAAGATGTCAACCTAAACTACTATTAACTTACCTGAGCTAAAGGGCCACTCACTAATAACATATGTTTTTCACTATGGCCTTCTGTATAATGCATATATCTATGATATATAACCCATTAATGATTACATAGTAAAGGTTTCAAACAGGTAGAATTAGTTGTAGAGGAGATACTGAGAGACTATTAAGCCATTGAGGCCAGCAGGCCTTTTGTGATCATAAACCATTTAAAACTGTGTCATAAATCACTATTCTATCTTTGAGCTGGTAAGGCTGGATGCAGAGATCAGAGAGTTTTCAACTTCTCTAACTTTAAGTTTTAGATTTTGTGAAATACTGTATTTCACAACTTTCTGTTCTCTATGTCAATTTAATTACTGCCTAACCTTGTAATTTCTTACTTTCATTATCATAAAAAAGGAAGAAATAAGGATAGCCTTGTATAATGGATTGGTAAAGTACAAATACTTCTCAAGAAAATTAGTCTGTTGCATTTATCATGCACTGTCTTGTTCCTAATTTTCCCAGGAAATGATTATTTTTCCTTAATAATGAATTTTTTTCTGGGTCCAGTGTTGCCCTTTGGTTCAGAGATGGATACAGAAAAGTACTATATTGTTCTAATGAAAATAGTAGCTAAACAAAGCTCTTACTGAGGCCCTAGATGGTCTATCCTGATCTGTTCCCACTCTTTTGCCACTTAGAGCAATTCAACTCTATTTCTCTCAAGAACAAAACTGAAGACACAGTTGAAATTGAGTTAACTCCTGTTTTTTCCCAGTGCCAGACAAAGACCATTACCTAGGCCTTTAAAAGAACACAGAACTTAAAATCATCCATACAGGCTGAATAAAAATGTCATTGAAACCTGAGAAAAAACAAAATTGGCAATCATTTTGTTCAATTCTATCAGTTCCTTTGTATGATTGCTTTTTGTTCTAATTCATTAAGTAAGGATTAGATCCAAATATCTCTAATGCCTGGGTTAAAGTCACACCAATTGGTTGAAATCAGATTTTAATTAATACAATTTTAAAAGGTAGTCATTTTTTTTTGTTCAAAACTGATTGATTTCTCCTATTTCTTCAATCTCCAATTGAATTACAGACTTATTTTAAGATTAAGGTGAACTTGACCTCTTAAGAAAAGGAGATTTATTTGTGCAGGACATATCCCATTATTAGAAATGTTTTTCCCAAGTAAAGAAAATGTGAATTCCTATGTACATGTCGCAGGACACAGACAAAAGTCTATCATTGTAAAATTGTGCGTAGTTGTGCTATGTTAAGGCAGAGTGTTAGCACATGTATTCATATAGATGTATATATGTTTTAATAGTATTATTTTGGTTTCAAAATCTGTGAAAAGAATTATGCCTACAGTACAATTAACTTTACAGACAAGAATCTATTACAAGACACCTACCACTGAGCTGATAATAAACAAAATCATTGTTCATACCCTTAAAATCATCACTAGGCATTAGAAGATAGAGTCAAGGGGGGCGGAGCCAAGATGGCGGAGTAGAAACAGCTCGTCCAAGCCTCTCTGCCCCCAGATTCCCCACAAACTATGTAAAAAAGGACTCTGAACAACTTCTAGAGCCCCAGCACCCACAGAACGACACAGAGAAGCTAACCTCCCGCTGAGGACAGCCCAGCAGCCCTGCAGGAAGGACCAGCTCAGCGGACTGGGAGCCGGCATCGCGCAGAGCTCAGGAGCCGAGCCGAGCCCAGGTTCGCGTGAGCCGAGGTTTTAGCCCCAGGGCAGCAGGGCCGGCAGCCAGCTGGAGTAACCCCAGAACACCAGGAGCTGTGGCGAGTCCAGAATTATCAACATAGACATGCCTAGGACAAAGTAAGAGGTTAGTGTCCTATGGACTTTGGGACCTGTATTTGGGGAATGCGTCAGCTCCCTCCCCTGGGGGCTAGAAGCCGCTGAGGAGACACGCCATTTTGTAGTTTTCAGAGGCAGCTCGGGCTCCCAGCCTACAAATCGTGGGGAGATCCAGCGATCAGTCTTGGGGGGTAATCGCTCTTGCTTTAACCTCCCTGGATCTGGATTGTGATCTAGGGTGGAAGTTGTGGGTGGGTTTACAGCTTGCCAGAAACGGAAGTTGCCCCCCACACGTTCGGGACGAAAATTCCTCTAGCTGGCATTAAAGCCATAGTGTGGCAACAAGCCCAAAAGTCAAGCAATTAAGTGGCAACATGCCAAGGCAAAGGAAACAGAAAAATGCAACCCTAGACTCCTATTTTGGGGGCATAGAGCGGGAAAAGGACTGTGAGGTCAGAAGTCCTGCTCCAAAAGCCCCAGGGGAAAACATGAGCGGGTTGCAGGCCATAGAGGACCTTAAGAAGGACTTTAAAAATCAAATAAGAGAAGTGGAGGAAAAATTGGAAAGAGAAATGAGAAGGATGCAGGAAAAGTATGAAATGAGGGTCAACAGCCTGACTGAGGAAAACAACACCTTAAAAAATAGACTAACTCAAATGGCAAAGGAGGCCCAAAAGGGCAATGAGGAGAAGAATGCCTTAAAAAGTCGAATTTGCCAGATGGAAAAAGAATCTCAAAAGTTCACTGAGGAGATTCATTCCTTCAGAGTTAGACTGGAGCAAATGGAAGCTAATGACTTTATGAGAAATCAAGATGCTGTTAAGCAGATCCAAACAAATGAAAGATTAGAAGGCAATGTGAAATATCTCATGGGAAAAACCACTGACCTGGAGAATAGATCCAGGAGAGACAATTTAAAAATTATTGGACTACCTGAAAGCCATGATCAAAGGAAAGAACCTAGAAATCACCCTTCAAGAAATTCTCAAGGAAAATTGCCCTGATGTTTTAGATCCAGAGGGCAAAATAGAGGTTGAAAGAATCCACCGATCACCTCCTGAAAAAGATCCCAAAAAGAAAACTCCCAGGAATATTATAGCCAGGTTCCAGAATCCCCAGATCAAGGAGAAAATACTACAAGCAGCCAGGAAGAAACAATTTCAATATTGTGGAAACACAATCAGAATAGCCCAGGACCTGGCAGCTTCTACACTGAGGGATCGAAGGGCATGGAATATGATATTCCAGAGGGCAAAAGAACTGGGAATGAACCCAAGGGTCACCTACCCAGCAAAACTGAGTATTTTGTTTCAGGGGAAAATATGGTCATTCAGTGGAATAGAGGACTTTCAAGCATTCTTGAGGAAAAAACCAGAGTTGAATAGAAAATTTGACATCCAGACACAAGAAGCAAGAGATGCCTGAGAAGGTAATCAGGGAAAAGAAATCAAAAGGAACTTATCAAAGTTGAACTATTTACATTCCTATATGGAAAAGCAATAACTGTGACTGATGATATCTTTCTCACTATGAAAATAATGGAAGAAGGGGGTGTGGTCATATGAATACATATGTGAATGTGTGTGTATATGGTTACAGTTATATATGGATAGAGGGCATAGGTTGAATTTGTTGGGAAGGGAGAATACTCAAGGGATGAAATTATGAGGTGAGAGAGGAAAGTGGCAAGAGGAGATGGGGAGAGACAGGGTAGGGTAAACTATCCCATGTAGAAGAAGCAAGGGGAAGTGGTTGCAAAGGAGGGGGAGAATAAGGAAGGCTAAAAAGGCAAAACCACATTCACATTGAATTTGGTTCAGGGAGAAAATGACATACATACTAAATGGGATATCTCAACCTGCAGCAGGATAGGGGGAAGGGGGATGAGAGGAGGGATGATGGATGGGAGGGCATCCTTGGGGTGAGGGGAGGTTGGAAGTACCCACTATAGAAGAGGGACAGGATCATGTAGGGAATGGACCAGGTGGGGGGTGGGATGAGTGGGAGGGAATTATAAGCAGCCTTGTACAATATATCTGCCATGATAATGTTTTGCATAGCTAGACATGTACAACATATACTGAATTACTTATCTCCCAAGAAGGAATGGGTGACAAGGGAGGAAGGAAATGGATCTGAAATTTGAGGTCGTAACATTAGATGTTTCAAATATATATAAATACTATTATTAATACTCTTTTGCTTGTAATTGGGAGATAAGATGTGCAGGCATTGGGACACAAAGATTCACCTTCCTCTAATGGAAAAGTCGATGGGGGTATGGGAGAAGGTATGGGAGAGAGCAGATTGGAGGAAGCGATATCTTGTGGGACTGCTATTCTGGGAGGTTGGGTAGGGGAATAATGGGGGGGAAATGATTGTAACTCAAAATCTGGTGGAAATGAATGATGTAAAACAGAAGTTAATAAAACATTTGTTTAAAAAAAAAAAGAAGATAGAGTCAATTGCCTGACTTTATAAATAAAATACTTTTAAAAAATCAACCAACAGTAAAGAGAAGGGGGTCATGTTTTTCACACCTCTAAATCAAATGAGGGACTGTTAAGAAGTGATCTACTATATAGGAAATCATTTGCGAAAGTCTACTCTGACTCACTTTAAATTCTATCATGAATATTCTTAATGCACGTATTTTCATGAATATTTTAGAGATGAGAGAGAAGGCACATGGGTCAGAAGATATTGCTAATATATATATATATATATATATATATATATATATTATCTATTTAAAATATATTTGTCACAGCAAGTCTAGATTTTTAAGCACTATAGTTGGTCTGGATATAGCAAGTAGCCTATTACATTAGGAAAAGTTGGTGATAGGAGCATAAGACTTAAAGCACTGTGCTCTGATGTCTAACTGATTCAGTGATTGCATCATTTTGGGAATTTACTTCTACAATGCAGATCATAAAGCATCCATACCTGCCCATATATCACCACATACTGACCAGTGGTAAAACCAATAGGTGGGAGTAAAGATAAGCATCTGGCATTTGATGAACCTAGAAATATATCTCCTCAAATCTGTCAATGTGAAGGAATCTAGGGGCAGGACCACAAAGATGAGTATAGAATTATATACATAAAATTTATCTTATGCAATAATTGCCCTGAACCTAAGATGGTTCAGCCTGCTTACATACAGCATGTAGAAATTTTGATTCTTCTCAAATGGTACTGTTCCTTAGTATAGGGAGCAGCTACATGCCAATCACCTTTACTCAAACAATCTAGAGTTAAGTAGGCAAGACCTAGTGAATTATCTGAGGAGAATTGCAGTTGAATGAGATGTCGAACAGGTCAGAGGCAATGACACTAAGAGAGGAGCTTTAATTACTATACCAGGCTGCCTCTGTAGGAGGACAAGAAGGTAAGCCAGCATAGAATTTTTTCTTCTGTCAGCCTACCTCTAACAAAAAAGGAGATGAGGAAATAGGATAAATATATATAATATAAAGAGGTATATTAGTTAATTGTATTGCATTTCTTAGAGTTCAATAGTGAATGCATGACTTTTTTGTTTTTGTTTTAATATAAAGTCTCTCCAGAAAGTTTAAAATTGTGTACTAGTAAACTGAAATCCCTGTGTTGTGTATATGTAAGTACCCAGGCAAAGAAAGACCAAGTGTCTTTGTTTATCCCCCAGTCGTTTCACTAGGTTTTAATGATGAGGTCCTCTTTGAGTCTGTGCTTCAGTACCCTTGAACTAGTTCCCTTCTTAATGCTTAGGAATAACTCAATGTATTGAATTCAACACTGTACCTAGAATTACTGTTAGAACGTTTTAATGTATTGAAATAACTTGAACACCCTTTATATTTCACTAATGGGATTTCATACATCTGAGTTCACTCCACTTGATTTATACAAATGATGTTTTTTTCCCCTCTCAACTAAAATAATTTATAATTTTTTGAGTAAGTCATCCAAGAACATTTGATTTTAAACTATTTTAAATGGGTTTATGTAAGAAAACTCACTTTTAATAGTATTATTATTATTTACAACCGCAACAACAATAAGGACCTTACAGAATATATAAAAAATCTATCCATTTTTTCTATTTTTATTGGAAACAAAACTCATTATCTGTAGAAGTGAGCATTTTTAAAAAATGAACATCTACCCAAGGAGACACCTTGTTGGAATCTTGAGTCCTCCTCAAAATATCTGTAATGGAGTACTTATGTTTAATTCATAGATAAACTAATCTGAAATATAAAGGAACTATGTTGTTTAACAGATCCTATTTTGTGAGAGTTTTGGTGAATAGTACATATATGAGAATACCTTAGTTAACAGATGGATTAGATTTCCAAAGGTAGCCTGGTACCTGTGGTTACCAGCAAAACATGTTGCTGCCATAATATTTTACTGTTTAACTTTTTTTGATTCTTATTTCTCAGGTTTATAAATGAGTCTGTCATTAAGTTAGTCAACAAGTATTATATTAAATGTGTACTGTGTACCAGACACTGTGCTAAGTCTTGAGGATACATTGAAAGGCAAAAACAGTCACTGAATTCATATCTAATGGGTGATGGAACAAAAATGAAAACAGCTGTGTATATGCAAGGTACAAACAAAAAAAAAAATGAATGGTAATCTTAGAGTCACTGGAAAACGTCCTTTACTAAAAGTAGTGTTTCAACTGTGTCTTAAAGAAATATAAGTAAACTAATAAATAAAGGTGAGGCTAGAGATCATTCCAGGAATGGGTGATAGTCAGTTGAAAGATTCAGAGGTAAGAGAATTATCATTGTGTGTGAAGAGCAGCAAAAAGACGGGCATCATTGTAGAGTAAATGGAATGAATTAAGGTAAAATAAGTTGAAAATATAAGAAGAAACAAGGTTATGATAAGCGATAAATATCAGATGACATGGTATTTAATCCTGGGGATAATAGAAATACAATGGTCTAGTATGGTAGGAATCAACAGAGCTGGGAAGCTGGGAGAACAGTTAAAAGTCAATTAAAATTGTCTAGACGAGAGGTGAACTGAACTAGAATGATGGTTTCTTTGTGAGAAAATAACAGGGCACATATGTGATGCATTGTGAAATTATTAGCAGCCTGATTTGGCAAATTGGGTGACAGAAAAGCATCAAGGGTTTACAGCATGGTTAACTAGGAAGGCCTTCAACAGTAATAAGAACATTGAAAAGAAGGGAGAAAAAAAAAACAAAAAATAAAGGGGTGGAGTGCCACCAGCCCTGGAGTCAGAAGGACCTTAGTTAAAATCTGAGTTAAACACAATTACCCTCCCTTTCCCCCTCCAAAAAGCAAAAAAGAAAAAAGAAGGGAGAATTTTGGGAGGAAATAGTAGGTTCTACTTAAGACACATTGTTTTTGAAATGTCTCTTGGATATCTAATACAAGATGTCCAAAAGGTAGTTTGCTGATGCTCCAGAGAAGCAATAGAGATAGATATACAGATACTTGTAAGAGAAGTCATAGTAGCTAATGGGGATAAGTGAGATAAGATAGAAGGAAAAGAGGTCCTAGGACAGAAATATGGGGGATACCCAATATTAGTGAGAATGTCATAGAAAAAAAGTAAAGCATAAGAAACTCAGAAGGAATAATCACATAGATATGAGGAAAATCAAGGGAAAACAATGTATTGAAGTAGGTCACAGATAAGAGGTCAGATACTTTTTATTGTTTAGCATTAACTATATGTGACGGAGATAGGAAAAAAAAAGTTATGTCAGGAAACCTATGGCCAAACTAATAAGCATATCACATCAGAGAGTAGGGGCATACTGACTACATATTTTATGGACTACTGTTGACCAATAGTTTCCTTCAAGATTTTTCCTGGGTGATAATGCAACTAAACTAAACTAAAAATAACAAGCTCCACAAAGAATATGTGACAAATATATTCTATATAGTTTAGGAAATCCAAGGTTTTGAATATTTTGTTCATCAGGGCAGTTCATATGAACTAATTCTTTATCAAATTTCTCCTTTTGAATGAATTCTGATTTGTAAATTACATAGTGAATAAAAGAGTATTTCGTCAGCAATATCTTTACCTTTCACCGAGTTTATATAATTGTTGAGATAATTTATTTTTCATACTATAAGTTGAGATGAATTATAGATTCAATCTAATCATTGTTTCCTGATGAATTTCTAACCACCAGAAAAACAAGATCTTTCTAATGAAAATATAGACACACCCTCCCCTAGGACTCTTGTAATGTATCCTTGCAGGGATTCCTCTGCTCTGTTAGTGTGAAATTGCTTTTAAATGCCAAAAGTTACAAATGATTGGGGAAGATAGTGTTATTCTATTTAGTGAATAAAATATATAGCCCAGGTAGTAAAAGTGATTTTCATACTTCTGTCAAGATCACTGGCAACAAGTCTTAATGGTATTTCATTAAAAAGAAATAAATCAGATCATAGATCCAATTGATATGCTGCCCTAATAACACTGCTCCTATTTTAGTTTTCCATTATCTGGAAATAAAACATATTTTTGAAGCATATATTTTAATTGATTAAATAATCTATGAGAATTGGTATATGCTTTGTGTTTTACCAGTCTGCCAGTTTTGTAGCTCTTAATGTTAAAGAGAATTTCTTTACATAAATTTTATGATAAAATTTTCTATTATCTGCCCCAGTGACCTTGAGGGAACAAGATCACAGCTATACGGAGTTTTTCCAAGAAGGAAAGAGTAAGATGCAGCTGTTTTTAGTTGTTATCCCATGAAACTGTGGAAAATGAGTTTTACCAACACTGGAATGATGGAAAGCAGTTTTGTGATGGGATAGTAAATACTTAGGGTAATTCTCTCTGTGGTAGGGAAGAGAAGAGTTCAAGACTTGCCCAAAGAAATACATCTTTGGTTACAAATATCATAAATAGTTATATATTTTGATTGCTTATTATAATTTGTTGTCTTTTACCACACTAAGCAAGTACCTGGCACATAGAATATACTTAATAACATCTAGTTGACTAACCAGTTGATTTATTAATACCTTTAGTTTTTAAATCACCGTAATTTCTAGATATACCATTAATGTGCTTTTTCTCTTGGAAAAAGAAAAAAAGAAAACCAATTAAGCCAAACTAAATACAGTGTCCATGCAAACTTTATAACTATAATTAATATATGTATGCAACAAACAAATTCTATATACTGGAGTGTGGAGTTTTATTACAAATTACTCCAATTCTGCAATATTTATGAAAAAGTTTATTTGTTTCAGTTGATTGTCTAGTTCAAAATCAACTAAAAATTTAAAACAATGAATATGACATTGAGTATCCATGCCCCCCCCCAACTTCTGCAAGATATGAAGGGAGTTCTAGAGTTAAATATAAGAATATAAATTTTTCAAAACTTCCATCATATTTTCAAACCTTTTATTCATAATTAAATAACATAATTTGATTGAAATATTTTCAAAAGCAATAATCTGGGATATTATACATTGGCTATGAATAAAATTTATTTCAGTAACATGCTAAGAGAAGATAATTGATAATTTTCAAGAAACCTTTTATAATAATGAAAAAAATCACTGTGAATTATTCAGAAAGGAAACCATCATGAGGAAATGATTGTTTTGATTGACAAAATTTTTAGAGTCAAATCTATGAAATTTTCATTATATTAAAATTAATATGTAGAAACCATCAAACTACTATTATATCAGTCATAAGAATTACTATTAAACATCCAAAGATAGGATAAATAATCTCAAAGGAGGCATAAGACAAGTAATTATTATATAGGTATCATTTTTCATATATCATTAAGCTTAATTGTGCTAGTTTTGCTGCTAAACATTTATTCCCTCAGTACAATGGGGAAAAACTATCACTACATCCTCTCCCTTATCCTCTCCAATTATCATTGTCTTTATTCTCTAAAAGCTATTTGTAAATAAGTTACAATGGCATGGAATTGCGGTTTTGGTTAAATAATGTCAGGGAAGACACATAAACAGCCCAATTTTTATCTCTCTCAATGTCATAACATTGTACCTTAAACAAGCAAGACCCCAGTAATAATTTAGAAGTGGACTCTTTTTTGGCTCCATGCTCGGGGCCAGACCCCAAATCGAACAGCCCTGAGCAAGGGCAAAGCATCTATACATAAAGGCAAGCCACAAGCCTAATGGCCAGGGATTGCATAAGCAGGAACTTATAGAGGCAAAAATCAACCATTGGACAGTACACATTTTGATTTTCATGCACCCAGCAGTTTCCCTAGGTGGGGCTAAACCTGGCAGTTTGCTTACTTCCGTGAAGGAGAGAAAAGCTTGCTGGTTAGAGGAAGCAGAAGGGATCAGGGGAGCTAGAATGAGGCCATGCACAGAAATACTGAGTCCATATTATTATCTCAGTCCAATTTTGGTAGACACCAAAAAAAAAAAAATTGGAACAGATTAATTTTGAGAATTTCTGGGATGCAGAGTGGAATTGTGTTTATTTTGTCACAATACCTGCATTTCAATAGGTGGGACACAGAATTTCAAAAAAAGAAAAAAATCCAGTAACTGACCCACAAAGAATTTGAAGCTACATGGGAATAATGAGAAACAAACAAACAAACAACTATTGGAACACCTCCTGGAATATAATCAGCTAAAGTATAGCGTAAAGATTTTTCTTCGATTTATGCATAAAAGCTTTTTATTGGTGATGACATGACATTTGGCTTGTAACCCCACTTTCCTCTTCCAGGGGCATATAAAATAACTCAGCTAGAACCCTTGCAAAATTGTCAGGTTCCTTACCATGTCAAAGGCTGTAAAAGCTACCACTACGGAAACAAGTTCTCATGCTCAACGGTATTATCATCAGCATGTGTCTTTTACCTGTGTTGAACACAAAAACCCTACACATTATAACTTTAATTATGTCAAGTTCATCATTTATGTCACATTTATCCCCTCAGTTTTTGGATAATGGCAGAATCTTTCCCACCCCCTCATAACCACTGCCCTACCCCGTCAATCTCCTCATACAGACATAATGGGAAAGGAAATTAGAAGTGTATTAAGAAATCCAAATCCAAACCCTACTTCTGTCACAATTCACTGTGACTATAGGCAAACATTTTTTCCTCTTCTTAATTTCTTCTCTATAAAAAGAGGATGTTGATTTTTGTGATTCTTGAGATCCTTTCCAAAACCAACTAGCTCTGAATATGTTGTTCTATGATTACCCCAGATTTGCCTTAGTTTTCTCTTATCAAATTTTATTTCTAAGATGATAGTATATTTTGTCTCAAAAAATAGAATCAGTAATCCAACGAATGGGATAAATTTTAAATGAAATTATATAACAACTCCTAAAAACCAGAACATTGATTCAGAATGAAATTTTAAGAGAGTAAAACACACAGACAAGCAAAAATAAAAAGCTTTTCAATAAGTTTGGGATGGTTTATACTGGTTCATTTTCCATCTGATAGAATAGATGTTATTCATAAGGGTAACATGTTAACATGTTTACCTAAAATTAAAGAAAATCCTATAAACATAAATAAATATGCTTAATTTTTAATAAAATAACATTGAATGGGAAAAAAGATAAAATGATAAAGGAAAAACATAAAATTAAAGAAAATCTTAGAAAACCTATATAAATATTTGTTTTTAATAAAACAACATTGATTTGAAAAATAAATTAAAATGATAAAGGGAATACTACTGTATTTTTGTTATTGTTTTAATGTTAAGGTATCATGTTTAATGATCTGCAGTTTACTTTTCTTTAAAGATTCTTACTTATTTCTGGAGAACTCACTTTTCACTATAACATTTATGTACAAAACAAATTTAAATTAGAAATTTTATTAATAATGCAAAGACTCGACTTGGGAATTAAAACACTTTATTTCTTTGTATAATGAGAGTTGGATTACATGACTTTAATGAGCTATCCTGCTAGAACCTTCTAGATTCTAGTGTTTCTCCTGCCCCCTAAAATATATGCAACTATAAATTCAGGATAATTAGAAAGCACGTAGAAAATGGCTGATCTACTTTTCAAGTTTCTTATCTGTTATACTGAAGAGAGTGAGCAGAATGAGCTTCATTTTTAAGAAAATGCACTGCTCTAAATTGCTAGTGGGTGAAGACGGGAATGGGAAGATTCAGTTTGATAGTCTTTATCCAAACAACAGTCAAACTAACCCAATTTATGAAACAAAATAGTGAAGCCGAGATGTCAAACAACTTCAATCATTTAAAATGGAAGCAGTTAGGCAGAGAAGGGATGAGGTGCTAGGCTAAATTCCAGGAAAAGATGAAATCAGTAGAGTAATGCTAGACTTATCAGGACCAAACTGAAGACCAGTGATCACTGATGTTTCTTTGCTATGAAACAATCCTCTCACCCATCTTTCTGGGAGGCAATAAGTATCCCCATGATATGAGATTTCCATTAGCTTAATGCAAATCAATGCTACAAGCATTTATTGAGCACTAACTATATGACTAGCAAGGTGTTACAACAAACAAAACCACAAGTGTCTTCCACCAGGTAATATCATTTACTTGTTGGAGATGGGTAGGAAGCTGCATATACACAGATAGGTTTATGCAAAATGTATACAGAATAAACATAAAGTATTTATAAGAAAAGTAGTAATAACTGAGGAGATCAAAAAAGATTTCTTATAAGAAGATGCACTGAGTTTAACTTCAGAGAAAAGAAAGGATACTCTAAGGTAGAGAGCATTCCCATATTAGTAAAAAATATTTGTATGTGATCTATAGTTTCCTATGCCTTGAATTCAAAGAGTGGCAAGAAGTGAGTGTGTGTTTGTAACAAACATAAAAAGAGATATGCAAATTGCCCTGATCCAAGCCTTTGTGAGATAATTGTTATAGTTCAATGAATACTGAGAAGTAGTAAGTATTAGTTTACCTGGTTCCTTTAAATGTTGTGCTCAATCAAACTGCAGGATTTATGGATACTTGAATTGACAGGTCAACACTTGAAATAGATCCAGATGTTGGTACTACTCAGTGGAAGAAGACTCAAAGTCAAATTGGGATTTGATGGTGTTCATCATGCATTGGTGAGGTGTTTTGACCAGGTGAGACTGAGTGAACAACCTCCTAAAATCACTGTTATGTCTCTTTTGAAATTAACTTAGTAGGATATAACTGGGGTCAGTTTCTCATTGGTGTATTTTTCTGTGTGTGCATGCATGTGCTCATGCGTACCTTGAGATGTGGATTATTGAGATCAGTTTTTCTAGATTTTAAACCCCTAGATAAAGAGAGGACTTTATGTTGTTCTTCACCTGGTCATCTTTCTCCTACTCAAAATAGGCACCAAAGTGCAGTATCTTAATAAGCTTCTAAGCAGGGAAAATTAACCTGGATTCTACAAACCTATATATTTATAGATATATACATATATATATATATGTATGTATACATACACAATACCTATACACACATTTATGTATGTACATATGTGTGTTTTTCAGTACCATTGGTTTTCTTTTTAATCCAATGTATTTGATTTCACACACACATTTATATATATATATATATATATATATATATATATATATATATATATATATTTTTTTTTTCCTTTTTGGAGGGCAATTGGGGTTAAGTAACTTGCCCAAGGTCACACGGCTAGGTTGTTTTTGTTTGTGTGTGTTAAGTGCCTGAGGTCGGATCTGAACTCAGGTCCTTCTGACTCCAGGGCCAGCTCTATATTCACTGTGCCTCTTAGCTGCCCCTGATTTCATATATTTAAAATGATTTTTTTCCCCTGAAAAGCCCTCGATAGGTTTAACCAAAGATATCTGTAACACAAGAAATAGTTCAGAACTCCTAGACTCTAGGAATATATTTTGCTCATTATTTAACAGAGAAGGACATGGTAATACTTTTTAGTTTGTTTTCACTTGTGGAAATGTTACCATCACAACAACACTATAGCAGAGAAGTAATCAGCTAGAGGGCTGAGTTCAAGGAAAAACAAAATGATTTGAGTTATGCTAAACAGCAAAATTCATCTTTCTCTCCTATATACTCTTCCCTTTTGATTAGTACAGAGAAGAAAGTTAGATTCTGAAGGCCTCATAGTCATATATTTTGAAATTAGTAATTGAGAGTATTTCTCTTGGTGAAACAAGCTTGAAGAATCTTAAAAGGTTTTATCTGAGGGATAGCTATTCTTTCCTGGTTAGTACTTAATGAATTTGGAATTGGTAGCTTAGTTACATTATTAAAGTCAGATTAAGAGAAGTCCCATGGTTGGTTGATTTTGTTAGACTATTGACAAAAGCAATAAATACCCTTTTTAGGAATCCTGAAATTGCTATTAAAGCCACCAATATCTTGGCAGTAACATGCAATATTGCAACTTTTTAAACAATCAATGGATTTATTTTTAGTTATAAACATTCACTTTCACAAAATTTTAGTTCCAAATTTTCTTCATATCTCTCTCCATTCCCCACCCCAAGATGGCATACATTCTGATTATACCTTCCCCCAAGTCTGCCCTCCCTTCTTTCACACTCCCCTCTCTTATCTACTCCCTCCTTATTTTCTTGTAGAACAAGATAGATTTCTCTACCCATTTACCTGTATATTTTATTTCCTAGTAGCATGTAAAATTTTTTAAACATTTTTTAAGCTTTGAGTTACAAATTCTCTCACTTCTACCCTCCCCACATACGCTCATTGAGAAGACAAGCAATCCAATATAAATTATACATGTGTAGTTACATAAAACACTTCCATAATCATCATGTTATCAAAGACTATATTTCCCTCCATTCTATCCTGCTCTCCACTTATTCTATCTTCTCCTTTTACTCTTTCCCTTTTCAAGTATTTGCTTCTGACTGTCCCCTCCATCAACCTGCCCTCCTTTCTATCACATCCCTCCCTTTATCTCCTTTCTATCTTACTTTTCTGTAGGATAAGACCCCCAATTGATTGTTTATGTTATTCCCTCCTTAAGCCAGATTCAATGAGAATAAGGTTTATTCATTAGTTCTCACCACCCCACTCTTCCCCTACATTGTGAAACATTTTTCTTGCCTCTTTTATGTGAGATAATTTATCCCATTCTATCTCTCCCTTTCTCCTCCCAATATATATTCCTCTATTACCCCTTAATTTTATTTTTAGATGTCAGCCCTTTATATTCAACTCTCCCTGTGCCATCTGTCTATCTATCTATCTATCTATCTATCTATCTATCTATCTATCTATCTATCTCTCTACCTACCTACATACCTATCTATTTCCTCCAACTACCCTAATGCTGTGAAAGGTCTCATAAGTTACAAATATCATTTTTTTCATGCAGAAATATAAAATGTCAACTTTAATAAGTCCCTTATGATCTTTTTTTCCTGTTTATCTTTTTACATTTCTTGTGAGTCTTGTATTTGAAAGCCAGATTTTTATTCAGCTCTAGTATTTTCATTAAGAATTTTGAAACTGGGGGGCAGAGCCAAGATGGTGGCGTAGAAACAGCTCATCCAAGCCACTCTGCCCCCAGATTCCCCCCAAACTATGTAAAAGGGGACTCTGAACAACTTCTGGAGCCCCAGCACCCACAGAACGACACAGAGATGCTAACCTCCCACCAAGGACAGCCCAGCAGCCCTGCAGGAAGGACCAGCACAGCGCTCTGGGAGCCGGCAGCACACAGAGTGCGGGGAGCTGAGCCGAGCAGAGCCCAAGTCCACATGAGCCGCGGTTTTAGCCCCAGGGTGGCAGGGCCAGCAGCCAGCAGGAGAGACCTCAGAACACCAGCAGCTGTGGCGACTTCAGAATTATCAACATAGACATGCCTAGGACAAAGTGAGAGGTTAGTGCCCTATGGCACTATTTTTGGGGAATGCATCAATTTCCTCCCCTGGGGGCTAGAAGCCACAGAGGACAAATGCCATTTTGTAGTTTTCAGAGGCAGCTCTAGCTCCTGGTCTGTGAACTGTAGGGAGATCCAGCGATCAGTCTTGGGGGGTAATCGCTCTTGGTTTAACCTCCCTGGATATGGATTGTGATCGGGGGTGGAGGTCATGGGTGGGATTCCAGCTTCCAGAAACGGAAGTTGTCCCCCACACGTTCGGGACAAAAATTCCCATCTGGCAGCAGAGTCATAGTGTGGCAACAAGCCCCAAAGTCAAGTAATTAAGTGGAAACATGCCAAGGCAAAGGAAACAAATTAAACAGAAAAATGAAACCCTAGACTCTTATTTAGGGGGCATAGAGTGGGAAAAGGACTGTGAGGTCAGAAGTCCTGCTCCAAAAGCCCCAGGGAAAAACATGAGCAGGTTGCAGGCCATAGAGTACCTTAAGAAGGACTTTAAAAATCAAATAAGAGAGGTGGAGGAAAAATTGGAAAGAGAAATGAGAAGGATGCAGGAAAAGTATGAAATGAGGGTCAACAGCCTGACTGAGGAAAACAACACCATAAAAAATAGACTAACGCAAATTGCAAAGGAGGCCCAAAAGGGCAATGAGGAGAAGAATGCCTTAAAAAGTTGAATTTGCCAGATGGAAAAAGAATCTCAAAATTCACTGAGGAGATTCATTCCTTCAGAGTTAGACTGGAGCAAATGGAAGCTAATGACTTTATGAGAAATCAAGATGCTGTTAAGCAGATCCAAACAAATGAAAGATTAGAAGGCAATGTGAAATATTTCATGGGCAAAACCACTGACCTGGAAAATAGATCCAAGAGAGACAATTTAAAAATTATTGGAGTACCTGAAAGCCATGATCAAAGAAAGAATCTGGAAATCACCCTTCAAGAAATTCTCAAGGAAAATTGCCCTGATGTTTTATATCCAGAGGGCAAAATAGAGGTCGAAAGAATCCACCGATCACCTCCTGAAAAAGATCCCCCAAAAGAAAACTCCGAGGAATATTATAGCCAAGTTCCAGAATCCCCAGATCAAGGAGAAAATACTACAAGCAGCCAGGAAGAAACAATTTCAATATTGTGGAAACACAGTCAGAATAGCCCAGGACCTGGCAGCTTCTACACTGAGAGATTGAAGGGCATGGAATATGATATTCTGGAAGGCAAAAGAGCTGGGAATGAACCCAAGGGCCACCTACCCAGCAAAACTGAGTATTTTGTTTCAGGGGAAAATATGGTCATTCAATGGAATAGAAGACTTTCAAGCATTCTTGAGGAAAAAACCAGAATTGAATAGAAAATTTGACATCCAGACACAAGAAGCAAGAGATGCCTGAGAAGGTAATCAGGGAAAAGAAATCAAAAGGAACTTATCAAAGCTGAACTATTTACATTCATATATGGAAAAAACAATAACTATGACTGAGGATACCTTTCTCAGTATGAGAATAATGGAAGAAGGGTGTGTGGTCATATGAATACATATGTGAATGTGTGTCTATATGGTTACAGTTATATATGGATAGAGGGCATAGGTTGAATTTGTTGGGAAGGGAGGATACTCAAGGGATGAAATTATGAGGTGAGAGAGGAAAGTGGCAAGAGGAGAAGAGACAGGGTAGGGTAAACTATCTCATGTAGAATAAGCAAGGGGAAGTGGTTGCAAGGGAGGGGTAGAATAGGAAGGCAAAAAGGCAAAACCACATTCTCATTGAATTTGGTTCAGGGAGAGAATGACATACCAACTAAATGGGATATTTCAACCTGCAGCAGAATAATGGGAAGTGGGATGAGAGGAGGGATGATGGATGGGAGGGAATCCTTGGGGGGAGGGGAGGTTGGAGGTACCCACTATAGAAGAAGGACAGGATCATGTAGGGAATGGACCAGGCAGGGAGTGGGATGAATGGGAGGGAATTATAAGCAGCCTTGTACAATATATCTACTATGATAATGTTTTGCATAGCTAGACATATACAACATATACTGAGCTACTTATCTTCCCAGAAGGAATGGGTGACAAGGGAGGAAGGAAATGGATCTGAAATTCGAGGTCTTAAGATTAAATGTTTCAAATATATATATACAAATACTATTATTAATACTATTTTGCTGGTAATTGGGATATAAGATGTGCAGGCATTGGGACACAAAGGTTTCCTTCCTCTAATGGAAAAGTTGAAAGGGGTATGGGAGAAGGTATGGGAGAGAGCAGATTGGAGGAAGCAATATCTTGCCGGACTGCTAGTCTGGGAAGGTGGGTAGGGGAAAAATGGGGGGGGGGAAATGATTGTAACTCAAAATCTGGCAGAAATGAATGATGTAAAACAGAAGTTAATAAAGCATTTATTTTAAAAAAAAGAATGTTTGAAAGTCCTCTGTTTCATTGAATGACCATTTTTCCATGAAGTACAATTAATTTTCCTAGGTAGGTAATTCTTGGTTTTAATCTTAGCTCCTCTAATATTTGGAATATCATATTCCCATCCTTTCAGTCCCTTAATGTAGAAAATGCTAGGTATTGTATTATCCTGATTGCATTACCACAATATTCGAATTCTATCTTTTTTGCTGTTTGAAATATTATCTCCTTTACCAGGTAAGTCTTGAATTCATCTACAATAATCCTAGGAATTTTCCTTTTGGGATCACTTGCAAGAGGCAATCAACGGATTCTTACAATTACTACTTTAAGCTTCGTTCTAGGCTATCAGGGCAGTTTTCCTTGATAATTTCCTATTTTTATTTTTATTTTTTTTTCTTTTTGGAGGGCAATTGGGGTAAAGTAACTTGCCCAAGGTCACACGGCTACTTTTTTTTGTTTGTGTGTGCATTAAGTGTCTGAGGCCAGATCCGAACTCAGGTCCTTCTGACTGCAGGGCCGATGCTCTACTCACTAAGCCACCTAGCCGCCCCCTTGATAATTTCTTGAAAGATGATGTCTAAGCTCTTTTTATCATGGCTTTCAATTAGTCCAGTTATTTTAAAATTATCTCTGCTGGATCTATTTTCCAGGTCACTGAATTTTCCAATGAATATTTCACATTATCTTCTAATTTTTCATTCTTTTGGTTCTGTTTTATAATTTCTTGTTTCCCCATTAAAAAAAAACACATTAGTTTCCATTTGTCCCATTCTAATTTTAAAGGAATTATCTCATTTGGTGAGCTATTTGACATCATTTTCCACTTGGCCAATTCTGGCTATTAAGGCATTTTTCTCATTGACTTTTTGTACATCTTTTGCCATTTGATTTAGTATATTTTAAGGTGTTATTTTCTTCAATAATTTTTAGCAAACCGTTGACTCATTTTTCATGATTTTATTGTATCACTCCCGTTTATCTTCCCAATTTTACACCTACTCCTCTTACTTGATTTCCAGAATCTTTTTTGAGCTCCTGCATGGTCTACAACCAATTCATATTTTTCGGAGGCTTTTGATGTAGGAGCTTTGACTTTGTCTTCTTCTGGTTGCATGTTTTAATCTTCTTTGTCACCAGAGTAAGATTCTATAGTCTGACTTTTTATGCTATTTATTTATCTTCCCAGACAAATACTTGAATTTTTAACTTCCTGTCAATGTAAGAGCCTGCTTCCAGTTGGGGTAAGTGTAGGAATGGGGATGGGTGTACTCTCTCAGGCTTCAGGGCGTTTATATCAGTCAATGGTTCTCCTACTGTCTGTGGGTCCAGAACTCAGGAAGCAGCCACTGCTGCTGCTGCCACCACCTCTGCCATCCCAGGATTGGGTTCAGACAGTGAGTTCCTCTTTCACCTAGGTCCCACAGAATTCTCCCCACTGAATTTCCACACTGTTCTCAACATTTGTGGGTTGAGAAGTCTGAAAATCACCACAGGTGCCAGTGACTCAGTCCCCTGAGGCCTGCTCTGGCCACATCTATGCTCAATGTAACCCATGCCAGACTGCATGGGTTACAGTGTGATGTACCAATCTTTTCAGGCTGCCAGGCTGTCTGGGACTGGAGATGTGTTTCACTTTGTCATTTTGTGGGTGCTACAGCTCTAGAATTTGTTTAGCGTTATTTTTTACAGGTATTTGGAGGGGGTTGTGGTTGAGCTCAAGCAAATCCCTGCTTTTACTCCACCATCTTGGCTCTCAATATCATAGCTTTTACTAAGAAATAGTGAACAAATGAATTTAAGAAAATTCTATGAATGTCTAGCCATGCTCAATTTAAATCCATCTATTTTTAGGGAGCAATAGCTAGGATAGATTTAATAAAAATAAATACCATGTTACTTATTTGCAGTGTCATACTGTAGTATTTTATGATTACAAATAGATTAACTTAAAATTATTACTATGACATCTATATTATAGAAACTATATATACTATATACGTCTATTGCCTCAAATAAATTAATTTGAAATGATGCTTGAAAGTCTCCAGTTCTAGGTCCATCATCATTAATAGCAATCTATGAAGTAAGTTCTTATCTTTTTGGCAAAATAGAACCTTCTTGATTTCTGATAACAAGATTATAATTTATTTCCTCAAATTATATTAATACAACACACTTACAAACAATAGTTCTTGATATTTGATAAAGTTGTCATTTTAAACTATCTTTTCACATCCTAAATTAAAGCTATTTTACCATAATTAATCTTTTCTAAATGATTTTAGTAACTTCTATATAGATGCTGTCCTACCACTTCATATATCTCTGTATACATATATGTGTATATATGTATTATGTATGTACATGAATATGTATATATATGTATATATGTGTTCTATAATTCTTTAGGAATAAGTGAAGTGGGATGGGAGAGGTATCATGGTAGAAAGCATGCTGAAACTGGAGGTTCTGAAGCTGGATTCAAATTTACCTGCTAGCTCTAAGAACTTGGAAAGTCATTTATCTTTCTTAAGTCTCAGTTTTTTCCCTGTGCAAAATGAAGAAGCTTGGACTAGATGACCCTTAAAATCCATTCTAGTTCTTAATAGATTATTTTATAATTATTGACTCAGAGTTGGGAAGCACCTTATAGATTATCAAGCTTCCACATTCCCATTTTACAGATGAGAAATGTTAAGATAAGAAGATTTAAGTGATTTGATCAAGGTTGCACAGCAAGTAGGTGGCAAAGAAGAGACTAGAAACCAAGTCACTTGAAATCTTTGAGAGGAAATTGTTGGGGGGGGGGGGTGTTAAAAGAATTACCTTCGCACACTTCATAAATAAATTGCCCTAAAATTGTCTTTTATAAGCTGCCAAAGTTTGGGCCCATCAACCTTAATAGCCTCTCATAAAATATGATCTTGTTTTGTGTAATTTTAATTTGAAAATCAAAGAAGCATAAAGTTCCGTAGTTTTAATAGCATCTGTCACTCACTTGAGGGACATGGTTTTGTTGTCATACATTGTGTTGTGTGTAGATTAAAGGATCCTTTATCATTTTAACCAAACAGCAGATTTTTTTATCTCAGTGAACTAGATTTATGTAGTTCAAAATTATCATAGTTCATGTGAACACTATCTTTACACAAAAGCAAGCTCCACCTCCTCCTGGCATTCAACTTAAAACTTTAACCTGACATATTTCAGCTTCTAAAGAGGAATTTCTCAAATCCAAACTCCATCTGTTCATGGTGGCAGGAACATCACTGCAAACCGGGAAGCTGCCAATTATGCAAATGACTTGATAGGCAGTTAACTGTATGGTTTAAGTATTTAAAGATCTTCTTTTCCTTTTGTGTTTCTCTTTGAAATGAACATGACCTTTTGACATAACAACCAGTTAGAATCCCCATAGCTTGGCACCACAACTTAATGTCAGAAAAAGACATAAATAAAAGATTATGACCCATGTTCAAATATGCCTGTGGCATATATCATTAAATAATACAATCATACTGACATAACTATTTGATCTACTAGTTCATAACTGAGAAGCTGCCACTTGCTTTTTTGAGTCCCATCAGTTAAAAAATATTCATTCATCATTCACCAAAATTTACTGAGAAATAAGTTCAACATATCAGTGCATAGCATAGAGCTTGGCACATAGTAGGTGCTTAATAAATGTTTGGTGACTATCCAACCACTCCAGGTATCCCAAATGGTAGTGATAAAATACACTACAAAATTCCACTATTTCATTTTAATGGAATTATTTTAAATTAATTTAATTTTTATTATTGTATTCAACATTTCAACAAAAAACAGAGTGCCTGTTTTCTACAAGAAACTTCATTAAGACAGAAAGATAGATAAATACTGTCCCTACGTTTAAGAACCTCATAAATCCTTCCCCCTCATTTTTCAGGTCTTATCCCCTTGAGTTACACACACACACACAAACACACACACACACATATATACACACGCAAACATGTATGCATATACATGTACATATAGAAATATATGTAAAAATAGAATTTTACTTGTTTATAAGAAAATGCAAAGTATTATGAAATCAGTGAAATATGAGATAACTCCAGTCATGGAAGGATTCATGAAGGAAGTGATATTTGAGTTAGACCTTGAAGTAGGGATAATATTTCTAGAAGCTGATGTTAGATTTAGTGCTACATAATAACATTATGGAGGCAACTGTAGTAATAAAGTCTTGGAGGACAGAAGAGTATAAGGTGAGTTTTAGAGACTGCAAGTAGTCACTCCCTTAAATCTAGTCATTGAGAGTACCTGCCTACATGAGCAATATAGCTGGTCTCCACTGTTGCATAAAGTTCTTCCATGTCTTGGAAGAGCAGAGAAAGGCATTCATCCATCCCTACCTAAATAAAACTTGGACTTCAACAGGTGTCCTCCTGGTCATAGATTAGGAACTTTTCTAATGAGGAAAACTGGTTTTGGAGAAAGTTATCAAATGTACTAAGCTGTGAAATGTAAGCTTCCTTAGGGTAAGATTAATTTTGTTTATCTTTGCAACCACAATAAGTAGCATAGTGCCTAACAAGAGTGGGGAACCTTTGGCCAAAAGGACACATGTGGCCCTCTAGGTCCTCAAGTGAGTACCTTTGACTGATTTCACAGGACAAATCAAGATTTGTTTTGTGAAGTTTGGAGTTAGTCAAAGGGCTAGAGATTCCCTAGCCTAGTTTATTGTAATTCCTTAATATATTCTTATTAAAATGAAATATATTTAGTAATAACTATTTGAGAGTAGGTAAGAGAATGAAAATGAAGAGACTTTTCCTAGTTGGGATATTTTTTGCCTTGGGGCAGACCTAATTTCTGTGTGTGTGTGTGTGTGTGTGTGTGTGTACTTTGAAGTTAGGCTATATTAAAGAGGTAAAGACAATTAAAGGTCACAATCTGAGACTGGATTTGAACTTAAGTGGTAGAGTGGATATTATGCCAACACTGGAATCAGGAGGACCTAAGTTCAAATTTTGCCTTAGGCACTTATTAGCTGTATGATCCTGGGTGAGTCACTTAACTTTCTCTCAGTTCCTCATCTAAAGAAGGAAATTACAAACCACTCTGGTGACTCTGCCAAGAACACCCCAAATAGAGTCATGAAGAGTTAGACAGGATTGAAATAATTTAATAAGAGCAACTTCCATACTCTACAGCTAGCATTCTATCCACACTGCTGCCTAGCTCCCACTTTACCTCCGTTACTTTCTGTACACTTCATATTATCTGGCATATACCCTTTGTTTACATATCTCCCTCCACTGGAATTTAAGGTCCTCAAAGAGAGATATCAGGTCTTTGTTTCCCTACCATTTAGCATCATGCCTGGTATATAATCATTGTCATTAGAGCTTATATCACATTTTGGAATGCAAAATGCTTTACTCCTGTAATCTTGATTGATCATGTAAATGTTTAATAAGTGTTGCTAACTGGTTAAAGCTGGGTAATTAAGATCACATGATGATAGAAATCTGGAAGGGACTTCAGAAGGCAGCTAATCTAATCCTCATCATTTTACAGATAAGAAAATTGAGTCCCTCTGGAGGGGGGTGGAGCCAAGATGGCTGAGTAGAAACAGCACTTTCACAATGCTCCAGACACCACCACTTCAAAATCATGTAAAAGGGGGACTCTGAACAACCTCTGGAGCCCCAGGAAACAAAGAATGACACAGAGAAGCTAACCTCCCCCTGGGGACAGCCCAGTAGCCCAGGAGGTAGCAGCCAGCACAGTGCTCTGGGAGCTGCCAGTGCAGTGCTATGGCAGCCGAGCCCAGGCCGCAGGAGTCATGGTTTTAACCTCAGAGCGTCCAGACCAGCAGCCTACTGGAGTGACACCGAAACACCAACAGCTATGGGGGTTCCAGAATTAACATATAGATGCCTAGGACAAAGTGAGAGGTTAAGGGCCCTATGGACTTTGGGACCAGTATTACAGATTACATCAGCTTCTTCCACTGAGGGTAGGAAGCACTGGAGTAGCTATGGCAGCCGCCATTTTGCAGCTTCAGTTGCAGCTTCCTCTCCTGGCCAGCAGATGGTAGGGGGATCCAGAGATCAGTCTTAGGGGTAATCACTCTTGCTTTAACCTTCTTGGATCTGGATTGCAATCTGGAGTGGAGGTCTTGGGGTGTGCATCCAGCTTGCCAGGGTGTGTGGGGGCTTCAGGGAGGGAACCCAACTAATACCTCTGGCAGGTGAGAAGACCCCAGTGTTTAAGACAGAAAGTCCCCTATATGGTGGCAGAGTTCTACTGTGGCAACAAGCCCAAAAGTCAAGTAATTAAGTGGCAACATGCCTAAGCAAAGGAAACAAAATAAACAGAAAATTCTACATTAGACTCATATTTTGGGGGCAAAGAGGATAGAAGCATGGCACAGGAGGAGGACTGTGAGGTCAGAACTCCTGCACCAAAAGCCCCATATGAAAATATGAGCAGGTTACAGGCCATAGAGGACCTAAAATAGGATTTTAAAAACCAAATAAGAGAAGTGGAGGAAAATTGGGAAGAGAAATGAGAAGGATGCAGGAAAAGTATGAATTCACAGTCAACACCCTGGCTGAGGAAAATGACACCTTAAAAATAGACTAACTCAAGAAGCAAAAGAGGCTCAAAAAGGCAATGAGGAGAAGAATGCCTTAAAAAGCCAAATTTGCCAGATGGAAAAAGAATCTCAAGAGCTCACTGAGGAGATTCATTCTTTCAGAATTAGACTGGAGCAAATGGAAGCTAGTGACTTTATGAGGAATCAAGATGCTGTTAAACAGATCCAAGCAATTAAAAGAATAGAAGGCAATGTGAAATATCTCATGGGAAAGACCACTGACCTGGAAAATAGATCCAGGAGAGACAATTTAAAAATTATTGGACTACCCGAAAGCCATGATCAAAGGAAGAACCTAGAAATCATCCTTCAAGGAATTCTCAAGGAAAATTGCCCTGATATTTTAGACCAAGAGGACAAAATAGAAATTGAAAGAATCCATTGATCACCTCCTGAAAAAGATCCCAAAAAGAAAACTCTTAGGAATATTATAGCCAGGTTCCAGAATCCCCAGATCAAGGAGAAAATACTACAACCATCCAGGAAGAAACAATTTCAATACTGTGGAAGAACAATGAGAATAGCACAGGACCTGGCAGCTTCTACACTGAGGGATCGCAGGGTATGGAATATGATATTCCAGTGGGCAAAAGAGATGGGATTAAAACCAAGAATTACCTACCCAGCAAAACTGAGTATCTTGTTTCAGGTGAAAATTTGGTCATTCAGTGTAATAGAGGACTTTCAAGCATTCTTGAGGAAAATAAACAGAGTTGAATGGAAAATTTGACATTCAGACACAAGAAGCAAGAGATGCTTGAGAAGGTAATTAGGGAAAAGAAATCAAAAGGAACTCATCCAAGTTGAACTATTTACATGCCCACAGGGAAAAACAATAACTGTGACTGATGAAACCTTTCTCAGTATTAAAATAATTGAAGAAGGTTATATGGGCATATGAATACATATGTGAATGTGTGCATGTGTGTTTACGGGTATACATGGATAGAGGGCACAAGACGAATTTGGTGGGAAGGGATGATAATCAAGGGGTGAAGTTAAGAGGTGAGAGAGGAATATGGCAAGAGGAGATGGGGACATCAGAGGGGGGGTAAACTGTCTCAAGTAGAAGAGGGAAGGGGTAGTAGGTGCAGGGGAGGGTAAGAACAGGAAGGCAAAAAGGCAAAACCATATTCTCATTGAATTTGGCTCAGGGAGAGAATGACATCCATACTAAATGGGATATTTCACCCTGCAGGACAGTGGTGAGGGTGACAAGAGGGGGGGTGATGGAAGGGAGGGCATGCTGGAGGGAGGGGAGGTTGGAGGCACCCACTTTTGAATAGGGACAGGATCAAAGTAGAGAATGGACTGGTTGGGGAGTGGGATTGGAGGGAGGGAGATATAGCCAGTCTTTTACAATATATCTACTAGGGTAATGTTTTGCATGGCTATACATGTACAACGTATCCTGAATTGCTTATCTTCCCAGGGGGAGTGGGTGACAAGGGTGGAAGGGAATGGATCTGAACTTCATAGTTTTACTATTAAATGTTTCTAATATATATAAATACTATTATTAATACTACTTGGCATGTAATTGGGAGATAAGATATGCAGGTATTGGAGCACAGAGATTCACCTTCCCCTAATGGAGAAGTCGTAGGGACTATGGGAGAAGATATAGGAGAGAGCAGATTGGATGAGGAGAT
This sequence comes from Gymnobelideus leadbeateri, assembly GCA_011680675.1. Classification (NCBI taxonomy): domain Eukaryota; kingdom Metazoa; phylum Chordata; class Mammalia; order Diprotodontia; family Petauridae; genus Gymnobelideus; species Gymnobelideus leadbeateri. Next base: position 331,438 of record WOXC01003398.1, read on the forward strand.
ATCCTGTGGGACTGCTTTTCTGGGGTTGTGAGTAGGGGAAAAACGGGGGAAAAAGTATAACTCAAAATCTGGCAGAAATTAATGATGTAAACCAGACTTAGTAAAGCATTTGGAAAAAAAATTGAGTTCCAGGAATATTTCATAATTAGCTCAGTGGCAAACAAGTAGTAAATGGTAACAGTGGGATTAGAACCTACATTCTATGACTCCAGGACTAATTTTCATTCCCTGAAATTACTCTGCCATGTTTTGGGGGCTGTAACATTCCTAAAATTTCCTCAGAGAGGCTATAGTTATTTTTTTTCAATTGAATATGCAATGACTTTTTTTCTACTCCACTAACCCAATGACATTCTTTCTGCGGTGCCATGGGCAAAATGTTGAATGCCTTTTGAATTTATCCCAAGCAAATCATATGCTTATCTTATCCAGCTCCTTTTTGCTGTTCATATTATCATTGGCAGTGAACTTGGAGTTTGGAGATTAGCCTGAGGTAAGAACTAACCTAACTCTCATGACAAAGCCCAGTGAATACAGGGTATTGTAAGCCAATGTCGCTTATTTTAAAGATTATATATATATATATATATATATATATATATATATATACACACACACACATATATACACACACACAAACATATGTGTGTACATGTATGTATATACGTATATATGTATATATAAAGTTTTATTTCACATAGTTCTACTTAATAATTCTTTATTTTCAAGTTTCATAATGTTATACAGAGTAGACATATAAAGATAAAAATGATTGCTTTCCTCCTACCAAGGAATTAATATTCTAACAAAATGGAATACAAAATATACATAGATAAATATGTTGAGATTGGGGAAAGGAAAGATCCACACAAAATGTTGTATGACAATTTGAGAAGGGTGAGAATATTTGAAGTTGGATGGGATGCTGAATGCCTCTGTGGAGCAAGCAGATTCAAAGCTGAGCCTTAGAGGAGGATAAAGATTTTGAAAAGCAGAGACGAAGAGAAAATGCGTTCGGGGCATAGTCTACCCAAATGCCGAGAGGATGAAGATGGTATGCTTAGTTTATGGAGCAGCTAATATTACAATTTGTCTGAAATGTAAATTTTATGTAGAAGAATAACACAAAATAGGTCAGGAGTAATAGAAGGTAATCAAATTTTGGAGGGCCTTAAATGCCAGCCTTCAGAAACTAGCTCTATCCAGATTCTACACAACTATATTTTATGCTTAAAATAATAGGAAACCATAGAAGATTTCTGAGCATAGGATCACAGTCACACCTATGTCTTTGGAATATTACTTTTCCCCATGGGTGAAAGAAGGGAAACATAAGAGAAAAACTGGTGACATGGAAGAAATTCAGGAAGCTATTATAATTGTACAGGAAAGAGTTAAGAAGGGTTTGGACAGTGGTAGTTTAAAGGAAAGAATGAGATAGATTCAAGGGCTATTTAGAGCAATTCGGTTATGGGGAATGAAGTAGGGGAAATAGTCAAGTGACTGAAATTTGTGTAGATTAGTAGGAGAAGATGATCAACTTCAGTTTTAGACATGGTTAATTAACAATGCCTGGCAGTTATACAGACGGAACTGGCTACCAGACAGAGATGTAGGCTAGAATTACTTAATGTCAGATAAGATATTAATTATATATATATGTTCTCATATATTTACATGTTTATAGAATATATATGTATATATTTATGTGTATATATGCATATTTACATACATATGCATACATATGGGTAAAGCAACCCTCACCTTATTAATTGTATGCACAGAACACCCAGACTTCAATCAACCAACTGATCTATCAAAAATATAAATCAAGTGTGAACAAGTCTTTATTCAAATTGAGAGGACTATAATGCTTTGATTACTGGATGACAGCACATAGTACCACACAGGAAATATTTTATGATTGGTTTAAAAGAAGTATTAAGACCCTTTCTGAATTTGGATAAAACAACAAGCCATTTAGGGAGTTCAGTAATTCAACTAGCGATCCAGTTTAGTGATGGATCAGCTGTAGTTCCATTCCTTAGAGGGAATCAATTGGAGAGGAGGGAGGGAAGAGGAGAGTATCTTCTATCTTCAGGCGAATATGTGATTCCGAATATCAATTAGAGCCTAATGCCTCTAATGGAAGTCAGCAACCTTACTTGTTTTAAAAAAAAAAGAGGTTAGGCTAGCTAATGTGTACAGACTCCTCCATTAGTAAATCCAGTGATAATCTTGTGAAATCATAACTGGAGAAAAAGAAGAGAAATTTCTCTGGATGGTGGTTGACATTGGCATAAGAGAATACTTAGACATTCATGTTTACCTTGGTGGAAAACAAAAACAAAACCTGTAAACACTGGGATATTATAAATTTTATCTCACTCTATTCTGAGGATTTAAAAGTATTTTAATAAAGGGATAAGATATATGAATGAATGCATAAATGCTATAGGAGAACTGCACATTTCATAGTGGTTACAAATAGTGAGAGTTCTCCCCATGATATTGATAACTAAAAGGCAATATTTAAAGCCAACTCGATCAGAAATATTTAGAATTTTCTTTTGTAAAGTAAGATCAATTCACTTTGGTCAGATTAACATTAGTTTATATAGAAATCTAGATATTAGTTGAAATTAATTTCTGAATATTCACATATAAAATAGTATTTTGAACAGGGATAATGAAGCAAAATCAGGGGTTCAAACAATATATAAACCAGTCAGACTTCCTTTGATCCACACACCACAGACTGTGTTCCTAACACCTGATTTGATTCCGTCCCAAACACATATCTTTGGTCACTTTGGAAATGGGGTTAGAAAGCATGGATAGATGAGGGCAGAGCCATGCTGTTTCTGGGCAACAGACAAAAAAAGAAAAAAAATAATGACTCAAACTGTGTTTTGATGATGGATCAGGAGACTCACAGTTGTGTGTGAAACATAGTGCTTTTCAGTTTTAGAGTAATAACACTTTATTTTTCTGAAGCATTTGACATTTCATACAGGATTTTCATTTATATTACTGCTTTTGATCCTCAGTATGAGGTGGGAAGGGCATGGGTTTTTCTAGATCATTTTAATAATGAGGAAACTTAGGTTTAAAAAGATTAAGTAATTTATCCTTAGGGTCCCACGATTGATTGTGAACAGAATACAGATTGAAACCAAGATTTCTGGCTCCTTCAGTTAGGTAGTCCAATTTTTTTTTTACTCTACTACATTGTTTTGACTATGAGTCTGTCAATAAGCCTTTATTATATGTCAGGCACTGTGCTAAGTACCAGGGATACAAAGAAAGATGAAAATAGGAACCTTCTCCCAAGAAGGTCATATTCTAAGAAAATCTATAAAGGCAACAGAAATGACACGGAACTGAGTGGGGACTGAACCATTGTTCTATTGATGGGTAAATTGTCATGTGAGGGATTGGTATTTAAGAGAACTGAGAACTAGAAAAAAAATTGACTAGACAGCTCTTAGACTAGGCTATTTCAGCTGAATAGGTCAACATTAGCCCTAAGATACAAATAAATTTATAACAAGTAAGACATACTAAAAATCCAGGGACTGTGACTAATAAATAAATTGATAGTCACAAGAAATGTGGAACTTGCTTCTAACTTGTTCTTCTATCTTTTGTATTTTGTTCCTCCTAACCTCCTTCCTCCCCATTCTCAAATCTTTAGGAAATCAACTATTGGCTGATGATTGCTAAAAGATTCTGACCCACACATTATTAGAATTATCAATTTTGCAAGTTTGGGTACAGGGTGTCCCTATTGCTGGACATACATTATCAGGCTAGATCCTTTCTTAGTCTGCCAGGGACAGGCTCAAAACTCTTGTGGAGGAACATGTATAGGATATCTACACAGGATTTTGGATAAGAGTGTCTTAGATTTTGTAGTGCCAGAGATTAAAGTGGGTTGATGGTAACAAGGCATCTGGAAGAGAAAAGAAAACTGTGTCTGGAGAGACTGGAATGAGAGAGAAGTCAAAAATCATATCAAAAAACTGAGAAAAACTTGGACTCTCCTGGAGTGGCTAGTATCCTCCATGGCTGTTGATTGTCATTACAAAAACCTGATTGGATGAAGAAGGTCTTGATTAACAGTTTCTCCCTACCTTTGCTTCAAAGCATGGAGGCTGAGTTCTTTTTTTTTTTTCTCCCCATCTTCTTCTTTCTTTCCTACCTGTCTATGCTTTTGCTGAACTGGAAGGTTTACATATACACATAAGTACAATTTTGTTTCCCTAATATCTGCTTCTCCTATTTTAAAGCTTATTTTAAATATTTATAAATGAGCTTATTCCTGTTGGTTGTGGTCATATCATTTATGGGGACAGTATATGCATGAGGGGGTAGGTTAAGCTGAAAGTTTTTTGTAATTTATAGACTTTAAAGCTAGAACCAACCATTCTTGCATATAAAGATTCCCCCTAGGACTACTGATTCACAGTTTAATTTTGAGCAATGATCACATAATTCTCTAATGAAAAACTCATGGGCAGATATGGGTTTCCTTTTAGTTCATCCTAGAAGATAATCGATTGAAGCCATGATGTCTTTGATGTTGATAGAGTAATTCCTGAAGGTTAAATTCTAACCCTTTGAACTGGAAAAAAAAGTTTGATGGGGCCAGGTAGGATAGATTAAAGAAGAAAGTCCTACTTTCAAGTCAGGTCAGTAGGCATTATCTGTGATGATTTTCAAATTGCCTCTTCCTAATTGGGAGAAGAAAGTGACGAGACCATAGAGCACTTGTACTCCAAAGTGACACCTACTATGACATGGATAAAGTCCTTTCTAAGATACTGGTGCCTTTTATCATTGCATCAGATGTTTGTTATACTCAGGGTATGCTGATAAATGCTTAAAAACCCTCTCTGCAAGAAAAAACAAACACATAGGACACATTTCAAATTTTAATTGGCATTATTGGCATTTGTCAATAATTTTCTTTTTATTTCTGGTTACAAATTCTCTTTGTCCATCCACTTTCTCCCCCACCCATTAAGAAAGCAAGAAATACAATATCAATTATACATATGAAATCATACAAAACTTGTCTAGACGATAAACAAAAATATTAAAGGAAACCATGATATACATCATATGCCAATTTCTGAAGGGTAAATGCTCTCATTAAAAATTTAACAATTACCTGTCATACTCATTACCTCTATCATATACCTATGTAACATTTGACAGAGGTCAGGGACTCCAGTTAGAGATAGTATAGTGAAAATGGTACTGATCTTGAAGTCAGAAATTCAGGTTCAGATCCTGTCTATGACAATTACTAGCTATATGACCACTACCAAGTTGCTTTCATCAATATTATATGGAAAAAAAAAGTAAATAAATTTGTTTGTCTGCCCATTTCACAGGATTCTTTTGGGGAAAGTACTTTGTAAACAACAGTATAAATATAAGGGGTTTTTGTAATCTGTTTTTGTTTATGCCAGCCAAGCCAGCTGGTCAGTTAGATTGGCACATTTGAGGAACAATAGGAATTCCTTTCCATATGTCCTGTGAGCTACAAAACAGCTTACTTTTAATGTGGCCATGCTGAGTCTACTTACTGAAACAACGATAAAGCTATATGAAACAGTACCATAAAACTTTTGTTTAATTTTAATTACTGCAGGCACTCAAGGGTCTGTATGTACAATATTGGCCTGGAGTGTTATTTGAATAAGTAGGCTAAGAAAGGTTTATAGGATCCTCTGAGGTATTAGGTGTCTGAGGTGTAACTCAAATACCAGAATTTGGACTTGTCCAAAAAAGTTAAAGCTCTTTTACTGCCTGAAGAGTATTGGAATTCACAGAGTAATTTTTAGAAAAATTCTGCTCATCTTTTGCATATTTGAGGTCTTTATAAAATGACAACATGCTTTTCTGAGATCCTAGATTAACAAGATCATGAAGGGTCTTACCTTGCCTGAGTTTCTGGGGACCACTTGTCTCATTATTCCTTCTGTATGTTTGGGCCATATGACTCTTCTCTGTTTCAGTATCATTTTCTGTAAAACTTTGGGAAGTAAATCACTTTAAGGTCCTTTCTAGCTCTATGTCTATGATTCAATGAAAGTTTTCATGTTTTTAGCCTTTCTTAAAGGTAAGGAGTACTATCAGAGAATTTGAGTGAAATGTAATATTCTCAAGTTTAGTATTGCAGAATCACTATAGCAGCCTTTGAAAATGATTCAGATGGGGCGGCTAGGTACCACAGTGAGTAAAGCACCATCTCTGAAGTCAGGAGGACCTGGGTTCAGATCTGGCCTCAGACACTTCACACACACACACACACACACACACACACACACACACACACACACACCAAAAAACAAAAAACACGCAAAAAACCAGCCATGTGACCTTGGACAAGTCACTTAATCACAATTGCCCTACCCTTCCCCTCCACAAAAAAGAAAAGAAAATGATGGAGAATTTGCAAATTACCTTTAAAGGAAAAAAAGTTAATATATTTCAATGAGTAATGTTTCCTAAATTTATCAGATCACTTACACAAGTGCACATTTCAAGGCCTTGAACCAAAACCATAAATAGGCAAATGTGACCAGGACTTTCCCCAAAAATATTGACATAAAGATATCTGCAGCAAAAGGACTATTTCGATGAATACTCAGATATCCCCATACTCCATAGCTCAGCTCCAGCTTCAGCTTACATTGCCCTATCAAAGGCCCTCTCCCATTTCCAGAGCTCTCCTGCCTTCCTCTCCACCACCCTTTTGTTTCCTATGGGAGATTTTACAATTGTTTCAGGGATTTGGGCCACACTAGCTCATTGGAGAGTGCATCAATGCCTATTCAACACAATTGTACTAGAAGAATATCCTCTGCCACTACTAACTCAGCTGAATTTTCCGTGAGCATAAGAATTGCTAAATATAGTTCTGAACACACCTCATAGATTTTTGATAATTATGAATGTGTAAAGACTAGTTTGATGGAATTGGGATTTCTAAAAATATCTAATTTTGGTGGCGGCTAGGTGGCACAGTGAGTGGAGTGCTGGCCCTGGAGTCAGAAGGAGCTGAGTTCGGATCCGGCCTCAGATACTTTATACACACAAACAAAAATCCTTGCCGTGTGACCTTGGGCAAATTCTTAACCCCAATTGCCCTCCAAAAAACAACAGCAACAACAACACCAAAAATATCTAATTTTCATTCAACTAAGTTAAGAAAATATCAGAAACCAGTTAGCAGTTTTGTATTGGATAAGCTCTGCTTACCTCTTCAGATAGCTTGTTTACCTCAATGAAGAATATTAGCTTTGGGGGAAAAACAATTCTATGTAGTTCGTGCTTGGCACTATTGTTTTTACAACTATATAGTCTCAAGGCTTCCAAAACCTGGAGTGTCTAATTTATAGTAGGCTTTTCTATTAGCTCCCTGTGCAGAAGCTGTCATAAGCCATTGCCATTACTGGGAAACTGCTATAGACACAGAAAGAAATTAAAATCCTCTGAGCTTTTGAGAAGTTCACAGGTTCGTGTCCTGGTTGAAGGGGAGGAGACACACAAACACACACACACACACACACACACACAAGCACAAAGAAAGAGGCAGAGAGAATGAGAGATGCACAGACAGGAAGAGAGGAGGGTCAGTGAATCAATTAATAAGCATTTGTTAATTTCCTAATGTGTTCTAGGCAATTTTTACAAAGTACTAGGAATAAAAAAAGGCGGAAAAACATTCCATCATTTCAAGGAATTTAGAGAATAATGGGCATGACAACAAGCAAACAATTATATATAAACATGCTCTATATAGGATGAATTGGGATTTGTTAACTGAGAGAAGGTACTGTCATTAAAATAAATTTAGAAAGGCTTCTTAAAGAAAGTAAAACTTTACCTGGGCCTTGGTGAATGCCAGGGAAGCCAGAAGGCAAAGAAGAAAACTAGTCATGAGGGTCAGTGAGCAAAAATGCATGGAGTTGGGGGATGGAATCTTATGTGAAGAATAGTAAGAAAACCAGTGTCACTGGATCCCTGATTACATTGGAGTAATAATGAAAAGCATGGGAAGATAGGAAAGACTGAAGAGTTACGAGTATCTTTTTTTTGTCAAAGAATTAACATTTAAACTTTGAGGCAATGGGGACCCATGGGATTTATTGAATAGGGTCGTGACATGTTAATATTGTAAGCTTTAGGAAGATCACTTTGACAGCTGAGTAAAGCATGGACCAGAATAGGGAGAGATTTGTGTCAGGGTGACCATTCAGGAAGATAGGGTGATAGTCCAAGCAAGAGGTGATTAGAGCTTGCGCAAGAGTGGCTGCAGTGTCAGAGGAAATAAGAGATCATATACAGGAGATGTTACAAAGGTAAAATTGACAGGACTTGGAAATATGTTAAATATGGAAGGATGGTGGTGATAGAATAAGGAGTTAAGGCGAATACCGGGGTTTTGCACCAAATTCATTGGGAAGCATAGTGGCATTTTTGAGAATGATATGAAAGTTAGGAAGAGAAGAAAGTTTGGGTGACATTTACTAAGTTCAGGTTTAGACATTTTGAGTTTAAGGTGTCTATAGGACATCCAATTCAAGATGTCTAATAGGCAATTTTGGATGTGAGAGCAGAATTCAGGAGAGAGATTCAGTCTGGATAAGCAGTTTTGAAACATCATCAGAGTTATTGATTGAATCCATGGAAGCTGATGAGATCACCTAGTGAAATATCATGAAAAAAAGAAAAGGAGAAAGTCCAGGACAGAGCTCCTGGGGACACTATGGCTACTGAAGTACTGAAAATAAATGGGATGAAGATCCAATAAAATGTCCCGAGAATTAATGCCTAGATAGTTAGAAGATTCAGGATAGAGTAGTATCATAGAATCCTAGAAAGGAAAAAAATATCAAAAGGGGAGTGATTGTAAATGTAAAATTGTATTAATAGGGTTGACAAAAGCCTATTGGCTTTAGAAACTAAGAAACCAACTTTAACTTTAGAGCGAACACTTTCAAATAAATAATGAGATCGGAAGACAGATTGTAGAGAATTAAGAAGAGAGTGAATGGAAAAGAAGTGGAAGCACCAATTGTAGACAGCCTGCTCAATGTATATAATCACAAAAGAGAGAGAGAGAGAGATGTGGAACAACATTTATCTAGAGATGGATGGATGAAGCATAGTTTTCTTTTTATGTTTAATATAGGGGTGGATGGACATGTTTGTGGGAAGTAAAGAAGAAGCCAGTAGACAGTGAGATTGGAGATGATAGAGAGAATGCAATATATTCAGTAAAATAGACTGGGAAGGGATCATTTTTTCACATTAAGTGTTTTGTCCAGCAGGGAGAATGGCTACCTTTACATATGCGAAAGGGTTTGAAGGATGAGACAATGGCAGAAGCATCTGAATGATGTGACATAAAGGAGATAGGAAAATGTGAACTTATAGAGAAATGGGCTTTTATTCAATGAACTATGAAAGAAAGATTCTTAGCTAAGAGAGAGAAGCAATGAAAGGATGAAAGAAAAGGCTTGGAAAAGTTACTTGTGTGTGGGGGGTTGTGAGTAAATTAGGAAGGTATGAAAGAATTGGCTTTTTGAAAGTAAGGGACCACTTGAGATTATGTAACGTGGACATAGTAGAACTACAAATAATTTTGTAATATTTTGAAGACGTTATAAAAAGGGGGGAAGGCAGAGAAAAGATACATTAAGGGAAAAGGGAGAAATTATGAAAAAAACTTATTAAGATCCATAATTAGGTTGTGAAATTAGAACTATATGGAAACACGGGAGGAATGGGAGTCACTTGTACTTTACATTCATCTAAACTTTTCAAACGAGAGAAGAGCACACACATACAAATATGTATAAATAAATTCAACCAGGGATAAAAACAGGAGCAAAAAGACAGTAATGAGGAAAATAAAGAGGAGAATATATTCAGAGAGGTATTAGGCAAAAACAAAATAAACCATAAGCTTAGTAAGGGAATAGAGGAAAAAAGTAAAAGTTTTAAAAAGGGAAGCACAATAACTTTAAATAAATGAGAGAGTATGAAAAATAAAGAAATACAAGTGAATAAAGTATATGGACATAATTAACATTCACAAATAAATGTGAATGTGATAAATTCACCTACAACACAGAAAAATTTAGTAAAATGAATTAGATAGCAAAATACAGTAATATATATTTAAAATATGTTTTCCCACAATTGAGCAACGTGTTGTTTACAAGAAACACGCTGTTAACATAAAAGTTACAAAGACATAAAATATGAAATTGAAGAAAATTCTATTATAGTTTAGCTGTACAAAAAAGAGCAATGATATAAATAGAATTCCAGACAAGACGACAAAAATAGACATTATTAAAAGAGATGAAGAAAACTGCAGTTTGCTCAAAAGTAAAAGACAATGAAATGACTTAATATTATGAATAAAAAAACACAGAGTGAAAAGCATATATATGCATGTACACATGTGCATATACATATATTTATCTATTTCAAACAAAAAATAATTACAATAAAAAATGAGCAATTAAAATATAATGAAAGGAACCTCAGTTTATCCATTAGCCTTAGGTAGATCTAAAGCAATAAAAAAAAGTTAATGGCTTAAGTAGAACTTTAGACAAATAGATATGATTATTCTTTAGTGATTATTAAGTAAAAATTGAAAAAAATGAAAGAACCATAATTACATAGGATGGATGATGAAAAATATTATCCATTACAGAAATATGAGAGATTTAAGGTTATGAAAGGAACATATTTTTCTACCCAGTCATTATGGGGCAATTGTTTCATTTTATTATGTATATTTGTAATTAAAAGTAGCATTCTTATTTTTTTTTAATAGTGAGGGGGAAAGAGAGAAATTTAATATGAATAGATAATAGACAAATAGAGATTTGAAGAGTGATACAAATTGAAATATTGCATGCAATTTTATATAAGGCAACAATATAACTTACTTATTATGATACCTTTCATAAAGTAGGAAAAATCTATGAATTTATGTTATGTAAATATAAAATACATAATTTATATATAGTTACAAAAAATTATACCTGACCCTAAAATGGAGAGAGAGAGAGAGACTTCATTCTCTAGCCCAAGGATAACTTTCTTGACCATGATTAAACATTAATTTCCTCCTGAAAAATTTTATAAGTCTTGAATGCTATATTGTATATGTCGTTCTAGAGTTGTGATTACTTTATTCAACTCATTCCAGTACAGCTACTTTGTGTTGTCATATAATTTCATCCAATGATCAAAGTAATTAACTGATCCCAAACTGATTAAGAACCTGTTTACACATTACTTTCTTTAATTTGTTGATTCAGTCAAGAAGCCCAGCTTTCCAGTAACCACATTATTTGTGGGTGGGGCTGATTTATTGAATGATGTTCAAATATGTGGAATTAAACTCACAAAGAACTGAATATATGGGGGTAGTATATTGGTATAGAAAACCACAAATTTGTGTTATCTCTTTTGAATTCTATTGGAATTTATTTTGTTAAACATTTCCAAATTATACTCTGGTTCAGCCCCTTTTAGGAGTTTTTCAAGATGTTAGTTTTACATGTCTGCCTCAATCATGATGTCTGGGAATTTACATCACATGGGGACTTTTATTCCCCACCTTTTATACACAGTTTTCTTTTCATACATGCATATTTAAAAATGTGTAAATAAAATGAACCAATTTTATGTATATATGTATGAATATATATGTACATATATATGAATATGTATTTGAATATATATGTATATATATATATGAATATGTATTTGTCATCAAATACAGATATAAAATTTATGTAAATGCAGGCATAATCATTAAACAAAATACTGGCTTTTAAACAAATGCTTTATTAACTTCTGTTTTACATCATTCATTTCTGTCAAATTTTGAGTTACAATTTTTCCCCCCGTTTTTCCCCTACCCACCCTCCCAGAATAGCAGTCCCACAAGATATCGCTTCCTCCATCCTGCTCTCTCCCATATCTTCTCCCTTACCCCCTTCGACTTTTCCATTAGAGCAAGGTGAATCTCTGTGCCCTGATGCCAGCACATCTTATCTCCCAATTATATGCAAAGGAGTATTAATAATAGCATTTATATATATTTGAAACATTTAATTTTAAGACCTCGAAATTCAGATCCATTCCCTTCCTCCCTTGTCACCCATTCCCTCTGGGAACATAAGTAATTCAGTATATGTTGTATATGTCTAGCTATGCAAAACATTACCATAGTAGATATATTGTACAAGGCTGCTTATAATTCCCTCCCACTCATCCCACCCCCCACCTGGTCCATTCCCTACTTGATCCTGTCCCTCTTCTATAGTGGGTACTTCCAACCTCCCCTCCCCCCAAGGATGCCCTCCCATCCATCATCCCTCCTCTCATCCCCCTTCCCCCTATTCTGCTGTAGGTTGAGATATCCCATTTAGTATGTATGTCATTCTCTCCCTGAACCAAATTCAATGAGAATGTTGTTTTGCCTTTTTGCCTTCCTATTCTTCCCCTCCCTTGCAACCACTTCCCCTTGCTTCTTCTACATGAGATAGTTTACCCTACCCTGTCTCTCCCCATCTCCTCTTGCCACTTTCCTCTCTCACCTCATAATTTCACCCCTTGAGTATCCTCCCTTCCCAACAAATTTAACCTATGCCCTCTATCCATATATAACTGTAAACATATATACACACATTCACATATGTATTCATGTGACCATATACCCTTCTTCCATTATTTTCATACTGAGAAAAGTTTCATCAGTCACAGTTATTGTTTTTCCATATAGGAATGTAAATAGTTCAACTTTGATAAGTTCCTTTTGATTTCTTTTCCCTGATTACCTTCTCAGGTATCTCTTGCTTCTTGTGTCTGGATGTCAAATTTTCTATTCAATTCTGTTTTTTTCCTCAGGAATGCTTGAAAGTCCTCTATTCCACTGAATGACCATATTTTCCCCTGAAACAAAATACTCAGTTTTGCTGGGTAGGTGACCCTTGGGTTCAGTCCCAGCTCTTTTGCCCTCTGGAATATCATATTCCATGTCCTTCAATCCCCTCAGTGTAGAAGCTGCCAGGTCCTGGTCTATTCTGATTGTGTTTCCACAATATTGAAATTGTTTCTTCCTGGCTGCTTGTAGTATTTTCTCCTTGATCTGGGGATTCTGGAACCTGGCTATAATATTCCTGGGAGTTTTCTTTTTGGCATCTTTTTCAAGAGGTGATTGGTGGATTCTTTCAACCTCTATTTTGCCCTCTGGGTCTAAAACTTCAGGGCAATTTTCCTTGAGAATTTCTTGAAGGGTGATTTCTAGGTTCTTTCTTTGATCATGGCTTTTGGGTAGTCTAATAATTTTTAAATTATCTCTCCTGGATCTATTTTCCAGGTCAGTAGTTTTTCCCATGAGATATTTCACATTGCCTTCTATTCTTTCATTTGTTTGTATCTGCTTAACAGCATCTTGATTCCTCATAAAGTCACTAGCTTCCATTTGCTCCAGTCTAACTCTGAAGGAATGAATCTCCTCAGTGAACTTCTGAGACTCTTTTTCCATCTGGCAAATTCAGCTTTTTAAGGTATTCTTCTCCTCATTGCCCTTTTTGGCCTCCTTTGCCATTTGAGTTAGTCTATTTTTTAATGTGTTGTTTTCCTCAGTCAGTCTGTTGACCCTCATTTCATACTTTTCCTGCATCCTTCTCATTTCTCTTTCCAATTTTTCCTCCACTTCTCTTATTTGATTTTTAAAGTCCTTCTTAAGGTCCTCTGTGGCCTGTAACCCACTCATATTTCCCTTTGGGGCTTTTGGAGCAGGATTTCTGACCTCACAGTCCTCTGACTGTTCCATGCTTCAATCCTCTTTGCCCCCAAAATAGGATTCTAATGTTTCATTTTTCTGTTTATTTTGTTTCTTTTGCCTTGGCATGTTGCCTCTTAATTACTTAACTTTTGGGCTTGTTCCCACAGTAGAACTCTGCCACCAGACAGGGGAGCTTCGTCCCGAATGTGTGGGGGAACAACTTCCGTTTCTGGCAAGCTGGAAACCCGCCCCACGACCTCCCCCCGAGACCTCAATCCATGTCCAGGGAGGTTAAAGCAAGAGTGATTACCCCCCCACCCAGAATGATTGCTGGATCTCCCTACAGCTCGCAGGCCAGGAGCTGGAGACACCACTGAAAACTACAAAATGGCATGTCTCCTCAGCGGCTTCTAGCCCCCAGGGGAGGAAGCTGATGCATTCCCCAAATACTGGTCCCAAAGTCCATAGGGCACTAGCCTCTGACTTTGTCCTAGGCATGTCTATGTTGATAATTCTGTAATCGGCACAGCTGCTGGTGTTCTGGGTTCCTTCCAGCCGGCTGCTGGCCCAGCCCCCCGGGGCTAAAACCACAGCTAACACGCTCCTCGACTCAGCTCTCCGCGCACTGCGCTGCTGGCTCCCAGAGCGCTGCGCTGGCCCTTCCTGCAGGGCTTCTGGGCTTTCCTCACAGGGAGGTTAGCTTCTCTGTCTCGTTCTTTCGGTGCTAGGGTTCCAGAAGTTGTTCAGAGTCTCCTTTTACATAGTTTGGAGGTAATCTGGGGGGAGAGAGCCTTTTAAATGTTGTTTCTACTCTGCCATCTTGGCTCTGCCCCCAAACAAAATACTTTTAATAACTGTGGATAACAGGAATAGAATATATGAATGGAAGAAAATGAATATTTAAAAGAATAACCAAAGGACTTATTGTTGAGTACACAGAAGTTTACTCCAATCCATGAGAAAAATGAAATTTTTTACCAATGCTATATGCTGTTTTTATTTAAAAGACTTTGCAGACACCAAGGAGGCATACTTTTATGGAGGTATAAGTAGCAAATAGCAGTATGAGATGAATCAAGAAGCTTTAGGACTAGGTTTCAAACTGATCTTTTGAGCTTCTTATTATTTGTTTGAATTTGTTACAAATCTATACCTATGCAGACCTCATTTTTAAGTCATAATGCAGCTAGAAAATGGAGGGCCCATTTAGTTATTACAACCCCCACCTTACATATGAAATTGCTATACAGGGAAAGGAAGTCATCTTCCTAATATGGCAGACACTTGATTAAACAGCAAGGTGTCTATAAATTCTACATTATGGTATTAAATTATTTTGTTTTCCTCCCCACTGAACTTTAGTAGCCCTATCCACATCACTAGATTAAAAAAATTCCTAACTTTAATGGAATGGGAGTAAGGAGAAAGTGTCAGAGACTAATAACTCCTTGAGGACAGAGGTTCCTTTGTTTTTGTCTGGTGCCTGGAGCCTACCATGGGCTAACAGTAATAAATAAGTGTTTGAGGATGGACTGAAAAATACTGGCACATCATGAACATTACTGAGATAGAGATTATAGTTGAGGGAAATGATATAGTATAACAGAAGCCTGAAAAGTGATGAAGATAAGAGCAAGAGACCCACATTCTCTCAGCACTATCTTTTGACTTTTGGCATCAACACACATTTTACTCTTTTCATTCTAAAGAAGTACACATTTAAATAATTGACTTAAGATATTTTGTATTTAAGTGACAAATAGGAATATTATTTCTATGAATTATAAGTTCATTTTTAATTTAAGCCTATTTTATTAGAACCTTGGAAAATTTACTGTACAAAGTCTGGGGAGGAGTGAGTGCATTCAGAACTCTAATTTATGATGTGTTTAAAGAAATATCAGGCTACAAGATTGAATTCAAAACTGAAATGCTTTTACTTACACATATGCATAGGAAAATCAGACTTGTGGCTAGGTTGAAGTTAGATAAAGACTTTTGGCCTAAAAGTTTAGTTTTGTTGAACACAGGCACTCTCTGTCTCTGTCTCTCTCTGTCTCTCTGTCTCTCTCTTTTTTTGACTCTCTCTCTTACATGTGCATACACCCATACATGCACACACACACACACACACACACACACACACACACACACACAGGTGTAAAAGTATATACCTGTAATTTCATTTTTAATCCTCATCTCCTCAATAATTTGTTGGAATTGTAGAGATTACATAGCTGATTTCTAAGGGTGATCTACCCATTACAGGTTAAAATCAGGATATATATAATACTTAGCCTAAGTTATTTTAATTATCCTTAAGAAAGACTAAATAGAAGTTGCAGGAAGTTTGATTGTTGAAGGAAGTTTGATTCTAAATCTACCTAAACCTACATCTTGCTGCGCTAGCTTATTAGCTAGGATCAAATCTGTCCTGTGTTGTAATGGCATTAGAGTTTAGGGTAAAAAA
>WOXC01003399.1:0-42686 GCA_011680675.1 Gymnobelideus leadbeateri
ACAACATCCATGTCATTGATCAAATTTCCCATTTAAATTAATATTCTTATTTGACTCTGGTACTTCCTTTTTTGGCTCTGTACTGACTGTATTGGGATCAAGAGTTTATAGGTTTGTGCTAATTAACAATACTGTATTAGAAGTGTTTATGATTAGGTTGTTACTTCAACTACTCCCAGGTCAAGGATCAAGAATGATGTCTTTGTTTCTTATGACAGGTTGGTGGGCTCATGTGTTCTTCTAGTGAGCACATGTCTTAATGAGCTTTCCTTCCTCCCCAAACCAAGATGATTAAATCACCAAATATTCTTTGAAGGAATTTTTTTGGGAAATGAAGAGGTAAGCATGGGCAATCATGCTTCATTTAGCCTCAAGGTCTCACCCAGGATTTTGGCAGCACATTTGACCTGTAAATTTTGCTCACTATTAAGCCAGTCATCAGATGAACCAGAAAATGGGAGTAGTCCCAGGTACTTACTAAATTGGAAGACCAGTTTCTGAATGAAAGAAGAGTAATAGCTATCATTAATCCTAATAAAGGTGATTATAGAGCTTGCACTATCTATGCTCTAATGCAAACACTGCCATTAGCCCTTTACTTTCCCATCAGGATAATCTATGGACACTCTATTCATACCTAGGAGTCTTAAGTGATGATTGTTGTTGATTCTGAGCACCAAAAACTTCAGAGAAGTCATTCAGAACCTAAAGCTAAAAGGCATCTGCTTTCTCCCTTCCTTCCATACTTCCTTTAATATCTTCAGGTTTTACATGACAGCTGTTTCTAGATAGTCTTCCTCCCTCTCCACATACCTGTGAGCCTTCCATTATAAAAGAGAAAGACAGTTATGCAAAACTAACCAATATAGTGAACTTGACTTATAATGTATGCAATATTATGCACGTAGAGATCCTACCTTTCCATTGAAATAAGGGAGGTCCATTTCCCCATCTCTTTTTCTGGGACAAGATTGGTCATTACAGTAATACAATGTTGGGATTTATTTTAGAATTCTTTTTATTATATTATTGTAGTCACTTTGTACATTGCTTTCCTGGGTCTGCTTACTCAGTATCATTTGTTTCAGTATTCCCATGTTTCTCTGAATTTCTCCCATTTGTAATTTCTTATAGCACAAAAATAGTGTGTTCAGTCATTTCAATTTTGTTCTACTACTCATGACCCCATTTGGAACTCTCTTGGTAAAGATACTGTAATGGTTTGCCATTGCCTTCTCTGGCTCATTTTACAGATAGAGAAACTGAGGTAAACAGGGTAAAGCAATTTTCTCAAGGTCACACAGCTACTAAGTGTCTGAGGTCAGACTTGAACTTAGATGAATCTTCCTGACTCTAAGCCCAGCACTCTATCAACTGTACTACCTAACTGCCCTATAATAATATTAGCTAGCATTCTATAGCACTTTAAGTTTTGCATAGCAGTACATATATGTATAAACACACACACACACATATATGTGTGTGTGTGTGTGTGTGTATGTAGCCATTTGATCATCACAACAACCCTATGAAATAGGTGCTATTATTATCCAGATGAGAAAACTGTGATGAGAGAGGTTAATTGACTTACAGCTAAGTAAGTGTCTGAGGCAGGAAATTCAGGTCTTTCTGATTCCAAGTAGTCTGGTACCCTATTCAACTATTATCCAACTGACAGGCATTAACTTTGTTTGCAGGCCTTTGGTATCTCTCTCTCTCACACACACACACACACACACACACACACACACACACACACTCACTCACACACACACACTCACTCACACACAGTGCTATAAACAGGTGATTTCTTACTGTCTTTAATCTTATTGAGATATATAAAGGATGCTGATTGCTTAACAATTTAGTACAAACTCCACTATCAATCAGTCAATAAGCATTTAAGTCCCTACTATGTACCAGGCACTGTGCTAAGCAGTAGAAATACTAAGAAGGGCAAAAGACAGTCCCTACTCTCAAAGAGCTTACAGTCTAAAGGTGAAGACAAGATAAATACATATGCACACACATATGTATATATATACACATACATGCATATAGCATCAGTTGAGAATAATCACTGGAGGAAAGGTACTAGAATTAAGGGGCTGAGAAAGGCTTCTTGTAGAAGGTAGAAATTCAGCTGAGACTTGAAGGAAGTCAGGGAAGCAAGGAGACAAAGTTGGGGAGGGAAGGAGTTCAAAGTATGGAAAACAGCCAGTGAAAACCCTGAGTCTAGCATTACTCACAATCTGGACCAGTGACAATAGAGAACACAGTAAGGGATAAATCTTTACTGCTAGTATATGTTAAAAGTTAAATTGGTGGCTAATGGGCTAAGTTCACTTGTATTTTTATTAGTCATAGATTTAACTTTATAGGGCTATGTGAGTTCATTTATTAAGTCAGCTCAGGTGGCATTGTTAAGGCCAAGCACACATTTCTTTGCTTCAGTCCATTTAATTCAGAGAAGGTAAGATTTTGATCGTATTGATTTGTGAGCTTAATCCAGAACTTAACTGGTTTGATAACAGAGGGGAAAGCATAATTGTAGAGAGGGAACAGGAAGATAGACAGTATAGGTAAATTGGTGATATGATACAAGCAAAGAGGGATCTAGATTTGTCTCTGGAATGTAATATAGTAGATGCATTTTACAAAAGTAGCCACTAGATAGCAGAATGAGTATAGGAGTCTTGCTTGCTTCCTAGGCAAAAAAGATAAACCATTCCTTATAAGCCCAGACGACAGTGTGGATGACTGTGTTCAGTTAGTATGAATGTTTCACTGTGGAGAGACTTTTTTCTACTGTTATTCAATATGATTATTTCCTGCTAGTCTTATCACAGTTTGTTGTTTTTGATGTTTTCCAATCAGGGTGAAAGAGAAGCTCATTTACTACTGCTATCATCAAACTTTGACTTTTGTCATGAAGAAATATTTTTTAATGGTGGTGGGGGAGAGGGGGGGAATGAGTAAGGGATGCCAAAGAACCAAGCATACAAGCAAATGTTTCCAAAATTAAGTGGCATATCATTCACAATCTGGCTTACTTAATGATGACAAGAGTAGTCTCTATCAAATTTGGTCAGGAACCCCACTTATTTAATTGAATACTTCCAGATGTGTTACATGACTCAGGAGTTTGATAGTGAAGATTAATATTTTGGGAGTATACAATCCATCTTAGCTTGAAATGTTAGATTTGTATTCCTAAATAGTATGGAAAATTTTTTAAGTATGAGTGGCTTTTAAGAAATTTTTAAAAATCAGACTCAATTTTTCCCTTTTAAATTTATTTATTTTTAGTTTACAACGTTCAGTTCCACAAGCTTTTGAGTTCCAAATTTCTCCCCCTTTTCTCCTACTCCTCCCCCCACCAAGGCAGCATGCAATTCAATATAGGTTTTACATATACCTTCGTATTAAACATTAGTCAAGTTGTAAAGAAGAATTATAACCAATGGAATGAACCACGAGGAAGAAAAAACAAAACAATAAAGGGAGACAGAAAACAGTTTGCTTCAATCGGCATCCAGTCTCCATAATTCTTTCTCTGGATGTGGATAGCCTTTCCAATCAGACTCAAATTTTTTAATTCTCTTCTCTCCATAACTGACAATTTCAAGACCTTTGGCCTTATAGAAAGAGAAGTCCATTTTACCTTTCTCTTATGGCTAATTGAATGGGAGAAATGAACTCTAGAATTGGAGAACCTACTGGCCTACTAGAACCCACTAGCTTAAAGATCATCTTGTTAAATTTATACCAGAGGTATGAGATCTCTCTACCCAATCCCAGTAAAAAATGTCATATCTCTGTTTGAACTCCTCCAAAGACAGAAGAATCATGAACTACTGAAGTTTCACAGTGCATTATGGGAAAATTTCAAAATGCTAAGATCAGCCTCCCTATAATTTAGACCCATTGGGCGAATTAAATCATATGTGTGATAACTCTATAGTGATTTAAACTTTCCAAAGCACTTTACAATAGCCATTCAACTTTTCTGGATACTTTGGGAAACAAAAAGAAGTCAAAGCTGAAATTCCTGCCCTCAAGGAGCCTCTCACTGAGAAGTCATAAAAATTGAAAACAGCTAAAAGATAAAAGAGTTAAAAGAAAATATTAGTGATAATGAAAGGAAACTTTAAAGTGCCAACAGTAAAATAAAATTAAAAGAAATGTTCATTAGTTTTAGCATGTTGAATATGTCACTATACTATAATTCTGTCTTGTGATGATGGCACACACACACACACACACACACACACACACACACACAGAGATTACCTCCTCCTCTTGAAAAATACCCAGCTCAAGTCACTCAAGAGAGGCCTATTTGTGAAATAGTCTATTTGTGACTATTTGTAAAATAAATATAAAAGGTCATTTTAATCTTTTCAGTCTCTAAGAAACAACTTTTGGAAAGCACCTTCCTGTTATCTAACTAAAGTGCTAAAAAACCAAAGATGTCTATAAAATCTAAATGTTCTATATTAACCTCTCATATGTACTGTCCAGAGATAGTAAAATACTTTAAAATTAATTTTCTATAAACATTATCCAAATTTAAGGCATTGAATTTTATTTTTCAATACAATGTGTTTTTCCTTTTCCCAGTACCTGTGAGTTTTGGTAAGAAATTAGTATTTGTTGACTAAGAAACCTAAAAAAAAATTCCTATGAAGCAGCCTGGCAATCAAGGTCCCAGCCTATCTTATGGTGGCCTTCTTTACATACTCTAAGGTCCACCTAAATCTGACTAGTCACTTTCCCCTCTACACATCCTCCATTTTCCCTGCTTCATACCCTAGACCTAGAGTGCTATCCTCCCTACTGCTATCTTCACTTATCAGAAAACAGAAATTTTCTGCTGCCTTGGAATGTGGACTGAAAAGAACTAATAACCAAATAAGGCCAAAAGAAGGGGTTGATATATTTATGTGCCACAATGAATTTTCTCTAATTCACTTCTAACAACATAGAACTTGATTCTGAGATCCCAATTAGAAAATAACTCCTACTGGACCCATTGGGGGATAGATAAGGTAGAGCCCTCCAAAATCTGGCCCAAGCGATAGAAGGCATCTTTGGCCCAAAGACGCATGATACAAAGAAAATTCTAATTGCTACAGCTAAGTAATTAGAAGCCCCAACCTGTAAATCATAGTTCTCCTAACCCCTTTAATTATGCACACAATTACGTGGGTGACTCATGCATTCTCTGCCCTGGATGAACACATTTACTGTCTTATAGTAGTTACAAGTTTCAAGCTGATTTATCATGATTTTGTTTGGCCAGATGGTTTTGGTGCCATTCTAGTGTATTTTGTGGTTACATATTTGCTGTGAACAAACAATGCCTTTCCCAGGTAGTGTGTGGGAAAGGACTTGCTGCAAGATTTGTTTACTATTCTTTTAGACTTCTCGAAAATCAAACAATATTATGTACATTTTTAAAAGTAGCTGTGCTCAAATAAATCTTCAGCAATCTTCTCACAAGCTTTCCTTCACTACTGGGGATATTTATTGACAATAAATTAGTTGCCTAAAACACTACTAAAAATAGGCAGCTTATTTTCTTGAAGAGAAGTATACTCCCTTTCGAAGTCATTTTTCAAAGAAACCTAAGTGGACATTGTTGACCAAGTTCGTTTTCTTATATCAAACTATAATAGACACAAATTCAATTCAATTTGACAAGCTTGCGTGTACTATGTGTAATCATAGTGCTAGGCTACACTGGGGACACAAAGACATCGGGAATGCCTTTAGGTAATATCTATCCTCAAGGCCCTTATTTTCAGTGGTGAAAGAACAGCATATACTCAGATAAGTAAATGCAAAACATGTAAAAATTAAATGCAAAATATTAAGGGGAGGAAGTTAGCACTTACTCGGATATGGCCTCATGAAGGTAACATTTGAGCTTAGCCTTGAAGGGAGCTAAGAATTCCTAAGGCAGAGGGGAAGAGGGAGAGAGTTTATGATATAGTTAGGACTACAGTTTTAACAAAAAGTTAGTATTGTATCTTAATTATAGGAGCTAAAGAAAACAAGCATA
This sequence comes from Gymnobelideus leadbeateri, assembly GCA_011680675.1. NCBI lineage: Eukaryota > Metazoa > Chordata > Mammalia > Diprotodontia > Petauridae > Gymnobelideus > Gymnobelideus leadbeateri. Next base: position 6,068 of record WOXC01003399.1, read on the forward strand.
TGATATTATACACATGATACCATTCAGGGCAATGGAAAGAAGCTTAAGTAAAAATTATAGGCTTCCATATCTAGGAATTTAAATGAACTACTGAGCCCAAACTTGCTAATTTCAATTCTATTTGATTCAATTTTATTCTGCAAACATCTATTAAGCACTTAGGTATAAAGCAGTGTAGTTGCTGCTAGGGATATAAAGACAACAACAAGAAAAAAAAACATACGAATCGTATGTTGCCCTCAAGAGGCTTACATTCTACTGTGGAATACAATACATACACATAAAAGTAAATAGAAGGTAATTTGAGAAAGGAGAGTTTACCAGGAACTAGGGGGAATCAGGAAAGGCTTTCAGTAAGAAGGGACACCTGAGATGAATCTTAAGGGAAGTTAGGGATTCTCCAATAAGACGGTAGTGTGTTCCAGAAGTGGAGGACAGGCTGTTTAAAGGACTAAAATAGGAAGATGGAATGTTTAGTACAGAGAATGGCAATTGGGACAGTTTGAGTGAAATGAGAATGTTGAAAGGGAATGGTGTGAATCAAATCTGGAAATGCAAGCTGGAGCCAAAATCCAGAGGATTTTAAATGCCAAGTACAAGAGTTTAAATTTCATTCCAGAGGCAACAGGGAGCCACTAAAAATTCTTAAATTGGGAAGTGACATGGACAGATTTGTGTTTTGGGGATATTATGTTTGACAGGTGCATGGAGGACGGCTTCATGTATACTGGATGCATGGAGACTAATTGGGAGGCTACCGCAATAGTCCAGGTAAGACTTGACATCCTCTCTCTCCTTTCCCTATCTGACCTTTCTTGACTTATTTCATATCTTACTCTGTACCCTTCTTGTGCTCTGTTTTTCATCTTCCATACACTTGCTCCCATCAGTCCCTATGTCTGAAATTTACTCTTCCACCATTTTGATCTGTGAATTTTTTACATGTCCTTCAATGCTCACTTTAAATACTACTTACTATCTTTATAATGATCCCTCCAACCATCAATTACTCCTTTATCTAATCTTATAACCCTGTACTTCTCTTATACAATTATGTTCAAATTTATATTATAGTTATTTATTCCCCTCTTTTCATTTAGTAGATTGTATAATTGTTGAGGTCAGAGACAGTCTCCTATAACTTTGTATCTCCCTGCCTCAGTATCTAGGGGAGCTAATCTTGAATTGCGTTCATTACATGTGGCAGATGCATAACAAATATTTGGTACATAAATATTTGGAAGGAGAGCATCATTTCAAACACAGAAGAGATGATGGTAGAGTTTATATACTCTTTTGAGATGGAAAAGGAAATTTTATAAGGGAAGAAGAGCAAAGAAAGACGAATGGGGCAGTGCAGCTGACTGAAAGATGGAAGATAAAAAGTGAGGATATGAAGCCATGTATTGGGAGATACGAGAGCAAACTACTTCTTCCTTTATCAGAAATTTATAGGGCTCCCACTTCTTTTTCTCCTAGAGAGGAGAATTTCAACAGAAAAAAGGGAGACAGGTAGCATTTCACTTTTTTGGATGGGTTTGAGCTCTTGGGTACAGATACAAGTTCTCTGATGGCAAACCCTGCATACCTTTTCATTCTGTGTTATTCTGGTTCACGTCTTTCTGAAAATCTTGAAGAGAAGATATACTCAACATGCTGAAATGGAAGTCTGCCTTGGGTCTTTTTAATGGTGGATGGTTATTTGTACAGCAGAGGCATGGATCATGGTCCTCTTAGAGTCCATGGGTCATATTATACATACTGTTGCTCTACCCCTATACACTGTAGGATGTGTGTGATATGTAACATCAAGGAATATGAGGTAAAGGAACTAGAAAGTACCCTGACAGAAATATGTGCCAGCACTATGACCATGACCATGACTCTTGGGACAATTGTTCAGTTGTGTCTAACTCTTGGTGGCCCCGTGGACCATACTGCCCATGAGGTTTTCTTGGCAAAGATACTAGAGTGGTTTTCCATTTCCTTCTCCAGTGGATTAAGGCAAACAGTCTTGTCTAGAGTTATACTGCTAGTAAGTATCTGGGACTGGATTTGAACTTGGGTCATCCTGACTCCAGGTGGGGTGCTCTATCCACTGAGGCATCTAGCTGCCCTGTGACAGCAACTACCACTATTCCTTCAGGCTAAGGCTAACAATGGATTTAGAATAAGATAGTCCTACTTTTCTGGAGGTTAAGAGAGGGAAAGGGAACTTTTATTAAGTCTGGAATATGAAATTCACACTAATGTGCATGAAACCTTGGCTTCTTTCATTCAAGTTTGCAGCAATTTCCACTGGCTACAATGCTCCAATAGGTATAGAAGTTGTTGCTGTGTTACTTGCTGAGACGTGAAGCAGGAATCTTTGGAGAAAGTCAGTTTAGGATTTCTGACCTGGTCTCAGAGATTCAGTATTTGGCTTTGAATCACCATCCCCAAAGTTGTTTAAGGCTATCAGTTCTACGAAATCAGTGCCAATAATTTACAAGTGGGTAAACAGCATCTAGGCATGGCTTACCTCTTTTGTTATTTAATACAATCAAAATGAGAACTTTGTGAAAGTTTTTAAAAATGCATAAGGTCCTAAACAACTAAAGGAATGTGAATCTAGAGCTGAAAAAATGAATAGTGAATACATTCAACAAGTGAGCCTCCATATTTTCGCAAACTATGTTTGGGAGGCTGTTTTAAAGAAACTAACTTGTATTTTCAAATAATGATAGGTAATTCTTTAAAAAAAAAAAAACCTACTTAATATTGTAAAGAGTAAGATACAGTATGGATCATATTCCCCAAAACATAATGATTGTACATATCAAAAGTCACTTAATTACATTGCTTGTTACTTCTTAGTCCTATCATTATTTAGTCCTATCATTGCTAGTATCGTTATCAAGGGGTTTTCTAGACTGCAAAGCTCTCGAGAAACCAACTAATCTTCATTCATTTATGTATTCGTTTAATAAGAATTTATGAAGCTTTTTTGTGCACTCAGTACTAAGGAATGCTATGCAATAGTGGTCCTTCACACTGTTATGAGACATAGGCTAGAATTAGAAGGCACCATCTCTGACTTTGAGGAATTACTTAGGTATGTCCAGTGAATGAAGCAAGCCACTAGAAGAGGCAACAGACTCAAAGCTTTCTAATATGAATCTTAGTAAATAGGGCCGGGGATGTGATAGTGGTCTTCATGTATGTAATTAAAGGGTCATGTGTACATATGCTTCTTGGCTTCAATGGTCACAAATAGGACTGATGGAGGAAGGAGAGATTTATAGGGAGATAAATTTTGCCTTAATATAAGGGGAAACTTTCTAACAATATGAGATGTTCAGAAATGGGATGGACTGCCTCATGATATAATGAATTTCCATCCCTGAAGCCATTTAAAAATAGGCTAGATGATTCCTTGTAAATAGGGTCCATGCTTCAGGTTAGGAGGAGAATAGATGACTTCTAAGATACATTCCCATTCTGAGTTTTCTTTCCAAAAATATCTCTTAAAAAGGTCCTTCATGGGTTGCAATCTGCAATTGTGGGGGGAATATCCACATTTGCAAGGTCACAGACTATCTTATTCTCTTCACCACCACCCCCATGCCTTTTTTTTTGAAGCAATCAGGGAGAAGTTGTTTTCCCAGGGCTACATAGCTAGTAAGGGTCTGAGACTGGATTTGAACTCACGTCCTCCTGATGCCAGGGCCAGTGCTCTATCCACTGTGCTACCAGCTTTCCCTCATTCTCTTCCGTTTAAGACAGTTCCAATCACTTGAAGAGAGAGATATAAGGTTACCTGCAAAAAGTGAGAGAAAGATTTAACTAGACCATAGTTTTGAGAGGCCAGATTGATTGGCCAAATTTAATGATGCCTTTTGCTTAAAACCCTTTCAGCTTACTAATAGTTGGCATTCAGATAGTCATTGTGGTGTAACATACGTGTAATGGTCCTGTAAGCAGGGGAGACTTAGGCTTCAATTCTGCCCCTCTGTTCCTTCATCTGTAAAATGAGAATAGTAAATACTTTGTTTCACAGGGCTCTTGTGAGGATCAAATGAGATAATGCCTGAAATTTGCTTTAAAAACCTTAGAGGGTTACATAAATATCAATTATAATGTTGCTGTGGAAAATGCCGTACATCTGCTCACTAGCCTTCCTGAAACCAAGTAACTGCGACAATTTCTGGATAGATAATGTGCTATTTTTATGATAATTATGTACTGCAGGTTTATTAGCATCAAGCTTGATGTAGCAATTTATGAAACAATAATACCATTTTGTACCTTTCATCCCAACGTATTGAAGAGTATATTTTCTGTCCGGAGTGGGCTGATTAATTGACCTGTTTAGTCTGGAAGTTGTTGCTGTTCCTAATTGTCAGTGGAATAAACTGAGACCCCCACACCGCGTTGTAAATGTAGTATACTGTATCATTGTAAAGTAGTTATCGTTCAGTTATTTTCAGTCATGTCTGACTCTTTGTGACCCCATTTTGGGGTTGTCTTAGCAAAGACACTGGAGTGGTTTGTCATTTCCTGCCCCAGCTCATTTTACAGATGAGGAAATTGAGGCAAACAGGGTTAAGTAACTTGCCCAGGATCACATAGCCAGTACATGTCTGAGGCCAGAGTTGAACTCAGATGAATCTTCCTGACTTAGTGCTCTCTCTACTGTGCCACCTAGATGCCCCTCTTCAACTTGCTGATAATACACAGTACATGGGGCAGAATCCTGGAAGGCAAACTTGACTCCTTGTTCTAAATGTGAGAGACAAGCTTAAAATGGATCCAAAACAATTTTCCTTGAAAGAAAATCCTATAGAGTGAAAGAGGACCTTTTTACATGAAATGGATTTGTCTCAGAATCCTGATGAGTCTGGTGGCAGCAGGGGTAGTGGCAAGAATATGTGCTCTCCTCTGGACTGGGATTGGAGGGCAGCTCAGCAATCCTTTCTACCTTTCACCACTGTTTCTCATGATGATTTAAGTTGGAAGTCATATACAATGCTATTACAGCATCTCCTTAACTAACTTGACTATGGGAGTTTTGCTATATACATATACATGTACATACACACATATACACACATACACACATATACATATATACACAGAGATTTTTGTTCTAGAAGAGACTGAGGCATGCAGTACAATACTACATAATGAGGAAAAATTGTCAGCATTCTGGAGCAAAATGGAAGAAACTAAGTACATTTTAATATTTAAAAAGTCTCGTGGTATTTTGGATACATAGATTGTTTTCATATCTAATATGTCAGAGAAGGAAATGTAACTATCACTTTTTTCTGGGTTACTTACTATCTGTGTGACCCTGGTTAAATGATTTCACCTCTTTAGACCTCAGGTTCCTCATATGTAAAATAAGGGGCTTAAATTGGATGTTCTCTAAGTGGATTCTCATGTCCTTCATTTAGAACATCAGAGTTTCTTAGAATATAATTTGAAAAATGTTATCCTAAGGCAGCAGTTCTCAAAGTGTTCTCTGAGGACCCCTGGGGATCCCAGAGACCCTTTAAGTGAGTTCACAAGGTCAAAACCATTTTTTGCTATAATATACCAAGATGTTTTAATTTTGAATCTAGGAAACACTGACAGATATGAGCCATGTAAATAAGAGCTCTTTGGAATCCTCAATAATTTTTAAGACTTTAAAGGGCCCTTGAGACCAAAGTTTGAGAAACTCTGTCTTTAGAGATATAAGAAGTGGGGTGCATTCTAGAAAAGGATGACCATTTCTTCCCCCCAAAAACCAACTTGCCCTCACTGGTCAAGGAGCAGTTAAGTTTATCATGGCATTTTCCTTCCAAGTTTAATGTTTACATGTAATTATAAGGGTCCATCCTTAATGGAATGGAGCAATCTTCTGTGATTACAGAATAACACTACTTGGTCAGTGTTCAGTTTTTTGGTTTACTGGCAGGGATGCAGTAATATTTCTTTTTCAGGAGGAGAGAAACTGTTTCTTCATATTTCCATCTGTGCTTTAGTCCATCTTAGGTGGGAAAAGGAAAAGAATTTTTATTTGTCTCTTGAATGATCCTGATTTCATCTACAGGGCAGCTGGTTGTTTCTGATTTTTTAAAGGGAAAAAAGGCTTGATGCAGTCTGTCTGTGATGGCCTGTATTCTGTCCCTCTGCCAAGGGCTTAAAAGTGGTAGCATCTGCATCCATGGTTGTCTCGGGCATTCAGGCTCTTGGATAACAAGATAAAGGGCAAATGCTGAAGATTTTTGTGCCAAGAGTAGGAAAAGGATCAGAGCCAAGAAGATCAAACCAATGCTGCAGAAGGTGGCTAAATGGGCCCATTAACCTCCATCAGTGCCTAAGGATCTGTGCCAAGGATCTGCTTTGACAGAAAAAAATAAGATTCAGTTGTCTCCACAAGCCATAAGATGGGTGCACAATAAGTAAATGGAAAAAGCTTTCCTTTGTGGGTTAGGAAGGGCAAACCTCAGAGCCAGAATCAGGTATTTCTAAACTGATGGAATGCATGGCTGGCTATGCCTGGGACCCTAGAGGAAGTAGACAAATGCAGTTCCCTCTCCCTCTGGTAGTAATCTTGGGAGTCTGCCCATTCAGATACAGATAGTGTTATGTATCATGACTGTCCTGGAGTCAGTCTAATTTGAGTGCCTATCTTTTGGGAAAAGCTTCCATGTTTCATGTTACTGGCATCCAAGGGATATTTCTAGTTTTCTGCTCTCTTTCTCAGGTTTGTTGGCCTCTTTTCTTGGATTGACTGGGATTGAATTATATTTGTCATCTGTTGAATAATAGATACACTACCTTTGTCCAGAAGAAACTTTGGGGGTAGAAGTTAGCTAAGTATGCTATGTGCACATCTGCAAGCATGGTGGAGTGGAAAAAAGAAGGGAATAAGCACTTATTAAGCACCTACTATTTGCCAGGTGCTGTGGTAAGTGCTTTACAAATATTATCTCATTTGATCTTCATGAGAACCCTATGAGGTAAGTGCTATTTTTATCATCATTTTACAGTTAAGGAAACTGAGGCAGGCAGAAGTTAAAATAATTGCCCAGGGCCAAACAGTAAGTGTGTGAGACAGGATTTGAACTCAAGTCCTTTGGACTCCAGGCCCAATGGTCTTTTCACTACACCACCTCATTGCCTTATTCTGGATTACTATGAGATATGCAGTCTATTCTTGACTCAGACATTAACTAGCAGTTGCATTTCTGGCAAGTCAATTCACCTCCCTGTCTAAGAGTTAATAAGCATTATTTAAATACCTACTATGTACAGGGTACTGGGGACACAAAAACCAAAAGGAATTAAAATTAAACTCCCCAAGGATAGGGATAACCAGAGAAAACATCATGTATGCATACAAGTACATATATACATATAAATATATGACATAATATCATATATACACGTAGGTGAATATATGTATAGACACACTATATGAATATGTAGCATAGATAGCTAAACTCATGTTATATGTGTGCCTGCATGTGTGTAGATACACATATTATAGGTATATGTACATATTACGTACATCTATGTATATGTGTGCACATTATAGGCATATGTGTATGTATATATGTGAATATATACACAGTATATGAATTTATGCTTTACTTTAGTCTTGTATTTAGCACTTAGCACAGTACCTAGAATATAATAAATGCTTGACAAATGTTTGTTGATTGAATGATAAACAAAGACCATATCATTGGATGGTAGATATGAAACTGGAAGGGACATTAGCAGCTATAGAGTACAATTCCTTCAGTTGACAGAAGGGGAATAATGTAAAATACGTCTGGAAAAGTAAACTGGATCCAAAATGTGAAGGGTAGTTAAATAACAAACAAGAGTTTATATTTGATCCTAGAGGGAAGAGGAAGTCACTAGCTTTTTGAACAGGGGATGAACATTGTCAAACCTTCACTTTAGGAATTTTAATTTGGCAGTTATAAGGAGGAATGATTATAGAGAGGAAAGGGACAATGAGCTGGGAATCTGGGAAGTTAATTAGCAGGTTATTTCAATAATGCATGAAAGGTGATTAGGGCTTGAACTAGGATGGTGGCCTTAAGCAGAAAGAAAGGGACTGAAGTGAGAAATATTATGGAGATAGAATTAGACTTGGCAAGTAGTTGGATACAGGGGGATAAAGTGGAGGATAATTTTGGAATTGTGAATTTTGGTGACTGGAAGGATACTGATGGCTTCCAGAGAAATAAGGCACTTGGGAAGAGGAATGGACTTTGTGGAAAAAGTGAGTGGTGATTCTAAGGCCTTCTTTCAGCTCCAATCCATTGTGGTTATATATTTCTACCAAAAAGTCATTCTGGTAGAGAAGTTCCTATACTATTTGATGGTATGTTAGCACAAAGTTTTTTAAACAGGACCTTTTAATAGGAACAAAGATTGTAAATAAAGCAATAGCTGACATGTTAGTCCTCTGAAGTTTGGAAATCATTTTGTATACATTATCTCATTTTATCCTATAAACAATCCTAGATGAAAAAACAGACTTAGAGAGGTTATGCAGGGTTATATGGATAATTAATGTCAATGCTATGATTCAAATCTAAATCATCCTGTCCCCAAATACCATGCACTAAAGGCTTTCAAACAGGAGCTATTCCCCTTGCCCTCCTCATTCAGCCCCCTACCAAATCTGCAAGAATTTTAATAGAACTGGAATTGTTGACCATGGCTTTTCACCACAGATATCCAAATAAACTCAAGCTCTACATTTAGTTTTATTGAGCAATTGCTTGCAAATGTCCTTCCAAAGAAAAAAGCTCATGCCAAGAACCTGGATTTGGCTCTTTGAAGAACATACTACTACTGTCTTTGAGTAAGTTTGGTTTCTTTGGTTTTCAAGAGATAGTATTTATGATCTGTCCTGGCTCTTGAGTTATTTTTCCAATAACCAAAGCTGAAAAGTGACTAAAAAAAATAAAAGAAACTGTAGCAACCATCTTAACAGGAAGCAATTTGATTTTTGACCAAGTGTAGGACAACTATAGCATTTTAGGCCTGGGAGGGAATGTGAGAACTCATTGAGTAGATCTCCACCCTTTCCTGGCAAAGGCTCATAACCATCATAACACTAATGAGAGTAACTTATTTTTCTGCAACACTACATTTTTACAAAGTGCTTTATTCATAGAAACTCTGTGAAGTGGGCAGTTTAGGTATTATTATCCTTATTTTACAAGGGAGGAATTAAATGTCAGAAGGATTCTCTACTTTAACTAGGGTCACACTTTAAATAAGTTATCCAGCTGGAATTTAGATCTGCAAGGGACCTTAGAAATTAGTTTCAGCCTTCCTTGCTCTGCACGTAGGGAAACTGAGATCCAGAAAAGTGAAATACTTTGTCTAAAAGTTTACACAAGTAGTGAAAAAAGGGTCTTCCCCATCCAGATTGATTCTTTCAGGAAGGCAAACTAGGTAGTTTTTTTGCCTCAATTCTTACTTAGCCTTTAATTGCTGAATGGGCATTGTCTCAATTGTCAGGCATTGAGACATGAGAAAGTTCTTAACTTAAAAAGGACAAGGTCTCCTAGGCCAGCACCAGTCATCTTGACCTACGTCTTGCCACTGAACTCCAACGACTTCAGAGGAGGGAGTGAGTCAAGACATCACCCTTCTGGTGTCATTGGTGCTCTTTGAGAATGAAGGATAAACAACACAGAGAGGGGCAGAGGACTGGATTCAAATCCAGCTCCTCCAACTCCAAATTCAATACTCTTTTAGCTATACCATACTGTTTCATAGGTGAATTCACATTCTGCTTTTAGAAATAATTAGAATTTAGAATTTCTTTTAGAAAGGAATACTATAAATCTAATTGGAAAATTATTATCGTGTAGTGGAAAAATTTGGAATCAGCATACTTCAATTCTAAGCTCAACCCTATCATTTGCAAGCTACATTACCTTGGTCAAATCATGTTACCTATATGGGTTTCAAGTTTCCTATAGTGATGAGGAGAGGTTTGGATGAGATGATTTCTTTTTTTTTTTTTTGCTTTTTGGAGGGCAATTGGGGTTAAGTAACTTGCTCAAGGTTTATTTGTGTGTGCGTTAAGTGTCTGAGGCCGGATCCGAACTCAGGTCCTTCTGACTCCAGGGCCGGCAATCTACTCACTGTGCCACCTAGCCGCCCCAGATGATTTCTAAGATGTCCTTCAACTTTAAGAGTCTGGTATCCCATGAACCACCACAAGGTGGTTCCCTAGTGTTGGAAGGGATCTTGGAAGCCATCTAATATAATTTATATCTGAGCAAGAACTCCCAAATGATGCAGATAACAAGTGACCATACAGTCTTTGCTTGAAGACTTCTAGTTAGGTGGGAAGCCCTCTTTGTCTTGAAACAAGCTATTTTGATTTTGCATAGGTTTAATTACGAAGAAGTTGTTCCTTACATGGAGCAAAAATCTCTCTCTTTTAATCCAACCATTTTGGAGAGCAATCTGGAACTATGCCCAAAAGGGCTATAAAAAAGTGCGTACCCTTTGACCCAGCAATACCACTTCTGGGGCTGTATCCCAAAGAAATCACAGAAGTGGGAAGAAGACCCATATGTACAAAAATATTTATAGCAGCTCTATTTGTTGTGGTAAAGAATTGGAAATCAAGGGGATGCCCATCAATTGGGGAATGGCTAAACAAGTTGTGGCATATGAATTTAATGGAATACTACTGTGCTGTAAGAAATGAGGAGCAGAAGGACTTCATAATAACTTGGAGAAACATATAAACTGATGCTGAGTGAGGAGAGCAGAACCAGGAGAACTTTGTACACAATTACAGACACAACGTATGTAACAACTAACTTTGATAGACTGGACTCCAAGGTTAGAAAACAACTACAAAAGATTCATGATGGAATGAGATATCCACATCCAGAGAGAGAACTACAGAGCCTGCAGATTGAAGCAAACTATTTGCTCTCTCTCTCATTTGTGTTTTGTTTTGTTCTGTTTTATCATTTCTTTCTCATTGTTCAGTCTGTTGGTTATAATCCTTTGCAACATGACTGACATTCAATGTGAGAGTATTTGTAGAACCTATATTTAATTACATGCCACTATGGGGGGGAGGGGGAGAAAATTTGAAACAAGAGATTGTGGAACTAAATGTTGTAAAATAAAAGTAAATCAATAAATAAAATTTTAAAAGTATCTATCTCTTTGCAACTGCCACCCACTACTCCAAGTTCTGCCCTCAGTATAGAACTGGTACTCTGGACTGCCAACTTACAGCAACAACTGATTGAGTTTGAAAAGATGTTTATCAAATCACATGTTTTCTCTGGGTTCAATACCCTCTGTTCTTTCAACCAATCCTTGTATGATTTGATCTTGAAGCCCTTCACTTTCTTAGTTGCCCTCCCCCTGGACATTTTCTAGTATTCTTCCTTAAAATATGTCCCCTAGAATACTACTTATTCATCTGACCAAGGCAGAGTATAGTGAGACTCTTCCCTAGTCACAGACACTGTCTTTCTTAATACATCTTAAGTCATATTAACTTTTTTGTTTTGTTTTTGGCTATGGTATCACACTGTTGACTCATATTTAGCTTGCAGTCAGCCAGGTTGTAGCAGCAAGCACCCCCATATCCCCAGGGTGACTGCCAACACAGGTTCTTAGATCTGCTTTTGTAAAGGAAAGCAACTCAAAATGGGTTAACAAGCTTACTTTAATCAAACAAACATATTAGCTAGTTCAGGGGAAAAAGGTCAGCACCCCGAATTTCAGAGTTACAGAACTTACAGATCAAACAGACAGGCTTCCAAATTGTCCAACCATTATATCAATACCAAATCACGGTTACCAGAGAGGGAAGCATCAACATCTGGGTTTTCAAAGCCGGGGGGGCTCTCAACAACGGCTTCCCAGAGTCTCATCTGGTCAAATCACACAACACTTCTCAAAGTGAGCCCCAAAGCAAAGCCTCTCCTCAGGGTTTATATAGCCTTCTCCTGGCTCAGAGAATGTAACAAACTTCTGGACCCACTGCCCAATCACAAAGTATCAAGGTGTGGGCTTTCCTGAAAAATAAGCCTCCCACCACAGGCTCCAGGTGCACTTAAGCTAGGGGCAGGGAAGATCTTTAAATTTGCATTTCCATTACACAGGTCTAATTTTAATTCCTTGTTGTCAGGAAATTATCCTTTATATCTTATATAGTCTTCCTCGTAGTCCAGAACAACTTCTCAAAAAGTGATAACTTTTGGAGGAACTCTGACTAAATAAGACCTCATTTTGTAAACCACCTTGTTAAGTGAAATGAGCTCAATACTAATCCCTTTAGGGATTCTGAGAAAGGTATTGAACAAGGTTTCTCTGGGTAGACAAAAATTATATTTGAGTCATATTTAAAAAGGGATACAAATTCTATTGGCAGGAGTGGTTAACTAATCACTTAGGAAATACCATTCTTGGCTAACTTAGAAACTGCTCTCCAACAGTCAGGACTTGGATCATCCACAATTTCTGCTTTATATTATGACTAATGAAATGTCAAAGATGCATTTATCTAATAATAGCATACTAAGTAAGCCAAGAGTTAGCCAGGCCTCTGGGTAGAGAATGATTGAAAGCTTCATATTTCTAAACTTCTGGACCATGGTTCCTTCAGAATTGTGGTTCTCAGCATTCATTCACTTATTCATTTTCCAAAGGATAGGAGGCATAATTCTAATGGTATCTGTCACTCTTACCTGGGACTGCTTTATGTTCTTTGAATGTAGTCATGAAAATCATTTCTCTTTCCAAGCGCAAACACACACAAAACAAATATTCTTAGTTATTGAGTAGGCAGAACCAACAGTGTTCTAGGAGAAAATGTTTTAAAACTTTAAGAACTGGCTCTGCTTCCTAACTAGTGATGTGCTATTTCAGGAATGAAAAAAGTCTTTGGTTTCTTAAATCTCAGGTTACACTATGTATCTAAAATTCAGGTTTGTAACAATGAAACTTACACATTTTTATAAATACTATGTGTGTGCATGTATGCATGTGTACGTGTATGCATGTGTGTGTATATACATGCACACATAGATATTCACTCTATTTTACTTCTGGTGAATTTTAAGTTGAGTCAGTGTTGGAACTACAGAGGATCTTAGAGATCATATAATTAACTCTCATTTCACTGATGAAGAAAAGGAGGCATTTACAACTAACTAGCCTATGTTTGAACTAACAATCCTGTCTATGTGTGACTATATTAAATATTACAAAAAGAATGTGCGGTATGCTTCTTACACAAAGCTTAAAAGTATATGTGTGTGTGTATTTTTTTCTTTAAGGTTGAATTTTGGAACTTGACTGACTACTTGGGGGTGTGGTTGACCTCCAGGTTAACCCATAATGCCTTTGCTCTATGTTGACTGACACAATATTGAATTTCAATACTGACATGCATAGTGCCTATGGGTGCCATAGAGAAACAATCAGAATTCCTCTCTCCGTGAACCCGTTTCCCCAAAATTGAAAGCCTGAGGTGCCTTGACATCTACAAGAAAAGTTAGGATGCCTTTAATAGCTTTGATTTTGACCCCATTCCTATAAATTATGCAAAACATGTCACTCACATGAACAGCCCAGAATAGCCGTTGCCAGCTGTAATATAAAGAATGATACCACGGAAACTGAGAACTGGTTATGGCAGATACCCTGTCAAAGGAATGATTTATAATCTGGAAATACAAGCAGCAAGAGAGGCCCACCAGCTAGGTCTGTATCATTGAAAGCAATCAAATCCCGCAAATATAAAGCAATTTTGTATTACCATTTCCAAGTGCTCCCCACAATAAGCACTCTTGTATGTCGAAGTTTAATATTCAGAGCAGAAACCACAGACTCTAACAGCCGCTCCTGGTCAAGATAGCTAATAACAGTTCCCAGGCAAAGGCATTGCTGTAATAGCATTGCTCCAAGCAGCTGGGGATTTACTTGTATGTCAGCCTTTCTATCTGAGAACTAGAAAACGATGGTGGGTCAGACATCCATTTGCTTTATATATTGATATAATTTCATCAGAATTTATGATGTGGGAATTATTGCACGGGCAAGAAATGTAATCTAACCTTCATCTCACACAATGCTGCAAAGATATTATGTTTTTGAGAAAAATATACTTACTTGTTGAATCAGATTGCTGCAAGTGCATTCCTAATGGATTCCAATATTCCCTTGGACAAGTCATTGCTATTTGCATCGGATTTATTAAACAGGTTTTATATAGTACGTTAAAAAAAACCCTCTTCTTATGCCATATGGTCTTTCATTTTCTTAAGTACAGACATGTGTATGTACATTAATTGTAATTTTTAAACATCTGTATGAGTAACAGCTCATTTATTCCTCTAGCTTATACTTGAACTTTTAATGCCCAAGTATTGAAAAACATATATTATCCTCTTTCATCCTTATGATAAGAACACTTTGTCTCAGCCATCAAATAGAGCAAATGTTTACAGCCTTCAAGTGCCTATAACAGGGTCATTTTGTAGCAGATCACAGCTGACAAAGGTCCCTTTGGCATTTACTCTGTTGAACTCTCCCTTTTATCTTAAACTGTCTTTTTTTCCTTCTAGTTGTAATAGTTGAATTTTAAAATATAGTTTGCAATGAGGAGTTTTCTGTTAGTACTTACTCTGCCAAGAAACAAATGCTCATTAAGTCCAATCCTCCTCTTTTTAAGTGTATTAAGAAATAACCGAAGATTTAATAATTCTAAGGTGTTCATAACCTTCCTTTCCCCCAGAAGAATGTAAAATCCTTGAGGGCAAGGACTGTTTCATTCTTGTCTTTGTAATCCCAGTGTCTTGAATAGTTTCTGGCAGGATCGATGCTAGATAAGTGTTTATTCAACTGAATTGAGAAGGTGCCAAGGTATGAACACAGAACTAACAATTTAAAACATCCAGAATTACCTGGGTTCAGAGGCTGCTCCTCTTTCTTTTAAGTTCTCATTATTGTTGACTCATCACCAGTACGTGATTAATTCTACAGGAAATATGTACAAATTCCCAAGGTATCAGGACATACCTAATAAGGTGTCTGGATTAGTACCTTTAGGTAGAGTTTCTAGGGATTGAAGAGTAGCCTAATAGCAATATCAGGTTTGTTTTCTCTTGATACAGTGAGGTAAATTTGGAAAGCAGACCATCTTCATCTTGGCAAGTCCACTGGTCTCCTACCTTTCCAGATTTCTTACACCTTACTCCCTACCAAATAATCTACAATCCAATAACATTGGCCTCCTTTTTATTCCTCAAAGTACTTCATCTCCCTACCCCAGGCATTTGGCTATCTATCCCCACTGCCTAGAATTCTCTCCCTCTTCATCCCTGACATTTTCCCTGGCTTCTGTGAGCTTTTCCTGATTCCCTTTTAATTCTAGTGTCTTCCCTCTGTTGATTATCTCCAATTTATCCTGTACATAGCTTGTTTGTATGTAGCTGTTTGCATGTTGCCTCCCCCACTAGATTGTGAGTTCCTTGAGAGCAGGGGTTTACTGTATGACTTTTTATCCCTAGAGCTTAGCATGGTACTTGGCAGATAGTAGGCAATCAATAAACACTTATTGACTTACTACCATATAATAGGTGCTTAACAAATGTTTATTGACTGGCAGACTGACAGTAATTTCCCAAATCTAAGAAGAGAATTTATCTGCTCCTTAAATTTTTTTTAAATTATCCTTTACCAGGGGTGGCTAGGTGGCCCAGTGAATAGAGCACTGGCCCTGGAGTCAGGAGGACCTGGGTTTGGATCTGACCTCAGACACTTAACACATCCACAAAACTAGCCATGTGACCTTGGGCAGTCAACCCCAATTGCCCTCCAAAAAGCAAAAAAAATAAAAATAAAAAATAAAACTATCCTTTATCCTATGTAAATATGCTCAGTGGCTGTTTTGGAACTTTTAGTACCAAGAATGTATGCTGTTGCATGGCAGACCTCTTTCTAACCATACCAACTATAATAGTCCAAATATATGTGTGTGTGTGTGTACATGTATATATGTAAGTATATATTCTAATATAACATGCTAATATTCAATTGAACTAATAAAGTACAGAGTGTCGACATTCTACAGTTATTTCATCCCTAATCCTTTTTCATCTTTCTGATTATACATATGAATGATGGCCAAGACCATCAAAGAAAAGTCACAGCCTTTATGGTTCTGCAGTGGTTCTATTGAGTATGCAAATACATTCATGGCATAAAATGTTGATAATTGGGAACTCGATTTATTGAAAATTATTTTTTTAAAAGTCTAAAGAAGTCATGAAGTGCAAAGAAAGGGGAGGAAAAGGTTATAATTGCTCAGCTTGCTTTCTTCGATCAACTGGTCAGAGGCCCACTATTATAAAGTCCATAATTTTAAGTCTGCTGTGGCCATATGTGATGTGGTAGAATTTGTCCTGCTTTTCCATCTATTCTAAGAGTTATAGGGGACAATTTTCTTTATTCCAAGCCCCTAGAGGCTGCAGAAATAGAAGAGTAGAATTAGGTTAAGTGGCAAATAATTGTCACCTGGGTAAAAACTGCATCTGAGCTGTGTGTAAATATAGGCCATTGTGGACCCAGGTGGGAACAAACACCTTTCATATCTCTTGAGAATTATATCATCATTTCACATATGTTCTCATTTTAGGTGCATGCCTAGCAAGTAATAATATTTTGTAAGTTTAAAAGAATAATATCACTAGTCATGAAGCATCATTAATTTTTTTTTGTTTGTTTCACAGAACCACAGAATTTCTGAGTTGGAAGGGTCATCAGTGGCCATGTGGGTCAACAAATACTCCAACAATAAAAATCATCACTGTAACATACCTGACAAGAGGTTTTTACAGCATCTACTTAAAGATTTCCAATGGAAAGACACCCTTTGCCTCCCAAGGGAGCCCATTATACTTTTAGACATCTTTACCTGCATTGTTTAAATTTGCTTCTTTGCAATTCCAACCTATTACTCCTAGATCTGTCCCCTCAGGCAAGACAGAGCATTTCTAATAATTCTTTTACATGACAGCCCATCACATACTTGAAGACTACCATCACTGATGCCTCTGAATATTCTTCAGATTGTTTGCCCAGTTCATTCAAACTATCAATCTTCATATGACATGGCCAGTGCACCTTTAACATACTGGTTGTCCCCCTTTGAACACTTCCAAGCTTACCAATGTCCTTCTTAAATTATAGTTTCTAGAACTGAGCACATTTAAAAATGAGGGTAGAGTAAAAAGGGACAACATTAGAATTTTGGATGCTTTAAGATCTACGAACATTAAATGCAAACTCTGGCTTGGTCCTACTCAAAGCATCCAATCTTATTTCCCTCTAGTGCCCAAAATGAATCCTCTAACTGATGGGGTCCTTGTGATGTATATATGTCTGTAGTATCAATCTGTAACATCAGTTTGTAAATGGGGTGCTTTGGGATCTATGTCTGTAAAATCAATTTGTAAAAGCAGTCTGTAAGATCACATTTCCACCCCCCCCAGCCTCAGAGCATTGACTCTGCCCCTTTCCCCTTCCAGCACTCTGCCCAGCAACAACTCATGACCTGTTTATCTCTGCTTGAAACAATAAGTTATGTAAATGTTATCTCCCTTAGAGTGGCCAGCCCCACCAGAAATTCTTCAATACCTTATCTATAGGGTAACTCCTTAGTCAATTATATACCCACACTGTCTCTGATGACCTTGGTGGGAGGCAGACTGGGCAGTCTTTAGTGATGTGTCAGGCCTAAAACCACACCTCCAGCTAGCCCCACCTTGAGCTATTTCCCAGTGAATCGTGGGCAATACACCTGCGCAGTTGATATTAAAAAGTGTATGGTCCTTTGAGCACTGACCACTCCTTAGCTCCTCCCTGATCCCACCCTTACTCACCTAGTTAGCATAATTGACCCCTTAAATCTATGCCTGCGGCCTCTGTGAGTTTGCAGGTTCCATAAGAATCTAGCCCGCTGTTCTCTACAGCGTAACAATAAACTTTACAATTTAAGCTTCAAAGTTTGCTTGAGCCTGGTGAATTCCTTCCAGACTGGATGCCAGGAGAGGTATCCCTGGCAGAACCACTTACCCTCCACCCCTCCTTATCACCTTTCCCTCTTCATAACCAGACTGTTTTCTCATTGTCTTGTGAAAATGACATGTGTTTATTTCCTTTTTGCCTTCAATCCCATTGTTTGTCTCTCCCAGGAAATCTTTTCGACTCCCCATCTTTCCAAATGCAGGATTTTCTTCAAGCTCCTGCTTACTGCCTACCTTTAGTAGGAAGACTTTTGTGCTTCCTGTCTCTCTTTTTAAAATTTTTAAACCTAACACGACACACAATGAAATTTACCTTTAATTATAAACTATCTGAACAGGCAGTATTCGGAAGAAGAAATCAAAATTATCAATAGTCATATAAAATAGTCTAAATCACTACTGATAAGAGAAATGCAAATTAAAACAACTCTGAGGCATCATCTCACACCTAACAGATTGGTCAAATTTATAAAAGTAAGAGCCATTCCCCAACTGATAAATGGTCAAAGGATATGAACAGGTAGTTTTCAGAAGAAGAAATTGAAACTATCAATAGTCACATAAAAATACTCTAAATGATTATTGATTAGGAAAAAAAGCAAATTAAAATGACTCTGAGATACCACCTTATACCTATTAGTGCCTCACATGAAAGAAAAGGAAAATTACAAATGTTGGAGGGCATGTGGGGGAAAAAGGACATTAATGTACTGTTGGTGGAGCTATGAACTGGTTCAACCATTCTGGAGAATAATTTGAAACTATGCCCAAAGAACTATGAAACTGTGCATACCTTTTGATACAATAATACCACTACTGGTCTATATTACAAGAGATTGAAGAAAAAGGAAAAGGACCCATAGGTAAAACAACATTTATAGCACCTCTTTTTGTAGTGAAAGAGAATTAGAAATTGAGGGGATACCTATCAATTGGGGAATGCATAAACAAATTGTGGTTTATGCTTTTGATGGAATATTATTGTATTATAAGAAATGATGTAAGATATGGTTTCACAAAAACCTGGGAAGACTTATATGAACCCATGCAAAGTGCAATGAGCAGAAACACAAGAACATTATACACAACAATAGCAATATTGTAATGATAATCAATTATGAAAGACAGCTTCTCTGATCAATGCAGTGATCCATGAAAACTCCAAATGATGCTTAACAAAAATTGCTATACACTTTCAAAGAAAGAACTGATGAATTCTGAGTATAGATTGAAACATTTTTTAACTTTATTTTCTTTGCTTTTTTTGCAACATGGCTAATATTGAAAATATGTATAATGGGTATCATGATGTCTAGTTCAATCTTGGGTACAGAAGAGATTCTCAATAAATGTTTATTAATTGATTAGCATATAGATTACATATATACTAATATATACATATTTGTATGTATATATGTGTGTATGTGTACATGCACACATATATGAATTCTTATTTTTTTTCATGAACTTTCCTGCAGGGTTTTGTTTTTTGGGTTTTTTTTTCACCAATAGAAGAGAACACCTCTATGACAGACATGAAAATTGTACATATATATATATATATATATATCTATATATATGTCTATCTATCTATCTATCTATCTATCTATCTATCTATCTATATATATATATATATATATCTTAAGCTACCTGGACCTCATTTTCCATATAAAATGAGGGGATTAGACTAGAAGGATAGTAGATACAACACTGGACCTGAAGTCAGGAAGACCTGAATTTAGATACAACCTGAGGTGCTTATGAGCTTATGAGGATTGGGTAAGTCACTTGACCTCAGTTTACCTCAGTATCTTTAATAATAGATATAATACAGCACCTGTCATCCTGAGTTGTTGTGAGGATCAAGTGAGCTTTTAAATATTACTTTGCAAAGCTTAAAGCACTATATAATTGCTATTTATCAGATTTATCATTATTAATAAAATGACACTGAGGGTCGTACATTTAGCTAGTGATCAAATAGAAATATTGGTTTGCATAGAACATGAGACTAGTGTTCTAGAATACCCAGGCATACACAGACTATATTCTATGCATGACAATCAATAGAACACACAGCCTCAGTGGTATCAGGCAATTTTTTAATGAACTAAAATAGGAAAGAACAGCCAACTCCATTTCCCTTCTAGCTACTGATGGTTACACTCAATACATTTCTTCTAAAAGTCCTTAAGTGTTAATGGGTGAGTAGGTCTAAGGTAGCAATAACTATATAAATAACCTGATGTGGGGAAAAGCCACCACCTTGTGCCATTAGAATGACATAGCATGCCTCTAAGTATCTTTTCTGGGTATCTCTTTTTGAGGTTTGTGTCTCTGCATATTTTATGAATTGGATTCACTTGGGCCTGTTTGCTCACTGTCTGTTTTTAGTTTAAAGCATAAAGCAATGGAAATATAGCTATTAAATTAAGCTGGCCTTGGTGAAATTTGTCTGTTTCACCAGTAAGATTACTGAAATTTACATTTTCATCACTTTCCAATCTTAAGAAGAACTGTAAACTCCTCTTCAGGGAAGCATTCCAAGATGAATCTCAAGAGAACCAATTATTCCAATAAGAATGTCAGTAATGTTGGGGCTGACTGAAAGGAAAACTCAGCTTTATTATTACAGTTTACTTTAAACCTCACATAGGGATCAGGGCCTAATGATGGACCTGGAATATTATGAGATTAGTGTCTGTGGTGGTCCTACTTGGTGTTCTCTTAAAACAATAATTTGCTGTTTTGGTTCAGTCACATCCAACAATTCATACCCACAGATCAAAGCACACCAGTTCCTTCTATCCTCCACTATCTCTCTAAGTCTGTCTAAGTTCAGGTTAGTTTTCACCATGGCACTATCTATCCATTCTATCCTCTGCCAGCCCCTTTTCCTTTTGCCTTCAGTCTTTCCCAACATCAGAGTCTTTTCCAATGAGTCCTGTTTTCTTATTATGTAGCCAAAGTATTTAAACTTCAGCTTCAGTATTTGACCTTCCAGTGAATAGCCTGGATTAATTTCTTGAAAATCATAATTAGATCATTATATTTAGTTATTCTGATTGCTTGATGAGTAATGTTTGCACAAAAGATTCTATAGGTGATTCTATAGATTTTGTTGGAGCTTTTTTGGGTGAAGGGAAGGTAAGGAGCATGTGCTCTTAAAATATAAATATGCATATACAGACATATCCCATAGCTCTTCTTCTCACTGTTATCTAAGTATTAGCTTTGTTTTTATACTCTCAAGGAGGAAGAATAGTTTATAGGTGGATTAAATAGTGTAATAATCTTCGATGTTCAATGAAACAAGGCTTCATGTGGGTACAGAAACACAGAATCTTATACCTGGAAGAGAAATTAGAGGTCATCTAGACTAACCCCCTCATTTGTTCTGAGCAAACTAAAAATATTTCTTCAGGGGTGTACTGAAGCCTGATAAAACTGGCTGAAGAGCCAAATGCTAAATTTTTAGTACAAGCATTTACATCTCAGAAATCAGCAAAGCTACTTATTATTAAGTTTTTCTTTACATGAAGCCTAAGTGTGTTTCCTACTTCTACTCTCTGGGAACAGATAAAATAAGTTTAATCATTCTTTCATGTGCTAACCTTTCAAATTCTTAAAGGCAGCCATCATATCACCACCTTCTTAAGTCTTCTCTTCAGATTAAACTTGAGCAGTTTCTTCAACCAATCTTGAGACAGCAAGATCTGAAGAGTCTTCAATATCTTGGTTATCTTCCTCTGGAAATTCTTCCTGGTATTTCCTAAAATGTGGCATGCAGAACTGATATACAACTTAATACATTGTCAAACAATGGCCAAGTAATAATTCTCAACATCACCACTCTTTTAATGTAACCTAATATCACTGATTTTGGGGAAAATTGTGGAAAACAAGAGAGGAGCTATAGGACTGTCAAAGTTGTCTTGATTTCCAAAAAAAGAAAGGAGGGGTTGATTGGCAGAATCTTAGAATGCATTATTAAAAGGATAGTTTGTGAACACTCAGAAATCAAAGCAATGATCATCCTGACCTGCTAAACCAGTGTGGAGTCATTAAGAATAATCATGCTAACCTAACCTCATTTCCTTTTTTATAGAATTATGAGCAGAGGTGTTCTGATAAATGTTTAACAATTGTATCTCCAAAAAAAGTGTTCTCATAGCTCACTGTTTTGTTTAATCTGCATTATTATTTTCTTTATTACCTTCCTAAATCTAGACAATCAATAAACCAATAAATCAAGTCCAAAAATTTTGTGTTTGCCAATTTCCTAAGGTATAAATGCTCACACTCAATGACTTGTGAACTGGTTCAAGGTGGCTCCAGCACACTCCCTGGTTATAAGATGAATAGATCAAAAGAATAATTTAGGGATAGTACCCAGAGATTTCAGCAAGGAACTTGACAAAATTTCTCAATGCATCTTTGTGGACAAGATGGAGAGACATGAATTGAATAGTAGGAATTAGTGGAAATTGCAAAGAGGTAGATTTCAGCTAGACATAAGGAAAAACTTCCTAACAATTAGAGATATTCTAAAAGGGAATGGGCTGCCTAAGGATACAGTTTTCCCATCACCAGAAGTCTTCAATTGGAGATTTAATGACCACTGGTTGCAAATATCATGAAGACATTCCTGTTCAGGGAGGTTGGTATACATGACTTTTGAGGTACTATTCAGCTCTCAGCTTCCCACTTTTCATGTCCACATGTCTATTTTCCACAACTAGATTTTGTTACTTGAGGTCAATTCCTTGTCTTATTTCTCTGACTGTTCTGACAATACTATTTCATTTAGAATATGCTAGTAGAGTACCCCACTTCCTACAGCTTCCATTTGTCCTTGAGAGTTGGGTTACCAGAGGAGCAATTACTCTCAGGGTTATGTAGGATACCCTGAGGGTCTACCCTTCTAAAACTATAGTTCATGAGCCCCAATCAGTGTGCTTCTTATTAATAACTAGTAGGCTCAATTAACTCTTAGAAAAGGCATTTAAAAATTGGTATAGTAAGAACAGTAACTATAAAATATTCCTCCCTGCAAAATTAGAGTTCATTCCTTGTAGTTACACAAAGCATCCAATGGAAGAAAGGATTCAAACCTAGAGTACAATATTTGTAGGACATGTAGCAAAGGCAACTCGCACTTTCTGGTCCTCCAGTACCTGGAAACTTCTTTCTTCATAAAGTCCTCATGTTACTCCCTTTGGTTGCAGTGTCAACCCTGAGTGGGGAATCTCTGAATTTCTCTCACATATCCAGGTCTTTGCTTCTTTAGCTTCTACTCTTGGAATTTACTTTCTCTCTCAAGTGACTACCTATCTGTATGCATGTCTAATAGGACTATGTGTCTTTCAATCCTTCAGTTGTGCCTTGAATTATCTCAGATTAACAAATTCTCAAACTGCTAGATGGGATTTCTTTCTTTGGGCTAATTGCTGCTAGATTCTGCCATCACTCAGAACTATGCCATTGTTTCTAGGATAAAAGCTCATAACTTGATCCTATGAACTTCTGCGGAACAGCAGTACCCACTTGACCATTAATAGATAGGCACTTATAATCTCTCTGTAAATGGGCATCTCTTCATATATACTATTCCATGTGTGAATTGTATTTTGTACATATCTCTCTGTAAGCAATGGATGGAGCACTGGGCTTGGAATCAGGAGGACTCATCTTCACAAGTTCAAATCCAGTCTCACACATTTACTAGTTGTATGACCCTGGGCAAGTCACTTAACCCTGTTTGCCTCAGTTCCTCATTTGTAAAATGAGCTGGAGAAAGAAATGGCAAGCCACTACAGAATCTTTGCCAAGAAATGCACCCTCTCCCAAAGGAGTCACAGAGTCAGTCATGATTGAAAATGACTAAAGAGAAACAAATATTTTAATAAATATTTCAATAAATTCTGTTTCCTTTGTGATTTTACATATTTTAATTTTATTTATTTAAAAACATTCTTATGAGAAGGGGTAAATAGATTTCACCAGACTGCCAAAAGGATTCATGTATCAAAAATGTTAGAATCCACTATCCACTTAGTAGAGCCCTATAAAGGTGTATCTATTTTTTTTTTTTAGTGTCCAATTAGTATTGCACTTTTTAAGGACATCAAAGAAAGGTGTTCAGACATCATAAAGGGATTGGTGGGTGTTAATATTTTAATAGTTCATGTGACCTTTATCTGTGCCTATATCACCTGAAGTGGAAGGGGCTGGGGGACCCTCTCCTTACAGAGCAATAGCTAGCAGTTGATATGCCAAACTGCATTCATGGGGGCTTATTTTAAAGATGGTGCTCTGTTGACAGTAAGAACCCAAATATCTTATTCAGAGGAGGAAATGGAAGTTTTAATGAAGGTAACTCTGTAATCACTGAAACAAAGAAGCTGAGCTTACCTGTATTTGGTATAGAGTATTGGACCTTTTGACTTGAAGGTGTACTGTTATAAGAAAAGAAATCAGTCAGCATTTTGTTGGCACAGTCCCAGCTCTGTATTAACTATCCAGATTAATGTTAAACCATACTCCAGGAATTATTCATGAAGTCTCCCTGTACAATGTAATTGCAGATTTTGGCATCCAGAGTCTGTAGACTCATTGTTTTTATAGATTAGCTTCCCTTCCTGTACTACGGAAGAGACAATGATCTGGTCTGCATATTCTAGCGGGAATGGGACTCACAGATTTTACATGAAATGGCATTTGTCAAATAGGCACTTACTGCCAAGGTGCCAGGTCTCACTTACATTGTACCCTAATACTCCAAGGGGGAAAACAAAAATCATTTGCTTCAGCCTGAATGTTAACTTTACTATAAATCTTTCTAACACTGAAGGGGAAGCTCAGAGTATAGTAGGAAGAAGCTGGGACTGGGAGTGAGATCTCAGTGCAAGGCCCAGCTTGACCACTAATTAAGAGTTCAACCACCTTGTCAATTCTCCTCTCTTATGTCTCCATTTCTTCATCTGTAAATATAGGGGTCCTGACTCTAACTTGAATATCTCAGTTTCTTCTTCACACTATCTGATACCATAATTAAAATAAAATTAGTCTTTATCTATCTACTTGGACTAATATTATTCCTCAGCACAAGTAGCATGTATGCTAATTATTTCATACTTCCAAAGAGAAAGGTATAAAATGTAATTCACCTATAGACCAGTATGTATAAAGAAACAACCATTTACAGAAAGATTACAAGTGGCCATTCAGGAATGGCCAGGTGGGTACTACTTTCCCGCAGAGAAAAGTGTGAGGATATTCAAAACCAATTAAAATGTTAAACATGTTGAAAGACGACCAAAATATATTGTAATTGTCAAATTACCACTGGCTTGAACTAAGCAGAAATAAAAGAAAAGAAGACAATGAGTTCCTTATTGGCAAGCTTTGAAAACTTTGCCTTTATTGCTTTGGAAAGGCAGAAAAAGAGATTTGAATTAGCTCTCATTTGAGTAAGGGTTTATTCTGCTTAGCTCAAGTCAGAGTTAATGACCTATAGTTTTGAATGATCCTAAACATTTCTTCAAACCAGTCCTAAGGGACCCATTTACTCTTGCAAAGATAGGTTCTCTCGTCTATATATGGGCAGTTTTCTGCAATGACTAGTAACACATGTAAGAGTCAGTTTTCACCTAGTAATAAAATTCTTTTTCCTTTCAAAACATATTTGACCATTATAACAACATAATAAACATGATAGTGGGAGATGAACAAACCCATTGATAACTTCAGTTTGCTCCTTGACATGGCAGGGTCATACAAAGACCTGCAAATAATCCTACTCTCCCAGCATGATAGGTGGGCCCTATGGCTCCTGCCAATACATTGATCATGTTCTGTTATAACTTTATTTACTTGGTTTGTATCCAAAGATTCACTGGACAGGCAAGTGAGTAATTGATTAACAGTATTGACCCTGAATGTTGAATAGGAGTAGGTACCAAAAATATAAAATGGAGAAATGATGTCTGAACAGTCAAGGTCTAAAGTGCCCTCCTGTTAAGCTATAATTTTAGTCACTAAGTAGCAACTGTTCTTTTTACGCAATTCAGATTTTTTTTCCTTTTTTTGGTGTTGTGAAAGCCTTCCAAGAATTAGAGAATAATACGTTCAGTTACTGGACTTCAAAACTAAATTTTTAAAATTTTGAGCCTACACTTTCAAGTTTTAGCCCAACCATTCATCTGGAGCAGTCCCTACACGCAAAGCAGAATAGGGAATTAAATAAATTTTCTGGACACTCAATTAAAAAAAAATATTGGTCCAAAATATCTTGAAAAGTGAGAAAGAATGTTAATGTAGACCCTTTGTTAATATTTTCTGAATAGTGACCTCAACTGTCTACTTTGTTGTAAGTTTATAAACATAGCCTAAAAAGTATTAAAAGGAGAAAGCAAAGACCTAAGAGAAGAACAATGTGTCAAAATTGAGTCTGGGGTGGAGAATATTCAGGGATTCCATGTAACAGTGGTAAGGAATAGCAACACCATCCCTCATGGTTCTATCTCAGATACAGAAAAAGTAATCACTGAGTTATTTTTTTTGCCCTATGAGTTTATTAAGCAAATCAAAGAAAATCATATTCCAACATATAGCAGAAGCAGCTTGTAGAAATCTAACTTGAGGTTTCCTACAGGTATTATTTATCTTGAAAAGGTCTGGTCTAATGACTTATACCATATCATTCTTTTGACAAATGTGATACAGGAGGTTTCACATTATATCTTGTACATACAGATACTCCTCTTCTAGGCAGGAAAAAAAACCAACCTCATGGCAGATCTATAATATCCCCAGCTACTCTTCAGCATCCCTTAAGTGGGGTAGAGTTAGCACCCACACAAGCCTACTTTAATTCTGAGAACCCTTCAAGAATATTCAGTACAGCAGTGACATGAAATTCTAACAAACACCGAAATGTAACTCGATTGATTTTTCTATTGATGGAACATTCAACATATGGCTGGAAATAATGCTCTGGAATATTCTTTACCTTGCTTTTGCGACTCCTAGATGGTTTCCTTAACCAGATGCATATTTTTCTTTTGACTGCCTGCTCAATGGACAATTATGGTGAAGGTGTGTTTTTAAAACTGAATTATATGCAACAAACATTTGATGTTGGTGATGATAGCTAGCATTTATATGGTGCTTTGAGGTTTGCAAAGTACTTTACACTTGAGATCTAATTTGATCCTCACAAGAGCCCTGTGAGTTGGTGCTGTTTTTATCCTTCCCATTTTATAGAAGGGGAAACTGAGACTGAGAGTCTTAAGTGATTTGTCCAGGGTAATACCACTAGAAAGTATCTTGAGACAGCATTTGAATTTGGGTTTTCTAACTCCAGGTCCAACACCCTATTCACTGCAGCACTTACCTGCCAAGAACCTTTTTTTTCCTCCTCGACTGAGGACTTTGTAGTTCTCATACTACATTTAGATGTCTTATAGGATCATATATTTAGAACCAGAAGGCACCTTAGAGGTTATCTAGTTCAACCCCCTCATTTTCAGATAAGGTAATGGAGATCTGGAAAAGTAAGGATTTGTCCACAGTCACATAACTAATAAGTAGCAGAGGCAGGATTGGAAGAGAGGTTCTCTGGCTCCAGATTCAGCGTTTTTCCTAGCACTTTCCATACTATCCCATACTGTTCTCCTGAATTAAAAAGTAAAACTTCATTTTTGTTCATTTCTGAGCACATATCTTAGGAAGAGGCAACAGAATTTGTTGTTATTGAGGTTTTTAAAAAATGGTTTTGTTTTTGGATTCTGAATGCTAGTCCTTCCACGTACTGCATAACTTTGGGAAACTGAACCTCTGAATTCTCTGCAAGGTCGCCTGAGCCAGCTCCTGGATGGAGTGACTGAGCCTTAGTTTCCCTTCATCTGTTAAGTGGTTACTGTGAGGATCAAATGAAATAATGCAGGATTAAAAGGCTCTGAGAAACTTAACTACATAACAACCCTTTGTTAAATACTTGCCAGGTGCCAGACACTGTGCCATCATTGGAGATGCAAAGAAAAGACAGACCCAGCCTCTGTCCTCAATAATCTTACATTCTAGTGGAGGAAACCACATGAACATACACAGATATATACAATGTATATTTTAGATTACATTTAATTTGTGCCATATATATTATGTGAAATGAGATGACATCTGGTATAATAAATGGAGAACTAGTCTTGGAGTCAAATTGGGCTTCCCAAAGCCTATGGTCAGACACAGACTTTAGGAAAGTCATATTGGCAGTTGAGTGGAAGATTGATTGAAATGGGAATAGAAGAGGAAGGGAGATAAAAAGAAGGTAATTGCTATACTCTAGGCAAGAAGGAATGAGAAGCCTGAACTAGGGTGATGACTTTGTGAATAAGAAAGCAGGCAAATATACATATACATATGTGTGTATGTACATATATATGAGACATTGTAGAGATAGAAATTATAAGATTGGACAATTGACTAGATATATGTGATGAGTGAGAGTGATGAGTCAAGGATGACAGCAAGGTTGTGTGAATTTGGAAGCCTGAGAGTATGGTGTTGCCCTCAAAAATAATAGGAAAGTTTAGAGGAGAAGTAAGTTTAGGGGGAAAATTGCTGAGTTCTGATTTGAGCACACTGACTCTGAGATGTCCACAGTACATCTGGAAATATCCAATAGTTTGTGTTGTTTTTCAGTTGTTCAGTCATATCTGACTCTGTCACCCTATGGACCACAGCACTCCAAGTCTTCCTGTCTTTCACTATCACTTGACATCTGTCCAAGTTCATGTTCATTGTCTCCATGACACTATCCATCTCATCCTCTGCCATCCCCTTTTCCTTTTGCCTTCAATCTTTCCCAGCATCAAAGTCTTTTCCAATGAGTCCCTGCTCATTATGTGGTCAAAATAGTTCATCTTCAACTTCAGTGTTTGCCCTTCCAATTAATAGTCTGAATTAATTTCTTTAATTATTGACTGATTTTATCTCCTTGATGCCCAGGGAACTCTCAAAAGTCTTTTCCAGCAGCACAATTCAAAAGTGCCAATTCTGCAGTGCTCGACTTTGCTCATAGTCTAACTTTCACAGCCATACATTGCTACTGGGAAAAGATAGTTTTGACTATATGGACCTTTGTTGGCAAGATGATGTCTCTGCCTCTTAGTATGCTGTCCAGAATTGCCACAGCTTTCTTTCCAAGGAACAAGCATCTTTTAATTTCATGGCTACAGTCACCATCTGCAATGATCTTTGAACCCAAGGATCTGACACTGCTTCCATTTCTTCTCCCTTTATTTAGTAGTGGGATCATTTGCCAAAGGCTTAGTTTTTTTTCTTCTTAATGTTCAGTTTCAAGACCCTTTTTCCCCCCTGTTATACTCACCAAGAAACTTCTTTACAGAGAGATGTCCAATAGTCAGTTGGTGAATTGGAACTGGAACTCAAGAGATAAACTAGGACTGGAGAGTCATCTGGGAATGATCTATATAGGTTTGGTCATTGAACTCATGGGAACTGATAAGGTGAAGGGGGAGGGGAGGAAAGGGAGAAAATAGAGGCGGGGGAGAGAGACAGAGACAGAAGAGAGAAAGAGACACACACAGGGAGAGAGACAAAGATAGAGAGACAGAGAGAGAGAATAGTAAGAAAAGAGAATAGAGCCCAAAATATAGCATTGGCATTAGTGGTGAAAAGGAATGGTTGGACATATAGGAAGAAAGCCAGGAGAAAGGAATATATGAAAGAGGCAACCAACAGGGTCAAATGCTGCACGAAGACTGAGAAGACATAATTATATTTAGCAATTAAGAGGTCTTTGGTAACTTTGGAGAGAGCTGTTTCAGTTGAGTGTTGAGGGCTTATGCTTTGTCTTGGGTTGAACTATCATCTACAGAACCCTTGCCAATAAGAAACACAGAGATTTTTTAAAGATTCATTTATTATTCATTTAATTGGGGTTTTCCTAGAGGGTTTCATTTGTATCTGATCTGAAGACATGGTTTAGTTTTAATGCCAAAATGGTAATCAGAAAATTTAAGATCCCTTTGACTATGCTTTATATAAATCCTTAAACCAAACATCTGAGAAGTCTCCAATTCTATCACATCCTCTAATATTTAACTTGCAACTCTTCTCCTAAAGTTGATAATGTCAGAAAGGTCTTGTTTATATGTAGTTTTCTTTTCAGTGTCTAGTGCATTATCATCATCACCAATAAATGCTAACACAGTCCCTACTATGTGCAGTAAAAAATGCCAGTGGCAAGATTTATGGAATTTAAGGGTCAGAAAGAAATATCGGAATTCTTAATTATTTTCACTTAGACGAATTAAAATCAGACCACTGCAGAATTAGAGCTGAAAGGAATCTAATAAGCCATCAAATTTAACCTTCTTATTTTATTTCCATTAGAAAAATATTTATAAATGACATATGCACATTGCTGTTTGATGACAAATATGGCATTGACTAATTTATTAGGCCATACGAAGAAAAAAAGAATGGATATGTAAAATGATTTGGCAAAGAATAATACCTTTTTGCATAGAATTGTCTTTCTTAGATACCAAACATGGTTGCATTTAATGAAATAAACATGACCATTCATTTTGGGGCTGGCTGCTAAACAAGTAGCCATCCATCCAGCAGAGGGCACACAAGTTAACAAAAAGTCTTTTTCCTAGTTTATACTATTTGGTAACTATGTTAATGGGAAAAACACAGAGTACAGACTTATGGAGGACTGATTTTATACATGCTTAGAATGCTTTACTAATGAGAATAAAAATTAAAAGTTAAAAACATCAGAATAGGACTTGGCAACGTCTCTGATATAGTCTAGATATTAAATATGTAAGAATATATAACCCTTGGAGAATTATTACAATGTACAGTAAGTCTGGCATTAAAGCAGAATTTACCCTCAAGACACATTGGCAGGGATCCAGAATTGACTCCCTCCACTCCCTTTTACCTTAAGAAAACTTGGACAGGACCATCCATCTATGCACCTTAGGAGCTGGTGGGTGAATATGCTTCATCACAGGATATTAAAGCTGGAAGAGGCCTTGAGAGAAGTCATCTGATCCCCTTTTAAGAACCTTCCTAGACTCCATATCAGGGACAGATTTATTATTTTAAACATGGATTTACTTTTATCACTTTCATTAATGAGTGTTCAAAATACTTGTGAATCCACTTTTCAAACTGTAATATCTGTACAGGGAAAAGATTACGTACATTTTTTAATCCAAGAGGAAGGAATAGATTTATTATTTTTAAAATGAATGTACTTTTACCACTTTCATTAATTAGTCTTCCAAACATTTGTGAGTCTGTTTTTCAAACTGCAATATCTGTATGAAGACAAGATTACAAGTAATCTTATTCCAGAACCAAACATTTCTCTAAAAGAGGCTTCTCCCAAAAGCATTAGAGTTTAGGATCAAGTTTTCTATTATGTTGCAACAACAAAACTTCATTTAGAAACTCTTTTGAATGCAAAGCAACTTAATAAGTCACACGAGTCCTACTTTGAGAGAGGGAATTTGAGGAACAAAGATGAATCAAATGCCTAAGATTGTGTATTGAATCAAAGGTGAGTCTGTAGAGGAATTACAGAATACAGCTTACTAATTTTTCCCTGACCCTAACCATGATGCTCAATGTTGCCATCTCTTCTGAGGGCTATCACTTTGTATGCATGGTGAGTACACTGGTGAAAATGCCTTCAGAACAGAGTTATGAGGCAGCACGACAATTGTGTGCCTCTCTCCTTCTGCTCCCTGATATCCATTTTTGCAGTTAAGTCACGTGGAAGGTCGAACACTGTTGTTTTCTCATTTTGGCAATAATATAGCAATAATAACAATAATAAATAAATACAACGTGCTCTAGGCTAGAAATTTGTGTGCCTAATTTCAGAGTAATGCCAATTTCCACGGCCTTGTTATCAGCACTGCATATTTATAATGGAATTACAGGCCTACTCTTGACAGGAGCAGTTGTTACCAGGCCCTCCTGTTACTACCCAAACAGGACACACTAATACTATTGTGTCCTTTGCTACAAGAAGATATGACATATATATTTTTTTAAATATTCCTTATCAAAATCTATAATCTGGTCATCTGTAAGTGATCATATTTATGTCTTTTCTGGAATGAAGGAACTGGCAGGAGGAAGGGAAAAGGGAGTTTGCCCTAGCCTTAAAAGGGCATTCTTTACTTCCATGATGGAGAGAGAGAGAGAGAGAGAGAGAGAGAGAGAGAGAGAGAGAGAGAGAGAGAGAGAAGGAACAGGAAACTTCAATCAATGCCTTAGCTTCCAAAACTATGACACTGTCAAACTGGTGTCATTAAAGCTAACTAACCATATTAAACGAATATTAAAATATAGGTTCCTTTGCATACCATAATGAGCAAGACTGCTTTTAAGTCTCTCCCTGTGCTTTGAGGTGAGGTGGCATTTACATTCCCAAACTTTGAAGTCAGAACAAAATGTACAGGTAGAGGGTACTAGATCAAATAATAATCAACTTCAAAAAGCATTTTGGCTGTTAGATGTCCCAGGGCTAATTTCCTCTAGACATTTTAAATGTAAATGTCTAAACTCATTTAAAAATGGTAAATTGGTCTAGGTTCAATCAAAAAACATCCTGACACAGAACAGGCAGACTAGGCTAATTGTCATTTGTTTGTCAAATGAATTCCATTTGGAAAGGAATGAAACCTCCAAGCTAATTCTTTTAAGGTGAGCTGGTAGTTGTATTATCAGTTAAATGCAGTAAAATGCATAATCATGGAATGATAATGAAAACTGAACCCATGTTAGCACTCAGGCTCCGTCCGCCACGGGGCATGGAGCGATGGGACTTAAGTACTGTAATGTTCCATGGGCCACAATGGCACCAAGTCTGCTCTTTAGCCTCAGAGATACTTTCTTTGCATTTTAAAAAACTTTATCAAAGCACCGTGGCAATGTAGAAAATGTCAAAGTGAAATGCACTGTAGGCAAATTGAGATTTCATTAAGTTTAAATTTATTGCTTTTGACTGATGTATTACCATGCTTGTTAAGAACCAGTAATTTGGAATATCTGCCAGCCTGGTAAAATAGCTTTGTCTCCTTGTGTATTACTTTGTGTGGACTTTGAAAGGCTGCAGTAATTCAAAGTGAGGGTGGGTTGTGTGTGTGTGTGTGTGTGTGTGTGTGTGTGTGTGTGTGTGTGTGTGTGTGTAGCACAGTTTCAAATGTTGTAAGACGTCTGGCTTATTCGCACTGATAAACTTCCATGTGCCTTCTAAGGGTTTTGGTAGTGTGTATGTTGCTAATTGCAGGACTAATATTTATAGTGCTTTGATGTTTCTGGTCAGAGCATAAAACATTCAAAGACTAGAGAATTGGAAATGTTTCTTTTCCTTGGCCTGTTGCTTTTCAGTATTTGGAAAGTGGAAGTAGATTCAATTCAATTCTAATTGACAGTGCATGTATGAAGAGCCAACTATGAGTAAGACACCATGTGGGCAGCTAGGTGGCACAGTACATAGAATAATGAATCTGGAGTCAGGAAGAGCTGAATTCAAATACAGCCTCAGATATCTACTTGCTGTGTGACCCTGGGCAAGTCTATAAAATAGGTATAGCGATAGCACCTACTTTCCAGGGTAATTGTGGGTGGTTGTAAGCATAAAATGATACAATATTTGTAAAAATTCTTTACCAACCTTAAAGCACCATATAAATACCAGCATATATGTGCTAGGTATATATAGCATATATATGCTAGAATTACAAATTCAAAATGAAATAGTTCCTTCTCTCAAAGAGTTATTACGGGTAAACTTCTAAGTTAATAGAAGATAATTTGAGGAAGCTAGATGGTAGAGTGTATAGAATGTTAGACTTGGAGGCAGAAAAACCTGAGGTCAAAGCTGGCTACTCAGAAGCTTACTAGTTGTATGGCCCTGGGCAGGTCACCACAGCTGTTTGCTTTAGTTTCCTAAACTCTAAAATGGGTATAATAATAGCACCTACTTTATGAAATTGTCAGGATCAAATGAGATAATATTAGTAAAGAATTTAGCAGAGTACCAAGCACATAGTATTTGCTTTATCAATGATTAGTCGTTCCCCTTTCACACTCTGTAAATCATAGCTCATAGATGGGCAGGGTCTTAAAGGTTGTCTTATCCAATGCCTAGTTTTCAGTAGAGGCAACAGATTCTCAGGATGAAAATGACTTCCCCAAAGGGGTAGAAGAGATATCTGTGACTCCATTTAGCTCTAAATTTTTAATCACTGAATCAGAAAAAGCAAATACCTTTTAAAAGCAAATATGGAATTTGAGGTAGAAAGGGAATGTTTTATAATCTGTTATTATTATAGACAGTTAACAAGTATACCAACTTAAATCATTGACCTAGCCAAAAAAAGTAACTTCTTCAGGGTGTGTGATAGGGTCAGTAGAGATTCAGGTCAATCTGCTACACCTTATAAACCCATGGAATTACAATGAGAACTAATGTTTACAGTAAATGCCTTGTTAGATCCTGAAGCCAAGTTAAATTATCCCAAATATAATTTTAGAATTGCTTATTTTACTGTGTCCTGATTTTTTTTCAATATTTCCTTTACCTCTGTTTGACAGTAGAGGAAATGTGCTGTAGTCGATAGAGGGCAGCTTCAGGGTCAAGAATAGGCTTACTTCTGGGGCGGCTAGGTGGCGCAGTGAGTAAGAGCGCCGGCCTCAGAGATGGGATGACCCGAGATCAAATCTGGCCTCAGAAAATGAGCACCCACACACAAATAATGACTAGCCGTGTAACCTTGAGCAAGTTACTTAACCCCAATTGCTTAAAAAAAAAAAGAATAGGCTTACTTCCCACCTCTGACACATAAAAACTATGTGATCTTGGGCAGGGCTTTTAAGCTGTTAGTGGTCCTAGGTGACTCTAATACTACAAGTTAATGGAACAGTTGCTGATCTGATTTGATAGGAGGAGTATTGTCACTAGGGGCTCCCTATGCCAATGACATCACAGGCATGGACACTGCCTCATCCCTCCCCCAAAAGCCAATTGCATATGCAGAAAATAAACACACTGATCCTCAACCATTGCATCTAAGTGGGAGTTAATTGAACTTACTATGCCCACCCCCTTTTTTTTCTAGAACCAACTAAGTCTTCCAGAGGCAAATGACCGCTGTCTTTAAATTCTTGGATCTCATGAATGTGAGTATTCTCAGTGATACAAACTGTAGCACAACCATGTCAATCTATGCTGTGTCACTCCTGTCCATGTCCATAGGCTCCACCAAATAAACTGACTGCTTTCCTCTTGAGGTCTTGATTGAAATTCTATAGATTCCAATGGAACTTGCTTTTGTTCCCCTACTACATTCCTTTGGGAAGTTAGGATGGGAAAAAAAAAGCCCTCCAAATTGTTGAAACCTCTAACTATCACATAAAAATGTTTTATCAATCCAGGAATTATAGTATTAGATGTACTGTGTCCATCTTCCAATGACAGCCCTGGTACTAATCTATCTCTTCTATGGTATGACTGACAGTAGCCCAGGGTTGTGTGAACAGAGAAAAGAAACTTGTCCTCTTGCCTTATATGTCACAATCATTTCCCAAACCCTTGTGGTGACTTTGAATCCTTGAGTTAAAGGTTGTGCTTCCTAACAATTTACTTTTTTCAAACTCAGAGTTTTCACTTTTGACCATCCCATGCAAATCCATGTATATTAATATGCACATTTGTACAAATAACACTACAATATGAACAGGTTCATAAACTAGAGCAAGAACATGGTAGACATAACCAAGAGATAATCTAGTCTATCTGTTTTTAATATCTAATTTATTTCAGACAGAATGTCTTAATTCAGTCACTGTAGGCAAAAATGAACCTTTGTTTGTTTGTTTGTTTTAAAAGGCAGGTATAAATGCAGTTATGTCCAAAACAGAGTTGTTATTGTTTTTCTTTTTTTCTTTGGTTCTCTATACAATACTAAAAAATGAATGGTCTTTAGGCCATGTTTATTTCAGTTCTAGAAATAAGGTCCAGAACTCCAAGGAGAAAAGATAGCTATTTGAAACCTCCAGTAGTGATAAGTGGTCCTGCTTGAATAAATTTGAAAGAGGGAGGCTATACAAATCCTCTCTATTAGCATCATGACACCTTGCAAGAGGAAACTTGTGCAAGAGAAAAGTTGGCAGCAGCTGACATATAAAATGAGAGAAAGACAAACTACCCCCTCTCCAGCACACTCTCCCAGACACAGACACATGGGGGGAAAATGTTCCTGGCCTTTCAGTCAAGAAGTAGCCCAAGCACAGGCAGCATTTGGCACAGGGTCTTTAAGGACTTTGAAAAGTAAGTCAGACAGCTGCAAAAAGGTCTGTGCAGGCAGGACAGGATCATGTATACCCGTAAGAAATAGCACCTATCAAAGACATTGGAGGCATTTGCATAGTTGCATCAGCAGTGGGAAGAAGAAATCGCTCCTCATGGAGTCAGACAT